>LR738711.1:832082832-832102648 GCA_902687465.1 Secale cereale | reverse complement strand
CCACATATATATAGGGGCCACGGGGGCGCCTGGACCCCTTGCAGATCCAATCTGCAAGGGGGCGGCGGCCAAGGGGGGTTCCTTGCCCCCCAAGGCAAGTGGAGCCCCCCCTCCCCTTTAGGGTTGGAACCCTAGGCGCAGGGGAGGTGGGCCCCCTTTGGTGGTGCGCCAGCCTAGAGGGCTGGTCACATCCCCTCGCGGCCTAGGGGCCCCACCCGGTGGACCCCCGGGGCCCCTCCAGTGGTCCCGGGACGCTCCCGGTGACCCCCGGAGATCACCCGTTGGCCGAAACTGGACTTCCCATATATCAATCTTTACCTCCGGACCATTCCGGAACTCCTCGTGACGTCCGGGATCTCATCCGGGACTCCGAACAACTTTCGGGTTTCCACGTGCATTAATCTCTACGACCCTAGCGTTACCTAACCTTAAGTGTGTAGACCCTACGGGTTCGGGAGACACGTAGACATGACCGAGACCACTCTCCGGTCAATAACCAACAGCGGGATCTGGATACCCATGTTGGTTCCCACGTGTTCCTCGATGATCTTCATCGGATGAACCACCGTGTCAAGGATTCACTCAATCCCGTATGTTATTCCCTTTGTCCATCGGTACGGTACTTGCCCGAGATTCGATCGTCGGTATTCCCGATTCCTTGTTCAATCTCGTCATGGCAAGTCTCTTTACTCGATCCGTAATCCATCATCCCGTGACTAACTACTTAGTCACATTGAGCTCATTATGATGATGTATTACCGAGTGGGCCCAGAGGTACCTCTCCGTCATACGGAGTGACAACATCCCAGTCTCGGTTCGTACCAACTCAACAGACACTTTCGGAGATACCCGATGCGTACCTTTATAGCCACCCAGTTACGTTGTGACGGTTGGCACACCCAAAGTACTCCTACGGTATCCGGGAGTTGTACAACCTCATGGTCTAAGGAATAAATACTTGACACCGAAAAGCTTATGCATTACGAACTATACGATCTCGTGTTATGCTCAAGTTTGGGTCTTGTCCATCACATCATTCTCCTAATGATGTGATCCCGTTATCACCGACATCTCATGTCCATGGTCAGGAAACCGTGACCATCTGTTGATCAACGAGCTGGTAACTAGAGGCCTACCAGGGACTTATTGTGGTCTGTGTATTCACACATGTATCGCTGTTTCCGTACAATACAATTCAAGCATGAATAACAAACGATTATCATGAACAAGGAGATATAATAATAATACTTTTATTATTGCCTCTAGGGCATATCTCCAACAGTCTCCCACTTGCACTAGAGTTCCGTACCGGGATCACTTTGGTACCTCCCTACCAAACTTATGGCAAGGTTCACATCAGGTCTGGTACACAGCATGGCATACATGATAGAACCTATTGCCGAGGCATAGGGAATGACACTCATCTTTTCTCTATCTTCTGCCGTGGTCGGCGACTGAGCTTTACTCAATCTCATACCTTGCAAAACAGGCAAGAATCCTTTCTTTGACTGATCCATATTGAACTTCTTCAATATTTTGTCAAGGTATGTACTTTGTGAAAGACCAATGAGGCGTCTCGATCTATCTCTATAGATTTTGATGCCTAATATGTAAGCAGCTTCTCCAAGGTCCTTCATTGAAAAACTTTTATTCAAGTAGGCCTTTACATTTTCCAAGAATTCTATATCATTTCCCATCAGCAATATGTCATCCACATATAATATGAGAAATGCTACAGAGCTCCCACTCACTTTCTTGTAAATACAGGCTTCTCCATAAGTCTGTATAAAGCCAAACGCTTTGATCACCTCATCAAAGTGAATATTCCAACTCCGAGATGCTTGCACCAGCCCGTAAATCGAGCGCTGGAGCTTGCATACCTTGTTAGCGTTCTCTGGATCGACAAAACCTTCCGGTTGCATCATATACAACTCTTCCTTGAGGAAGCCATTAAGGAATGCTGTTTTGACGTCCATTTGCCATATCTCATAATCATAGAATGCGGCAATAGCTAACATGATTCTGACTGACTTTAGCATCGCTACGGGAGAGAAAGTCTCATCGTAGTCAATCCCTTGAACTTGTCGATAACCCTTAGCGACAAGCCGAGCCTTATAGATGGTCACATTACCATCCGCGTCTGTCTTCTTCTTAAATATCCATTTATTTTCTATGGCGTGCCTATCATCAGGCAAGTCCACCAAAGTCCATACTTTGTTTTCATACATGGATTCTATCTCGGATTTCATGGCTCCAAGCCATTTATTGGAATCTGAGCCCGCCATCGCTTCTTCATAGTTCGAAGGTTCACCGTTGTCTAACAACATGATTTCCAGTACAGGGTTGCCGTACCACTCTGGTGCGGAACGTGCCCTTGTGGACCTTCGAAGTTCAGTAATAACTTGATCTGTTTCTTCATGATCATTATCATCAACTTCCTCCCTTGTCGGTGCAGGCACCTCAGGAACAGTTTCCTGCGCTGCGCTACTTTCCGGTCCAGGAGGGGTGACTGTCACCTCATCAAGTTCTACTTTCCTCCCACTCACTTCTTTCGAGAGAAACTCTTTCTCCAGAAAGTATCCATTCTTGGCAACAAAGACTTTGCCTTCAGATCTGTGGTAGAAGGTGTACCCAATAGTTTCCTTTGGGTATCCTATGAAGACGCATTTCTCCGATTTGGGTTCAAGCTTTTCAGGTTGAAGTTTCTTGACATAAGCATCGCAACCCCAAACTTTCAGAAACGACAGCTTCGGTTTCTTGCCAAACCAAAGTTCATATGGAGTCGTCTCAACGGATTTTGACGGAGCCCTATTTAAAGTGAATACAGCAGTCTCTAAAGCATAACCCCAAAAAGATAGCGGTAAATCGGTGAGGGACATCATAGATCGCACAATGTCCAACAGAGTACGATTTCGACGTTCGGACACACTGTTACGTTGAGGTGTTCCGGGCGGTGTCAATTGTGAAACAATTCCACAGCTCCTAAGGTGTGTGCCAAATTCATGACTTAAATATTCACCCCCACGATCCGATCGCAAGAACTTTATTTTTCTGTCACGTTGATTCTCAACCTCATTCTGAAATTCCTTTAACTTTTCAAAGGTCTCAGACTTGTGTTTCATCAAATAGATATACCCGTATCTACTCAAGTCATCCGTGAGGGTGAGAACATAACGGTAGCCTCCGTGAGCCTCAACGCTCATTGGACCGCACACATCGGTATGTATGATTTCCAACAAGTTGGTTGCTCGCTCCATTGTTCCGGAGAACGGAGTCTTGGTCATCTTGCCCAAGAGGCATGGTTCGCACGTGTCAAATGATTCATAATCAAGAGACTCTAGAAGTCCATCCGAATGGAGCTTCTTCATACGTTTGACACCAATATGACCAAGGCGGCAATGCCACAAGTATGTGGGACTATCATTATCAACTTTACATCTTTTGGCATCTACACTATGAATATGTGTATCACTACGTTCGAGATTCATCAAAAATAAACCATTGACCAGCGGGGCATGACCATAAAACATATCTCTCAAATAAATAGAACAACCATTATTCTCCGATTTGAAAGAATATCCATTTCGCATAAGACGAGATCCAGAAACAATGTTCATGCTCAAAGCTGGTACTAAATAACAATTATTCAGGTTTAAAACTAATCCCGAGGGTAGATGTAGAGGCAGCGTGCCGATGGCGATCACATCGACCTTGGAACCATTCCCGACGCGCATCGTCACCTCATCCTTCGCCAGTCTCCGTTTATTCCGCAGCTCCTGTTTTGAGTTACAAATGTGAGCAACTGCACCGCTATCGAATACCCAGGAGCTACTACGAGTGCTGGTAAGGTACATATCAATAACATGTATATCATATATACCTTTGACGTTGCCGGCCTTCTTGTCTGCTAAGTATTTGGGGCAGTTCCGCTTCCAGTGACCCGTTCCCTTGCAATAAAAGCACTCAGTCTCTGGCTTGGGTCCATACTTTGGCTTCTTCCCGGCAACAGGCTTGCCAGGCGCGGCAACTTGCTTGCCGTCCTTCTTGAAGTTCTTCTTACCCTTGCCTTTCTTGAACTTAGTGGTTTTATTGACCATCAACACTTGATGTTCTTTCTTGATATCTACCTCCGCTGATTTCAGCATCGAATACACCTCGGGAATGGACTTCTCCATCCCTTGCATATTGAAGTTCAACACGAAGCTCTTGAAGCTTGGTGGGAGCGACTGGAGGATTCTGTCAACGACCGCTTCATCTGGGAGATTCATTCCCAGCTGAGATAAGCGGTTGTGCAATCCTGAAATCTTGAGGATGTGCTCACTGACAGAACTGTTCTCCTCCATCTTACAGCTGTAGAATGCGTCGGAGACATCATATCTCTTGACTCGGGCATGAGCTTGGAAAACCATTTTCAGCTCTTCGAACATCTCATATGCTCCATGGTGCTCAAAACATTTTTGGAGCCCCGATTCTAAACTGTAAAGCATGCCGCACTGAACCAGGGAGTAATCATCACTACGCGACTGCCAGACGTTCAAAACGTCTTGGTCAGCATCGGGAGCAGGTGCATCACCTAGCGGTGCTTCTAGGACATATGATCTCTTGGCAGCTATGAGGATGATCCTCAGGTTACGGACCCAATCCGTATAGTTGCTACCATCGTCTTTCAGCTTGGTTTTCTCTAGGAACGCGTTGAAGTTGAGGGAAACCTGAGCGTGGGCCATTTGATCTACATGAGATATTGTAAAGAATTTAGACTAAGTTCATGATAATTAAGTTCATCTTAATCAAATTATAATGAACTCCCACTCAGAATGACATCTCTCTAGTCATCTAAGTGATACACGATCCGAATCGAGTAGTCCGTGTCCGATCATCACGTGAGACGGACTAGTCATCAACGGTGAACATCTTCATGTTGATCGTATCTTCTATACGACTCGTGTTCGACCTTTCGGTCTTCCGTGTTCCGAGGCCATGTCTGTACATGCTAGGCTCGTCAAGTGAACCCTAAGTGTATCGCGTGTGTAAATCTGTCTTACACCCGTTGTATGCGAACGTTAGAACCTATCACACCCGATCATCACGTGGTGCTTCGGAGCAACGAGCTTTAGCAACGGTGCACAGTTAGGGGAAACACAATACTTGAAATTTTAGTGAGAGATCATCTTATTTACTACCGTCGTTCTAAGTAAACAAGATGCAAAAACATGATAAACATCACATGCAATCAATTAAAGTGACATGATATGGCCAATATCATCTTGCTCCTTGGATCTCCATCTTCGGGGCACCATGATTATCTTGTCACCGGCTCGACACCATGATCTTCATCATCATGATCTTCATCATCGTGTCTTGAAGAAGTCGTCACGCCAACTATTACTTCTACTACTATAGCTAACGTTTAGCAATGAAGTAAAGTAATTACATGGCGTTATTCAGTGACACGCAGGTCATACAATAATTAAGACAACTCCTATGGCTCCTGCCGGTTGTCAAGTTCATCGACATGCAAGTCATGATTCCCTATTACAAAAACATGATCAATCTCATACATCACATATATCATTCATCACATCTTCGTTCTTGGCCATACCACGTCACATAGCACATGCTGCAAAAACAAGTTAGACGTCCTCTAATTGTTGTTGCAAGTTTTACGTGGCTTCTATAGGATTTCTAGCAAGAACGTTTCTTACCTACGCCAAAACCACAACGTGATTTGTCAACTTCTATTTACCCTTCATAAGGACCCTTTTCATCGAATCCGATCCGACTAAAGTAGGAGAGACAGACACCCGCCAGCCACCTTATGCATCTAGTGCATGTCTGTCGGTGGAACCAGTCTCACGTAAGCGTACGTGTAAGGTCGGTCCGGGCCGCTTCATCCCACAATACCGCCGAATCAAGATTGACTAGTAACGGTAAGAAAGTTGAACAAGATCATACGCCCACAACTGCTTTGTGTTCTACTCGTGCAAGATGCTACGCATAAAACCTAGGCTCAGATGCCACTGTTGGGGAACGTAGCATAATTCAAAAAAATTCTACGTCTTCACCAAGATCCAACTATGGATGCATCTAGCAACGAGCAAGTAAGAGTGCATCTACATACTGTTATGAAGATTGCGTGCGGAAGCTTTCAACGAAGCAAGGATGAAGTAGTCGTACTCTTCACGTTCTTCGTCACCGATGATCTAGCGCCGAACGGACGGCACCTCCGCGTTCAACACACGTACGGTGCAGCAACGTCACCTCCTTCTTGATCCAGCAAGGGGGGAGGAGAAGTCGTCAGAGATCCGGCAGCACGACGGCGTGATGACGGATGCAGTGGAGATCGCAGCAGGGCTTCGCCGGGCGCCCTGCGTGGGAGTTGGGAGGTGTGACGGGAGGGGGAGAGGCGCCAGGACTTGGGGTGCGGCTGCCCTCTCCCCCCACATATATATAGGGGCCAGGGGGGGCGCCTGGACCCCTTGCAGATCCAATCTGCAAGGGGGCGGCGGCCAAGGGGGGTTCCTTGCCCCCCAAGGCAAGTGGAGCCCCCCTCCCCTTTAGGGTTGGAACCCTGGGCGCAGGGGAGGTGGGCCCCCTTTGGTGGTGCGCCAGCCTAGAGGGCTGGTCACATCCCCTCGCGGCCTAGGGGCCCCACCGGGATGGGTGGCCCCACCCGGTGGACCCCCGGGGCCCCTCCGGTGGTCCCGGGACGCTCCCGGTGACCCCCGGAGATAACCCGTTGGCCGAAACTGGACTTCCCATATATCAATCTTTACCTCCGAACCATTCCGGAACTCCTCGTGACGTCCGGGATCTCATCCGGGACTCCGAACAACTTTCGGGTTTCCACGTGCATTAATCTCTACGACCCTAGCGTTACCTAACCTTAAGTGTGTAGACCCTACGGGTTCGGGAGACACGTAGACATGACCGAGACCACTCTCCGGTCAATAACCAACAGCGGGATCTGGATACCCATGTTGGTTCCCATGTGTTGCTCGATGATCTTCATCGGATGAACCACCGTGTCAAGGATTCACTCAATCCCGTATGTTATTCCCTTTGTCCATCGGTACGGTACTTGCCCGAGATTCGATCGTCGGTATTCCCGATACCTTGTTCAATCTCGTCATGGCAAGTCTCTTTACTCGATCCGTAATCCATCATCCCGTGACTAACTACTTAGTCACATTGAGCTCATTATGATGATGTATTACCGAGTGGGCCCAGAGGTACCTCTCCGTCATACGGAGTGACAACATCCCAGTCTCGGTTCGTACCAACTCAACAGACACTTTCGGAGATACCCGATGCGTACCTTTATAGCCACCCAGTTACGTTGTGACGGTTGGCACACCCAAAGTACTCCTACGGTATCCGGGAGTTGTACAACCTCATGGTCTAAGGAATAAATACTTGACACCGAAAAGCTTATGCATTACGAACTATACGATCTCGTGTTATGCTCAAGTTTGGGTCTTGTCCATGACATCATTCTCCTAATGATGTGATCCCGTTATCACCGACATCTCATGTCCATGGTGAGGAAACCGTGACCATCTGTTGATCAACGAGCTGGTAACTAGAGGCCTACCAGGGACTTATTGTGGTCTATGTATTCACACATGTATCGCTGTTTCCGTACAATACAATTCAAGCATGAATAACAAACGATTATCATGAACAAGGAGATATAATAATAATACTTTTATTATTGCCTCTAGGGCATATCTCCAACATCACCTAGAGTTGATAGTAAAAATTATGTTGTTCCTAGGTGGCATGTTAGCTCTACAAGTTGCATTTTGCTTGTGTTTGGTGTGAAGATGATGTTGGATATCATTGCTATCTATCACCGGGAATTATTTCCAAATACCTCTTGTCTTTGACAATTGGTAATCATTTATGTGGTGGAAATTATTGATCATCTTTACATTGTCTTTTGGTTTTATTTGTCTTACCTCTTGCCAAGTTTGTGTCAACTCCCATTTCCTTCCATGCCACTTGTGGATCTCGTGTTTTATTGTTTTGGTCGAGTGTTTTCTAGGTATAGTGAAAGTGGTGATCCCACCTTGTGCATTTTGTACTCGAATGCAAATTCTCTCTAAATGCACAATTCGTGGGGGAGCTATCCTATTTTCGATAAAACACTCATCTTGTGATCCATATCAAGTGTGTGTTGATGGAAGGCAAGCCGTTTCTTTTTGGTACTTGTGCCATCATGAAATTTTGTAGATGGGTTGGTTTGTTTGGAACCATCCTCTCTTTTGGGAGTCCGATATCTTTCCTTTTGCGTTTATCAATGGATATCTCATTCCTTGATGTATCTTCTAAATAGATATCTTCCAAGTGATGATTTCTCCATTTGGTATCCTATTTTTACTTGGTATTTCTTTTTCATTTCGTTTCGTTTCTTGAAAGTCTTGAGCATGCATATTTACTACATGTATTTTCTTTGGCATGCTTTCTTTCTTTAACCCAATATATAGGGGAAACTCCACCTAGTCTCAATTGGGATGAGAGGTGCATGAAATTCATTTTCATATATAAATGCACATATGTTTGTGGAGTTTGTCCTATGTATTGGTGTTTCTAACTCTTTGGTCCCAATGAGTTTGGGTACCATTTTGTTTGTGTTGTTGTTCTAGGAATAATTGGAGATGCATTGGATGCTCGGCTCATTCAAAAGGAAGGTGGTGTCACCATGTGATTATTGGAGTCAAGATAGGATGATCAATGAACTACTATCTACCTTCATTTGGTATCTACTACATCCTTCCAATGGTATCTCGGTAACAAGTATCATCATCTACTTCATGCACACATTTCTTGCACTAACCTTGCGTAGGTTGCATCATGGCATGTTAGTCATTCCTTCTTGTGATATTTGTTTCCTTTCTCAAAGCATCCCAACAATGATGCCTTGTTGCTAGTTGCGATGTCTTTGATGTTCGCTTGGTTGGAATTCATGTATATACAATAAGACCTTATCTAGCCATGTGCTTGCGTTTAAGCAAAATATCTTATTGATATAATTATGACTTCCTTGTGGATATCTTTTTACTTCCTTTTTGTAACTATTTCGAGTGTACATTATTCTTTGTGGATTGATATCATCATGATTTTCATCTACCTAGAATCTTATACACTTGAGAGAAATTACATATCTAGAAGATATCCTTTCTTTCACGACCACCTTGTCTTTCTTGTATCATTTCTTTGGTGGCTCCGTGAAAGCCTTTGCCTTGAGTGCGGATCTTATCTTGTTGCATCTAGATGCACTCTTGTGTGGTGAGGATATTTTTGTCTCTTGCTTGTCTTGACAAGGCTTTGCCATGTAATTGGTATCCCTCGTCTCGATAACTCTCTCCTTTTATATCTTCACCACGGGTTGTCACAAGCATAGGTTCTTTATATGCTTTTTAGTGAGCTTGTGAACCCGTTTGCTTGTTGTGTGTGGCAATGATAGGCCTTGCACCGAGTATCTCTTTCATTCAAGACTATATTGATGCTTAATGTTCATCCATACATTAGTCTTCTCAAGTGCTTTGCCATGACTCACACACATCATTTTGGTTGAGCATACTCTTAAGTTGTCTCTTTTATATGTTGCTCAACCATTTGTTTGTTGCAAGTGCTAGGCTTTGTTACCTTCATGCTCACTTGCACTTGGTGTGAGTTTCTATTGATTTTGGGGGAGTGATGATCCTATTTTGTGCACTTGGTATCCTAATGAAAATTTTCTAAGGAGTGCACAAATTATGGGGAGCTTCACCAGTGTCTTTAGAAAAATCGGTTGCTATGTCGTGAGTTCTATTGATCTTGGGGGAGCGATGATCCTATGTTGTGCTCGTTGTATCCAAATACAAAATTAAATTGTGCACAAATCATGGGGAGCTTCTCTAGTTTCTCTAGAACACTCCTTTGCTCATATCATAATATCTTTTATGCTTGTGGCATGTAGGATCATTGGTCTAGTTGGGTCAATTGGTATCTTTTGATAGCTTGATTCAATTGGTATCCTTTGATTGCTTGATTTCGTTTTTTTTTTCTCCCTTTGTTATGCTTTTGTGGCATATCATTCTTTTGCAATCTTTGGGCCTCAATATAGTTTATCTTCCTCCAAGTATTTACAGCTGGATATATGTATTGCATTCCACTCTCTATTTTGAGGAATACGCAATTTATGGAGGAACACAATTTATATTGGCCTTCTAAGCTATTCGCCCATTTTGGCAATCGATGCCAATGGGGGAGAAGTTTCAGAGAGTTTAGTTCTGTGAGGAAGTTTAGAGAGTTGTCTCTTCTCTCTTCTTGCTTTGGTTTGGTTCCTAAGCTTTTGCATCTCATGCGCATACATTATTGTTGCATGGTATTGTGATGCATAATTCCTTATATAAACTCTCTTGAAAGTGATTGTCATCAATTACCAAAATGGGGGAGATTGAAAGAACATGCGGTGCCCCCATGTTTGGTTTTGGTAATTGATGACAATCTCTATGGACTAATGGTTGCCTTGAGTTATATTTGAAGGGTTTGCCCATAGGCTTTTCTTGGAGTTCATTTGTTGGTTTCAAGGAGAATTTGTGATGACCAAGGTGCTATTAAGGAATTATCCAAAGATTGGTCTTGTGGGTGTTGAGCTTATTGCAAGCATGTCTTGAAGAAGAAGAGTTTGTGAGCATTCATGTTTACCTTCAAGACATCATCCAAATTTAGAGAGTTGGAAAGATTCAAGGTTGATCAAAACTAAGTCAAAGAATGAATCAAGTTGATCAACACACAGAGTGTAGAAGATGTACCGAGAGGGATCAGGCAATCCCATGGTATGGTAAGCATTGTCAATCACGCTTTGTGTACTAACCCATGTTCTTCGTGAGAGTTCTTTGTGGGGTTAGGTTGCGGTGTGCAAGTTCAAGTGGAGCATCACGAAGAAATCAAGTGCTTGAAGCTTGCCGTCCATTGTGGTGACAATGGACTTGTGAAGATATGCCGAAGAGTGGCTCACCCATAGAGGAGTATGGGGGAGCAATCTACTAGTCTTCACCGAGACAATCCAATCAAGAAAGATGGTCCAACTTGAGGAAGTCAAGATCGTCTACATCTAGCTCAAGTGGACTTTGTGCAAAGCAAAGGTTTTCCCTTGATAGGTTTTCTATTTTACATGTCTCGTGGTGGTAGTTGGGATACCGGGTTATAGGATCGTTTGTCGTACTATCAAGAGGGGCTCTCAAGTTGGTAGCTTGATCGTATCGTTAGTAGAGAACTCAAACCATTGCATCCTTGCATCATGTTTCTTGGTTCTTGTTTGGTTCTCTTTGTGAGTCTTAGAGCTTATGGTCATCTTGATGACAAGCTTGAGTTCATCGAAAACGGAGTTCACATGTGTCTTCTATGATGTTTTCGGTGTTGGATGTTTTACCGGTCTTATCCGAGGAAGGGTTCTCACCATTTTATTATGGGCATTTTCTAATTTGCTTCTTATTGTTATTTCTTTCAATATTGTGTTAGCCCTTGTCGCTAGCTTTCCAACAAACTTGGTTTCATCGAATTCGGAGTCCGTATGCAAAAGTTATTGTCGTTTTGGTGTACTAAAAAGGCTGCAGCGGTACTACCGCGGGTTGGAGCGGAAGTAATTTTTTACTACCGCTTTCGGGAGCGGTACTACCGCTTGGAGCAGTACTACCGCGGCTACTTCCGTGGCTACTTCCGCTCGGGACCAAAAACTCGTCACAAGTCCAGCGGTGGTAGGCACGGATGTAATTTTTTAGTACCGCTCGCAAGCAGTAGTACCGCTACCCTTAGCAGTAGTACCGCTACCCGTAGCGGTAGTACCGTGAGGTCAAGCGGTACTACCGCTCCGACGGTTCTTCTGACCTTTTTGCCTCCTCGCTATTGTTTTTCAAAGGGGTTCTACTGCCCTAGCGGTAGTACCGCTCCTGGAGCGGTAGTACCGCTCTGTGCGGGCTGTGAGCATAACGGTTGGATTTTCCCCCACCTATAAAAGGGGGTCTTCTTCCCCAATGAACCTAATCCTTTGAGCTCGTGTTCTTCCCCCATTGTTGACCTTCTTCGAGCTTGCTATCTCTCAATCCCTCCATGGATTCTTGCTAGTTTTTGGGGGAAAAGAGAGAGGAGATCTAGATCCACATTTCCACCAATCACTTTCTCCTCTAGGTGAGGGGAACCCCTTGGATCTTGATCTTGGAGTTCTTGGTGTTCTCCTTCTTGTTCTTCCTCTCATTTCCCTCCCTACCATTAGTTGCTTTGGTGGGATTTGGGAGAGAAGGACTTGGGCACTCCGTGTGCCCTTGCCATTGCATTTGGTGCATCGGTTTGAGTTCTCCACGGTGATACGTGGACGTGAAGTTGAGAAGCTTATTACT
This sequence comes from Secale cereale, assembly GCA_902687465.1. Classification (NCBI taxonomy): domain Eukaryota; kingdom Viridiplantae; phylum Streptophyta; class Magnoliopsida; order Poales; family Poaceae; genus Secale; species Secale cereale. Next base: position 832,090,265 of record LR738711.1, on the reverse strand, counting down.
CTTGGGTGCTTGGTACCCTTGAGCTTGTTCCTCTTGGGTGCTTGGGCGCCCTAGACGGTTGTGGTCACCTCAGAGCCATATTCCATTGTGGTGAAGCTTCATGGTGTCGTTGGGGAGATAGCCCCAACCTTGGTGTTCGGATCTCAATCATTGTGGTGTAAAGCTCCGGGCAAGCGTCGGGGTCTCCAATTAGGTTGTGGAGATCGCCCCGAGCAATTTGACGGGTTCCGGTGACCGCCCCCAAGGGTTGCCAAAGTGTACGGGTTCGGTGACCGCCCCCAAGGGTTGCCATTTGTACGGGTTCGGTGACCGCCCTCAAGGGTCCCTTAGTGGAATCACGGCATCTTGCATTGTGCGAGGGCGTGAGGAGACTACGGTGGCCCTAGTGGCTTCTTGGGGAGCATTGTGCCTCCACACCGCTCCAAACGGAGATTAGCATCCGCAAGGGTGTGAACTTCGGGATACATCGTCGTCTCCGCGTGCCTCGGTTATCTCTTACCCGAGCCCTTTACTTATGCACTATACTTTGTGATAGATATATTGTTTCTTGTCATTTATCTAGCTGTCACCTAGTTGTTTATCTTGCTTAGCATAAGTTGTTGGTGCACATAGGTGAGCCTAGTTGTTGTAGGTTTTGTGCTTGACAAATTAACTGCTAGGTTTATTCCGCATTTGTTCAAGCCTAAACCGTAATTATTTTAAAGCGCCTATTCACCCCCCCCTCTAGGCGACATCCACGATCTTTCAAATACTTTCCCGGATGTTTTTCCTCTTCGCCTGTATCACCGAGCACTACGTTAGGTCACCTCTAGCACCATGTTTTTCCATGTTACGCTTTGTGCTGCTTTGATTGCTCTATTATTTATTATGTTCCCCCTCCGTTACTTCTTTTCGGTAGACCCCGAGACTGACGGCGACCCCCAGTTCGACTACGGTGATGACGACCCCTCCTTGCCAGAGCAACCAGGCAAGCCAACCCCCCTTGATCACCAGATACCGCCCATTCTCTTCTCTCTTATTCTTGCATTAGATTTGCTACTGTTGATGATTCGATAGCTCCTATTCTGTTGCATAGCCTGTCATTGTTGCTACTACTGTTGATACCTTTACATGCTATCCTAAATGCTTAGTATAGGATGCTAGTATTCCATCCGTGGCCCCACATCCTTGTCCGTCTGCGATGCTATACTATCGGGCCGTGATCACCTGGGGTGGTGATCACGGGTATATACTATATACATTTTACATGACACATGATGTGACTAAAGTCGGGTCGGCTCGATGAGTACCCGCAAATGATTCCGATGTGGGGCTGAAAGGAAAGGTGGCTCCATCCAGGTAGTGGTGGGCCTAAGTTCCCGACGGCCCCCGAGTGGATCTTTGTGGCGGAGCGACAGGACAGGTTGAGACACCCAGTCGAGAGGTGGCCTGGCCCTGGTCGTTGTCCGCGGTTATTTCATAATAACACGCTTAACGAGTTTGGATATTTGATCTGAGTCTGGCCATTGGCCTATACGCACTAACCAGCTATGTGGGAATAGTTATGGGCACTCGACGTCGTGGTATCAGCCGAAGCCTTCTTGACGTCGGCGACTGAGCGGCGCGCGCCGGGTTGGACCGCGTAACGTAACTTCCTTAGTAATGGAGGTTGCTAGGTCTGCTCACCGGCCGCGTACGCAACGTGCAGGTGTGCGTTGGGCGATGGGCCCGGACCCCTGCGCGCCTAGGACTTAGACCGGCGTGCTGACCTCTCTGTTGTGCTTAGGTAGGGCTGCGACGTGTTGATCTTCTGAGGCCGGGCATGACCCTAGAAAGTGTGTCCGGCCAAATGGGATCAAGCGTGCTGGGTTATGTGGTGCACCCCTGCAGGGAAGTTAATCTATTCGAATAGTGTGTCCCTCGGTAAAAGGACGACCCGGAGTTGCACTCTGACCTCATGACAACTAGAACCGGATACTTAATAAAACACACCCAGACAAGTTCCAGATATAACTCGGTGGTTGCTCTCTCACAGGGTGATGTGCGGGAGGATCGCCGGGTAGGATTATGCTATACGATGTTACTTGGTGAACTTACCATCTATTCTATTCTATTGCTGCAAGACGGAGGCTGCGAGATGCGAGGATACTTGTTACTTCCAGCTACTCTCATCTACTGCTGCAAGATGGAGGTGGCCAGAAGCGTAGTCTTAGATTGGATTAGCTATCCCCATCTTATTCTGGCATTCTGCAGTTTAACCCACATATATTACCCCTTTACACAGATACCATTGCATATGTAGTGTAGATCCTTGCTTGCGAGTACTTTGGATGCGTACTCACGGTTGCTTTGCTCCCCCTTTTCCCCCTTTCTCCTTTCTTCTCGGTTGATGCAACCAGATGATGGAGTCCAGGAGCCAGAGGATCCCGATGATGTTTCTACGTGGAGTTCGGCTTCGAGGAGTAGTTAGGAGGTCCCAGGTAGGAGGCCTTGCCTCTTCGATTATTGAAGTTTGGGCTAGCCTTCTTAAGGCAAAGTTGTTTAACTTATGTCTGTACTCAGATAGTATTGCTTCCGCTGACGCTTGTGTATTCGAGCTTATGTATTCGAGCCCTCGAGGCCCCTGGCTTGTAATGTAAAGCTTGTATTATTTTAATTTGTGTCTAGAGTTGTGTTGTGATATCTTCCAGTGAGTCCTTGATCTTGGTCGTACACATTTGCGTGCATGATTAGTGTACGGTCAAATTGGGGGCGTCACAAGTTGGTATCAGAGCCGGCTGCATGTAGGAATCCCCCTTTCCTACTCATTGGCCGAAGTTGTGTCTAGTCATTGAAAAACTTTTACTAACTTGGCTGTGTGGCTTACGGGCCCACGTCGCCATTGGGTGGTATTAGGATCTTTTATTCCTCACCTATACTCTGGGACTCTGACATCTCTTCTATTCGGGTTAAACGATTTTACTAACTCTCACTCTAGGTTCTCGTAACTACTTTTACCCGGAGAGCCCCTTATTACAGATGATCGCCTGCTGCACCAGGAGTTTCTGAAGATGTTATTCGATGTTTTACCGAGACACTTGTGCCCACTGCCTTTGCAAATTCACCACCACTGAGACATCCCTATGGATAGCTACTTATACTTGCCATCCATACCTTCATTCTCGATTACTCTTGTTAGTACAAGATACCCTGAACTACTTCCCGCTATTCCGAGAATCCTTTGTGCTTACTGCCTTGCAGTTCTTTGCCAACTGAATACCCATATGGATAATTTCTCGCACTCATCGACTATCCGCTCATCCCCAGTTGATTCAGGTATTTCAAAAAAGTTTTGGAATACCATTCGATCTTCCGAAGATCCTCAACAGCTTATTGCTCTTAAAATTCTTGTTAGCTTACATTATGGTTAACCCCATAAGTCTAGTAATCTTATTGACATCCTTTGTCATTATCTTCTTGAGTCCGGAGATTCAATATGTTGCGATTTCTTGCAATCCTCGGAAGAATCCTAGAAATTATCTTTCCGGCTCAGACGTCATTCCGTACATGAGTTGGTTTTCGGCAATTCAAACCTTTATTGATTTCCGACTAAGTGTTTTCAACTTATCCATCCTTGATCAGAGCGTCTGTTTCTGATCCTTCGTTTTGGAAACCATAATTTCTTTCTATTTAAGCATCAGACTAATAAGGTGATTGATTCTTGAATCTGATGCCTCTGCATTCTTTCTTACACTGAGTGAGTACCGATACTCACATCAGCTTCGTTGTGGATCGTCGATCCATTGTTGGGTTGTTATCCGACAGTGTCATTCATATTCAATCACCTTATGAGTTCTTCCCCTAATACGTAATGCTTTTGGTAAATTGTATCCTCTGCTTGGCTAACCTTGCTCTGCTTTCGAGTTTGAGTATTTACTTTTGAAAATTATGGTATATGTTACTAAGATGCCCGATGGGTTGAACCTATGCCTTCCCCTAAACCGTGAGAACCCGAAAGTTTTCACAAGTCATATTCTTCCGGTGTTCTACAAGATAAAATTCCAACACTACAGTTTTATCAAAGCGATAGGTGAATGAAATGATATGCATTAAATAAGTGGGAGTCGACCTTGAACTTTGTGTTCATGCCCATGAAAGTGATGTAGACCGTCTCGGAAGCTTCTTGCCAAATGATTCTCTAGCTGTATGATTCTTCGGTGTTCTTGAATTGATTCCTTACAGTTATGGTTCTGACCATGCTGTTCTGATCTGATATATCTAATGGGTATTCAATCCAGTGCCTCGTCTATTTTTGGCAAGGTTGAAGTACCTACTGTCATAGGCCAATGACTCGGTTATACCTCTATCATGATCTACCTTCGAGTATTACCCCCTGGTATCTCGAAGATGTCTTACCATTGCACCACATCTTACTAACTTTGTTGAAGTAATGTCTCTCCTTGGCATAATCACTCTACGGGTTCTGGGTTGTTGTCAACCGAGGACACCGACTAGTGAAATTATTCCGCACTACTGATCAAGTACCCCTAGTACTTTTACTAGGAAATTCTGAACTCAATCTGGTCATTCCAAGACTATCGGCTGCATCCTGGTCTTGCTATCTTTGACTGTGCTACCTCGTCCTTCTCTGGTGCACGAATTTTTCAGTGTGTGAGCACGACTTAGGTCGAGCTTTCAACATCTTGTTGCTGGTCTCGAAAGGCAATTGTGGTTCCGAGCTTGCATCTTATATATTGACCCTATAACTTGCCACTTCGTCATTCTCTTGCTTGTTGCCGTTGTTGTTGATTGCATCCTCTTGAAACTTGCCGGCAAATGTGTCAGATCACCTTCAACACTTTGACTTCTTTCGAGATGTCAACTGTGTTCATGATGAGAAATACCCTCCTTGCCCTCGATGATTTTATATATCATCGACAACACCCGTGACTTCCTTTCATCGCGAACTTGTCCACATTATGATTACCACTGCTCTCCAGCTAGTGTTGTGTTCAACATTGAAGTATTACTGACTTTCATGTCGAGAATGTTGTGGGGATGGCCCCACCTCTGAGAAATTCTCGCTATGAAGATACTTCTCATCATCACCATTCTTCCTTGGTCCCCATGTTGTTTTCAACCGGGATACCAATATGCTAACGATGCTGCTTGAGTTCTGAACTTCTAGCAACCCTATTACTATGAAGATAACGATCGATAGTTCCTTCTTAGACTGTTGGTTATTGAATCGTTATTCTAACATTGATCTTGCTGCCTAAGATCATATTTTGGGCAAACCTTTCAACTAATGATTAATGGTGTATGTTTTCCTCGAGCATACAACATTATACCCTTTGAATTAACAAGTGTCATCTTCTTGTTCACATTATTGTAGAAATCCATCCGTTTGGAATTCTCGATGAATTGTCGCTGAGCCCATCAGCCACCTCCTCATCGTCTCCTTGGTTTAATGATGAACTATTGTTTAGGGAACCCGCTCCCATAGTTCATCTCCCGAGAATCTCACAATGTCATTTCGTCGATTTGTGTTGCACCTTTTTCTTCTCGAATATCCTGAGTCAGAGGTATCATGACACCAATCGGATCTGAATCTTGGTCAGATATGATGGCTGGACAACTTTCCAGGAGTTATAATATTGGTCCTTTGATGACTCGGTAATATGATGTCATGCCTAGCACCCCTGGCTAGAGGACCTAACATTATAATCTTTTTTGCAAGGATAACCATTCTTCCAGGAGGAAATCGTAAGACTTATTCTATAAGTTGTTCCTGATGAATCCTTTGTGTATCCAAGTCCGATCTTTGCTTCAAGACCATGCCAATGCTATCTCGAAGCATGTCTGTGGTACCCCGCTCATCAACAAGAACATTGGAGGCACGATGCTAAGTGTTTCTTGGTCAGTTATCCAAACACCGTTGTATGGGTAACATCTCGATTAATCCTCGCCTCTTTATCTGAATGTTTGGGTACTGGCTCTCCTACCCTGTATGCCATGTTCTTCTTGTCTAGGGGAAGGATATACTCCTAATAATTGTGTGTAATCACAATTTTCCTTTCCATTTGTTTGTTTAACCTTTCTTTGAAATACATATAATCTAAGCAGTAATAATTTTCTGCTTATGTAAACACCTTGGTGTATAACTCCGTCATTAAGGACTTGTTACTATTGTTCGGTAACCATCGATGGACGAGAACTTTGCCTATTGGTCCGCCTCGTTCAACGAGCGGGAAAATGGTCCTCTGCATTCCCCGTCCTTGGTATCGACTTTGTTGCCTACATGCTAACAAGCTATTCACTAACATGCCTCCCTGTTGCGGCTGAGCAAGATGTCACCACCATTCCTATTTTCGACCCACATGGTGGGCCCATAACCCACAGGTCCACTGGATCGAAACCTGACTCTTCTTTACAACCCGGATTCTAATGTATCATTTGCACCTGGCTTCGTATGTGATTCACGAGCTAAATTCTATACTGCTATTCATCCTGGAATCAAACACCATGTTATTCTCGTTGTTCAAACCCCCATTCCAGCTTCTGTCTAGGCATCAATTGATTGCCTACCATTTTGAAACTTTGGTACCGTCATATGTTGCACTCAATGAATTCACTGAAATACAACTCGTGGGGTACCTCGTGTATTTCCCATTGAGTTCACCGTGAGATGCCCATCTTTGTGGAGATGCGTTCTTCCTGATTCCCCCCTGGTCATGTTCGTAGGACGATGGAGATCCCGAAGAAAGGATGACGACTTGATCACGGTGACTTGAAGTAGAGAAATGAAGACATCAATGAAAGGGATCAACCTCTTTGAAAGGGCAGCCAAGACCGAGAAGACTCGTTAGGTTTTCGCTACCAACACTTTTTTCCCCTTACTCCACCGCTTAAATCTCGGGACGAGATTTCTTGTAGTGGAGGAGAATTGTGATGCCCGGATAGTTAAGCTACAGTAACCATCTACTAATGATGACATGTCACTGCAATTACTGTTGATAATCTCGTGTTAGTTCAAAACCGATTCAAATTTAATTAAAAATCAAGCAAACAATAAAAGTTTTCAAATATTAAAACTAAAATGTTCGGAGTGAACCAAATAATGCATAGGTAATTATGGTGAAGAACTTAAATTCAAATAAAATATTTAAATGCACTATACTGATTTAAATAGTAGCAAAAACAATTATTTAAGTGTCTTTGGTATTTTATAAAATAATAAATTGTTTTAATTCGGGGGTAAAACTTTTATGACAGTGGGTTTACGTGGAACATTACTTTAGGAGCTATTGTCATATTTCCCTAAGCTAAAAATAATGTGTAACTAAAATAAAACAGAAAAGGAAAATGAAAAAAAAAAGAAAAACAAACAAAAAGTGGGGGGAAAAGAAAACCTCCCCCGCCTTGCTGGACCGTGGCCCAGCTAGCCATCCGGGCCAACCAGGCCGGCCCAGCCG
>LR738711.1:832039080-832082784 GCA_902687465.1 Secale cereale | reverse complement strand
CCCCTCGCCACTCCCTCCCCCACTCACTCGCTCTCCCCCGATCTAGATCGAGATCGGGGCACGGCCCGACGCCGTCGTCGCCGCTCGGAGCTACACGGGCCTCGCTGGAGCCACACCGTCGCCAAGCCGCCGTCGCCGTTCTTCCTCGCCTCCTCCCCGACGCGCCTCCTCGTGCCTCGCCGACCCCGTACCCCGGCAACGCCTGTGAGGCCTCCCCTCCTTCCCCTTTTCCTCTCTAACACCGCGGCCACCGCGCCGCCGACCGGGTCCGGCCACGCCCGCGGACACCACGCCCCTCTGGTCGCGCCCTATGCTGCGCACCGTGTGCGCATGACGATCGCCGACCGCGCCCCGCTCACGCCCTCTTCTACCACCGGACGCCCCTGTGTTGCATCGCCCGCGCCCAACTGCTCTACCGCCGCCGTTCCCGTCCTGCCCCGCCGCTGCCCCGCCCTCCGACAGTGCCCCGTCTCCCCTGCGCGTGTCGCCCCCCTGCCGCTTCCCCTCCGTGCGCGCCCGCCTCTGGCCGAGCACACCTCCATCGAGCCGCGGCCACAGCCGCCCCTCCCCGCCGCGTCGGCTCCGCCACCGTCGCCGGCATGCGCAACCCGCCTCTGGCCTCGCCCCGCGCACGCTCTGCTCCCCTCACTCCGCTCCAGCGCGCGCTGCGCACCTCTCACCGCACCGCCCTCCCACTCGGCTTCGATCGCCCGCCTGGTCACGCTGCCGCCGTCACGGCCCATTCGCCCCTCCGACCGCCGCCGTGGCCTCATCGCGGCCACATCCCGGCGCCCGATGCCGACGCCCATCTGCGTCGCTTGGCCCTCGCATGGGTCGGGCGCACGCAGCGCCTGAACCCATTCGGGTTGGCCCCGTCGCCCGCAACGTCAAACCCGCAATGGCCCTCTGGGCCACTGTCAAACGGGGCCCACGCCCTCTGGAACGTTAAAAAAAGGATTAAAAATAATAACAATAATTTAATTAACTTAATTAATCTAGTTTACTTAAGCTTAATCTAAATAACATTGTTTAGTTAACCTAATTAACTAATTAACTAATTAATTATGGTTAGTTCAACTGTGACCATGACAAGTGGGACCCACACGCCAGTTTGACCTAGTCAACCCCCTATGGACCGCTGACGTCATGCTGACGTCGTGATGACATCAGCAGACACTATTATGGATCATGTTAGATTTAAATAAATAAATAATTCTAGAAAATGTTATAAACTATAGAAAATCATATAAAATAATCCTTAACTCGAATGAAAATAATTTATATATGAAAGTTGCTCAGAATTTTGATACGAATCAGAATACGCGGTCCGTTTGTCAACCACATGTCCCTAGCGTAGCAAACCTGCAACTTTTCACCTCCTTTTCATCTGCCCAAAATGCCTAACACCGGGAATACTTTCCCGGATGTTTTTCCTCTTCACCTGTATCACCGAGCACTGCGTTAGGTCACCTCTAGCACCACGTTTTTCCATGTTACGCTTTGTGATGCTTTGATTGCTCTGTTATTTATTATGTTCCCCCTCCGTTACTTCTTTCCGGTAGACCCCGAGACTGACGGCGACCCCCAGTTCAACTACGGTGCTGACGATCCCTCCTTGCCAGAGCAACTAGGCAAGCCAACCCCCCTTGATCACCAGTTACCGCCCATTCTCTTCTCTCTTATTCTTGCATTAGATTTGCTATTGTTGATGATTCGATAGCTCCTATTATGTTGCATAGCCTGTCATTGTTGTTACTACTGTTGATACCTTTACATGCTATCCTAAATGCTTAGTATAGGATGCTAGTATTTCATCCGTGGCCCCACATCCTTGTCCGTCTGCCATGCTATACTATCGGGCCGTGATCACCTGGGGTGGTGATCACAGGTATATACTATATACATTTTACATGACACATGATGTGACTAAAGTCGGGTCGGCTCGATGAGTACCCGCAAGTGATTCCGATGTGGGGGCTGAAAGGACAGGTGGCTCCATCCAGGTAGTGGTGGGCCTGAGTTCTCGACGGCCCCCGAGTGGAGCTTTGTGGCGGAGCGACAGGACAAGTTGAGACACCCAGTCGAGAGGTGGCCTGGCCCTGGTCGTTGTCCGCGGTTATTTCATAATAACACGCTTAACGAGTTTGGATATTTGATCTGAGTCTAGCCATTGGCCTAAACGCACTAACCAGTTACGTGGGAATAGTTATGGGCACTCGACGTTGTGGTATCAGTCGAAGCCTTCTTGACGTCAGCGACTGAGCGGTGCGCGTCGGGTTGGATCGCGTAACGTAACTTCCTTACTAATGGAGGTTGCTAGGTCTGCTCACCGGCCGCGTACGCAACGTGCAGGTGTGCGTTGGGCGATGGGCCCGGACCCCTGCGCGCCTAGGAATTAGACCGGCGTGCTGACCTCTTTGTTGTGCTTAGGTAGGGCTGCGACGTGTTGATCTTCCGAGGCCGGGCATGACCCTGGAAAGTGTGTCCGGCCAAATGGGATCAAGCGTGCTGGCTTATGTGGTGCACCCCTGCAGGGAAGTTAATATATTCGAATAGTCGTGTCCCTCGGTAAAAGGACGACTCGTAGTTGTACTCTGACCTCATGACAACTAGAACCGGATACTTAATAAAACACACCCAGACAAGTTCCAGATATAACTCGGTGGTTGCTCTCTCACACGGTGATGTGCGGGAGGATCGCCGGGTAGGATTATGCTATACGATGTTACTCGGTGAACTTACCATCTATTCTATTCTACTGCTGCAAGAAGGAGGCTGCGAGATGCGAGGATACTTGTTACTTCCAGCTACTCTCATCTACTGCTGCAAGATGGAGGTGGCCAGAAGCGTAGTCTTCAATTGGATTAGCTATCCCCCTCTTATTCTGGCATTTTGCAGTTTAACCCACATATATTACCCCTTTACACATATACCATTGCATATGTAGTGTAGATCCTTGCTTGCGAGTACTTTGGATGCGTACTCAGGGTTGCTTTGCTCCCCCTTTTCCCCCTTTCTCCTTTCTTCTCGGTTGATGCAACCAGATGATGGAGTCCAGGAGCCAGAGGATCCCGATGTGGAGTTCGGCTTCGAGGAGTAGTTAGGAGGTCCCAGGCAGGAGGCCTTGGCTCTTTGATTGTTGAAGTTTGTGTTAGCCTTCTTAAGGCAAACTTGTTTAACTTATGTCTGTACTTAGATAGTATTGCTTCCGCTGATGCTTGTGTATTCGAGCTTATGTATTCGAGCCGTCGAGGCCCCTGGCTTGTAATGTAAAGCTTGTATTATTTTAATTTGTGTCTAGAGTTGTGTTGTGATATCTTCCAGTGAGTCCCTGATCTTGGTCGTACACATTTGCGTGCATGATTAGTGTACGGTCAAATTGGGGGCGTCACACATGGCTTGTCCGTTTTTTGATGTCATTGCTACGCTAGATCATTGCACATCCCGCTACACCGCCGGAGGCATTCATATAGAGTCATATTTTTGTTATGGTATCGAGTTGTAAGTAAATAGAAGTGTGATGACCATCATTATTAGAGCATTGTCCCTTGAAAAAAAGGCCAAAAGAAAAAAAGGAAGGCCAAATAAAAAAAGGAGAAAGGCCAAATAAAAAAGGAAGGCCCAAAAAAAAGAAGAAAAAAAAAGAAAAAGAAAAAAGGGGGGCAATGCTACTATCTTTTTCCACACTTGTGCTTCATCATAGCACCATGTTCTTCATGATAGAGAGTCTCCTATGTTTTCACTTTCATATACTAGTGGGAATTTTTCGTTATAGAACTTGGCTTGTATATTCCAACAATGGGCTTCCTCAAATGCCCTAGGTCTTCATGAGCAAGCAAGTTGATGCACACCCACTAGTTTTCTTTATGAGCTTTCATACACTTATAGCTCTAGTGCATCTGTTACATGGTAATCCCTACTCACTCACATTGATATCGATTGATGGACATCCTCATAGTCCATTGATTTGCCTAGTTGATGTGAGACTTTCTCCCACCTTTTGTCTATCACCACCTTCTATTCCACCCATAGTGCTATGTCCATGGCTCACGCTCATGTATTGCGTGAAGGTTGAAAAAGTTTGAGAATACTAAAGTATGAAACAATTGCTTGGCTAAAACCGGGGTTGTGCATGATTTAAATACTTTGTGTGGTGAAGATGGAGCATAGCCAGACCATATGATTTTGTAGGGCTAACTTTCTTTGGCCATGTTATTTTGAAAAGACATGATTGCTTTATTAGTATGCTTGAAGTATTATTGTCTTAATATCAAATGATAGACTATTTCTTTGAATCACTCGTGTCTTAATATTCATGCCATGATTAGATTACATGATCAAGATTAGGCTAGGTAGCATTCCACATCAAAAATTATCTTTTTTATCATTTACCTACTCGAGGACGAGCAGGAATTAAGCTTGGGGATGTTGATACGTCTCCGTTGTATCTATAATTTTTGATTGTTCCATGCCAATATTCTACAACTTTCATATACCTTTGGCAACTTTTTATATTATTTTTCGGTACTAACATATTGATCTAGTGCCTAGTGCCAGTTCCTATTTGTTGCATGTTTTTTGTTTCGCAGAATACCCATATCAAATGGAGTCCAAACGGAATAAAAACGGACAGAGATTTTCTTTTGGAATATATGTGAATTTTGGGAAGCGAAACTAACACAAGACGATGCTCGAGTGGGCCTCGAGGGTGGGGGGCGCGCCCCCCTGCCCAGGGCGCGCCCTGGGCCCTCAAGGCCACACCGTAAGGAGGTTGATGCCCTTCTTTCGCCGCAAGAAAGCTAATTTCCGGATAAAAATCGTGTCAATTGAAGAAACGGTGAAAAGCCAGAATCTGGGAACGCAGAAACAGAGAGAGACAGAGAGACAGAGAGATAGATCAAATTTCGGAGGGGCTCTCGCCCCTCCGCTGCCATGGAGGCCATGGACCAGAGGGGAAACCCTTCTCCCACCTAGGGAGAAGGTCAAGGAAGAAGAAGAAGGAGCGGGGCTCTCTCCCCCTCGCTTCCGCTGGCACCGGAGTGCCACCGGGGCCATCATCGTGTGACGGCGATCTACACCAACACCTCCGTCATCTTCACCAACATCTCCATCACCTTCCCCCATCTATCCACAGTGGTCCACTCTCCCGCAACCCACTGTACCCTCTACTTAAACATGGTGCTTTATGCTTCATATTATTATCCAATGATGTGTTGCCATCCTATGATGTCTGAGTAGATTATCGTTGTCCTATCGGTGATAGGTGAATTGCTATGATTGATTTAAATTGCTTGTGGTTATGTTGCTGTCCTTTGGTGCCCATCATATGAGCGCACGCGTGGATCACACCATAGGGTTAATTGATGTTGATAGGACTACGTATTGGAGGGCAAGAGTGACAGAAGCTTCAACCTAGCGTAGAAATTGATGCATACGGGATTGAAGGGGGACCAATATATCTTAATGCTATGGTTGGGTTTTACCTTAATGAACGTTAGTAGTTGCGGATGCTTGCTAATAGTTCCAATCATAAGTGCATAGAATTCCAAGTAAGGGATGACATGCTAGCAATGGCCTCTCCCACATAAAACTTGCTATCGGTCTAGTAACGTAGTCAATTGCTTAGGGGCAATTTCGCAACTCCTACCACCACTTTTCCACACTCGATATCATTAAATTAGTTGTGTCCTTATTTTAACAGCGCCTAGTTTAATTTACGTGTTCTTTTTGTTCTTGGAAACCTATCCCACAAAACTACAAACTACTTCTAGTTTCATACTTGTTCTAGGTAAAGTAAATGTTAAGCGTGCGTAGAGTTGTATCGGTGGTCGATAGAACTTGAGGGAATATTTGTTCTGCCTTTAGCTCCTCGTTGGGTTTGACACTCTTACTTATCGAAAGAGGCTACAACTGATCCCCTACACTTGTGGGTTATCACGTTGTGACGTTTGATAGCACACAAGGCATTCCTCTGGTATCCGAGACTTGCATAATTTCATAGTCGGAGGAATATGTATTTGACATGAAGAAAGCAATAGCAAGTAAAACTGAATTATCAATATGCTAAGCTAACGAATGGGTCTTGTCCATCACATCATTCTCCTAATGATGTGATCTCGTTAATCAAATGACAGCACATGTCTATGGTTTAGGAAACTCAACTATCTTTGATTAATGAGCTAGTCTATTAGAGGCTTTACTAGGGACACTGCGTTTTGTCTATATATCCACACATGTATCAAGTTTCCGGTTAATACAATTCCAGCATGAATAAAAGACATTTATCATGATATAAGGAAATATAAATAACAACTTTATTATTGCTTCTAGGGCATATTTCCTTCATTGTGGTTGGAGTGGATAGTTAGTGACCAAGGTCGGGTCCACAAAAGAAAAATTAGCCCTATAATCCACTAGAATGAGCACATTGCGCATGCAAATCATACCACATAGTCGCATTGTACGACGACTCACGAGAGTAGATGACGGCGATTGTTGTGCAATTGATGTCTACTACACAACCTTCTTCTTGTAGACGTTGTTGGGCCTCCAAGTGCAGAGGTTTGTAGGACAGTAGTAAATTTCCCTCAAGTGGATGACCCAAGGTTTAACAATCCGTGGGAGGCATAGGATGAAGATGGTCTCTCTCAAACAACCCTGCAACCAAATAACAAAGAGTCTCTTGTGTCCCCAACACACCCAATACAATGGTAAATTGTGTAGGTGCACTAGTTCGGCGAAGAGATGGTGATACAAGTGTAATATGGATGGTAGATATAGGTTTTTGTAATATGAAAATATAAAAACAGCAAGGTAACAAGTGGTAAAAGTGAGCATAAACGGTGTTGCAATGATAGGAAACAAGGCCTAGGGTTCATACTTTCACTAGTGCAAGTTCTCTCAACAATAATAACATAATTGGATCATATTACTAACCCTCAACATGCAACAAAGAGTCACTCCAAAGTAACTAAGAGCGGAGAACAAACAAAGAGATTATGGTAGGGTTCGAAACCACCTCAAAGTTATCCTTTCTGATCGATCTATTCAAGAGTCCATAGTAAAATAACACAAAGCTATTCTTTCGTTCAATCTATCATAGAGTTCGTACTAGAATAACACCTTAAGATACAAATCAAACAAAACCCTAATGTCACCTAGATACTCCATTGTCACCTCAAGTATCCGTGGGCATGATTATACGATATGCATCACACAATCTTGGATTCATCTATTCAACCAACACAAAGAACTTCAAAGAGTGCCCCAAAGTTTCTACCGGAGAGTCAAGACGAAAATGTGTGCCAACCCCTATGCATAGATTCCCAAGGTCACGGAACCCGCAAGTTGATCACCAAAACATACATCAAGTGAATCAATAGAATACCCCATTGTCACCACAGGTATCCCACGCAAGACATACATCAAGTGTTCTCAAATCCTTAAAGACTCAATCCGATAAGATAACTTCAAAGGGAAAACTCAATCCATTACAAGAAAGTAGAGGGGGGGACATCATAAGATTCAACTATAATAGCAAAGCTCACGATACATCAAGATCGTGCCATCTCAAGAACATGAGAGAGAGAGAGAGAGAGAGATCAAACACATAGCTACTGGTACATACCCTCAGCCCCGAGGGTGGACTACTCCCTCCTCATCATGGATTGCGCCGGGATGATGAAGATAGCCACCGGTGAGGGTTCCCCCCTCCGGCAGGGTGCCGGAACAGGGTCTAGATTGTTTTTGGTGGCAACAGAGGCTTTCAGCGGCGGAACTCCCGATCTAGGTTATTTTCCGGAGGTTTCAGTATATATAGGAGGTGTTGGAGTCGGGGCCAAGCAAAGGGGGTCTACGGGCTGTCCATGAGGCAGGGGGGCGCGCCCAGTAGGGGGCGCGACCCCCACCCTCGTGGGCAGCCCATGGGTCTTCTTGTCCCCCTCCGGCACTTCCTGGGCTTCTTCTGGTCCAAAAACAGCCTCCGTTAAATTTCAGGTAAATTGGGCTCCGTTTGATATTCCTTTTCTGTGATACCCTAAAACAGGAGAAAAACAGAAAACTGGCACTGGGCTCTGGGTTAATAGGTTAGTCCCAAAAATCATATAAAAGTGTATAACAAAGCCCATTAAACATCCAAAACATCATAAATAATAGCATGGAACAATCAAAAGATATAGATACTTTGGAGATGTATCAGCATCCCCAAGCTTAATTCTTGCTCGTCCTGGAGTAGGTAAATGATAAAAAATGAATTTTTGATGTGGAATGCTAACCAACATAATTTTCAATGTAGTTCTCTTTATTGTGGCATGAATGTTCAGATCTAAAAGATTCAAGACAAAAGTCTATATTGACACAAGAATAATAATACTTCAAGCATACTAACAAAGCAATCATGTCTTCTCAAAATACTATGGCTAAAGAAAGTTATCCCTACAAAATCATATAGTCTAGCTATGCTCCCTCTTCATCACACAAAATATTCATATAATGCACAACCCCGGTTTCAGCCAAGCACTTGTTTTCATACTCTATTCTTTGAAACCTTTCAACTTTCACGCAATACATGAGCGTGAGCCATGGATATGGCACTATGTGGAATAGAGTGGTGGTTGTGGAGAAGACAAAAAGGAGGGAGATATTCTCACATCGACTAGGCGTATCAATGGGCTATGGAGATGCCCATCAATAGATATCAATGTGAGTGAGTAGGGATTGCCATGCAACGGATGCACTAGAGCTAAATGTGTATGAAAGCTCAACAAAAGAAACAAAGTGTGGGTGTGCATCCAACTTGCTTGCTCACAAAGACCTAGGGCATTTGATACTAGAACAAGGTATGACTCTATATGAATGTCTCCGGTGGTGTACCGGGATGTGCAATGAATCGAGAGTGACATGTATGAATGAATTGTGAATGGTGGCTTTGCCACAAATACGATGTAAACTACATGATCATGCATGGCTATATGACAATATGAAGCGTGTCATATGAACAGAACGATGGAAAGTTGCATGGCAATATATCTCGGAATGGCTATGGAAATGCCATGATAGGTAGGTATGGTGGCTGTTTTGCGGAAGGAATATGGTGGGTGTATGGTACCGGTGAAAGTTGCGCGGTACAAGAGAGGCTAGCAAAGGTGGAAGGGTGAGGGTGCGTATAATCCATGGACTCAACATTACTCATAAAGAACTCATATACTTATTGTAAAAATTTACGAGTCATCAAAACAAAGCAATCAACGCATGCTCCTAGGGGGGAGGTTGGTAGGAGTTAACCATCGCGCGTCCCCGACCTCCACACAAAGGATGACACTCAATAAACACCTCATGCTCTAACTTCGTCACATAGCGGTTCACCATACGTGCATGCTACGGGAATCACAAACTTTAACACAAGTATTTCTCAAATTCATAATTACCCCACTAGCATAACTCTAATATCACCATCCTCATATCTCAAAACAATCATCAAGTATCAAACTTCTCCTATCATTCAATGCACTTTATGTGAAAGCTTTTACTATACCCAACTTGGATGCCTATCATATTAGGACTAGTTTTCTAACCAAAGCCAATTACCATGCCGTTCTAAAAGACTCTCAAAATAATATAAGTGAAGCATGAGAGTTCATCTATTTCTTCAAAATAAAACCACCGCCGTGCTCTAATAAGATATAAGTGAAGCACTAGCGCAAATGACTAACTACTACAAAAGATATAAGTGAAGATCAATGAGTAGTTGAATAATTATGTAACTATGTGAAGACCCTCTAACATTTAATAATTTTAGATCTTGGGATATTGTTCAAACAGCAAGCAAAACAAAATAAAACACATTGACGCTCCAAGCAAAACACATATCATGTGGTGAATAAAAATATAGCATCAAGTAAAGTTACCGATAGACGAAGACGAAAGAGGGGATGCCTTCCCAGGGCATCCCCAAGCTTAGGATTTTGGTTGTCCTTGAATTTTAACTTGGGGTGCCTTGGGAATCCCCAAGCTTAGGCTCTTGGCACTCCTTATTCCATAGTCCATCGAATCTTTACCCAAAACTTGATAACTTCACAACACAAAACTCAACAGAAAACTCGTAAGCTCCGTTAGTATAAGAAAATAAAACCACTACTTAGGTACTGTTGTGAACTCATTCCAAATTCATATTGGTGTAATATCTACTGTATTCCAACTTATCCATGGTTCATACCCTCCGATACTACTCATAGATTCATCAAAATAAGCAAACAACACATAGAAAACAGAATCTGTCAAAAACAGAACAGTCTGTAGAAATCTGTAACTTTCGAATACTTCTGTAACTCTAAAAATTCTGACATAAATTGGTGGACATGAGGAATTTTTCTATTAATCATCTGCAAAATGAATCAACTAAAAAGTACTCTCCAGTAAAAAATGGTAGCTAATCTCGTCAACGCTAAAGTTTCTGTTTTTTACAGCATGATCGCATAAACTTCACACAAGTCTTCCCAAAGGTTTTACTTGGCACAAACACTAATTAAAACACAAAACCACATCTAAACAGAAGCTAGATGCAATATTTATTCCTAAACAGAAGCAAAAAATCAAAGAACAAAAATAAAGTTGGGTTGCCTCCCAACAAGCGCTATCGTTTAACGCCCCTAGCTAGGCACGATGATTTCATTGATGCTCGCATAAAAGATAAGAATTGAAACATAAAGAGAGCATCATGAAGAATATGACTAGCACATTTAAGTCTAACCCACTTCCTATGCATAGGGATTTTGTGAGCAAACAACTTATGGGAACGATAATCAACTAGCATAGGAAGGGAAAACGAGCATAACTTCAAGATTTTAAGCACACAGAGTGGAAACTTGATATTGTTGCAACTCCTACAAGCATATGTTCCTCCCTCATAATAATTTTTAGTAGCATCATGAATGAATTCAACCATATAACCAGCACATAAAGCATTTTTTCATGATCTACTTGCATAGAAATTTTACTACTCTCCACATAAGCAAATTTATCATCAATAGTAGTGGGAGCAAACTCAACAAAATAACTATCATGTGAAGCATAATCCAATTGAAAATTAAAATCATGATGACAAGTTTCATGGTTATATTTATTCTTTAAAGCATACGTGTCATCACAGTAATCATCATAAATAGGAGGCATGCTTTCATCATAATAAATTTGCTCATCAAAACTTGGGGGACTAAACATATCATCTTCATCAAACATAGCTTCCCCAAGCTTGTGCCTTTGCATATCATTAGCATCATGGGTATTCAAAGAATCCCGTTGTTAGAGACTGGAACAAAATGAAGCCTCCTCACGCCATGCGATTTTGGACCGTCGGATTGCATTTCCAAAATGATCATGTCCGTCGGATCTCTAGGTGGAGCAATCCTGTCCGTCCGATCGAAATGAGCACTGCTCCTGGTCGTCCGATCGAGTTGAGCACCGCTACAATGGTCAAGCTCGTGCCACCGCCAGTAAATCCTGTGCCCCACCGAGGGCATTTTCGTCTTTTCACACTCAAGGCATATAAAATGCAGCACGCCCGTGTGTAACCCTAGCCGCCTCTGTCCTTTCCCACTCCTCAGCCCTCGCCCTCGCCCCGACTCCCCTCCTCTCCTCCCGTCGCCGTCGCCCCATGTCCAGCCCCATGTCGTCGTCGTCTTCTCGCCCAGCCGGCCGTCGCCGCATCGCACGCTCATGCGCATGGGCGAGAAGGGGAACCACCGCCCATTCCCAGAGCGCGAGGAGGACGTGGTGATGCAGCGCCCAGATCCACGGCGGCATCGACATGCCGTCGTCTACCTAAGATGCCACCGTCCTCGAGGTCAGCCATGGAGGGGGTCCGACCCAGCTGCAGCCACCGTCCGGCTTCCCCATCTCCCCGGATGCTCTTCCCCCGCGCCGTCGCCTCCCCTTTGCCCCCGCTTCCCCTCCCCACCCCCTCCACCCATAGTGCCCCCGCAGATCGGGACCAGGACAGCGAGGTCTTCACGACTGAGGTTGAGGAGAAGGGAAGGAGCAGTGAGGCGGGTGCTAATATTAGGTCGTCGATGTGGACAAGAAGCAGCGGGGACAACAGTCTCGTCGCGGTGGGGTGGACTGGCAGGGGAGAGGGAGCAGATCGGCAAGAGCGGGAAGGATTTGTGCAGTTTTGTTCTTCCTTTTCCCTTTTGTTGCTTCATGATTTTATATGATTCTTGTTTCCTATGCTCATGTTGCAGGTGGGTTTTCTATTGGTGTGGTTCTGGGGATTGCAAAGTTTGTTCCATCTGGTTTCAGGAGTGTGTTGCTCCTGTAATTTTTCTCAGGTTGTCTCTCTTCTTCTTCTTGCTATATTTAGTTCATTCTTTTGTTCGTACAACGGATCTTGAGATTTTCTTTTTTGTTGCTAATCGTTTGAGCCATGGGAGTTAGTGTACAGTCTTATGTTTTGTTCCATGGTTCTTGATAGAGAGTTGGACATGCTTGGTTGAGGTCAGATGCATGTTTCCTGGTTTGGGAATTAAACCAAAGGGAGCAAAGGCGGGAACATGAGCGCATGGAGAAGTTTTTGCGGAAGCATCTAGACGAGTTAGTCTTTTTAGTTCCTTTGAAATAAACTGTAACCCAGATATGGTACTGTAGTATATGTAGCACTATTTCTGTTTAGCATTAAGATATGTCTACATATTTGCAGGTAGAGAAACAAAGACAAAAGGAGGGACTCAGATAAGAGAAATTGATGGCGAGGCAGATGAGCGCTTGGAATTGACTGCGCAAAGCAAAGGGTTACCCTCAATGCTTTGTCTTGATAGTGACACATTGCAACAGTTGGAGTCATTCTGAGGTATGCATATTAAGTTTAGTTCTAACTTCTTAATACTACGCGCCACCAAAGGTCACTTCTAATGTATTGTAGGAAACAAATCCATATTCTCATGTATCCATAGTAGAATATAACTAGCACATTCGGATGGAATGAGAAACATTAATATATAACATTGTAACACATCTATTGAATTTCTGGGTGAAGCTTGACCACCGAAAAATGTAATATACTTGCTTTTGTAGGGTTAGTGAATGCAGATTCATACTGTCGAGGCTTGTTTCGACTTCTACTTTCAGTAAAAATCAAATTTATCAAACTAGCCTTAACACAGTAAAAGCAATATGTGGTGAGTACAAGATTCGTAATGCTGACATCTTCCTAAGATTGATGCAATAACAGATGACATTATAGATGTCACTGAGGGAAGTAGAATTTACATGCCTTGCATCTACCCCCTAGCAGATGACCTTATAGATGTCATTGAGGGAATTATCTGATTGTGTTATGAAAAGAAGAAGATCTGACATTCTGTCTATGCCGACAAGATGATTAGGAGTTGTGCTTTGCTACTGTCAAATGTATGGTCTAGGGGCTTTTATGTCTTACTCCCTCCATTCCATATTACTTGTCGTTGATTTAGTACAAAGTTGTACTAAATCAGCGACAAGTAATATGGAACGGAGGGAGTACATATTTTGGATTGTAGTTGTTATGAAAACAAGACCCGAGTTTCTTTGTATGATGATGAGATGATTAAGAAGTCTTTTATTTTGTTGCATTTTCGATTATACTCTTCTAAGCATACTTCTATGTTCTGTTTGATTCATAGTCTTGACTTAATTTTGAAACCACATTTATATTCCCTTTTTGTCATGAACTTGCAAATCAAATGTTCTATTAACCAAATGTATCTTACTTGCTTTGCTTTTGGTTGTCTAATTGTCTTGCCTTCTAGCATTGATTTAATAAAATGCCATGATTGTCATGGGCAAAGGCAATGACATGCTTTTGATGTATACTTGTTGTACTGGGTTGATCCAATCACTTAAACTCGCATTTGACAACACTAAATGCTTTGTTTAAGCGCTTGACAACATGTTGAGCCAGGCGACGTGCGCCAAGGCACGTTTCCTGCCTAATTGATTATTTATTTGATTCAAAACACTACTTTTTGCTGATGTTGTAATCAACATAATGGTCTTTCTTTTAGATATTATAGAAGCTTCCTAAACAACATGTTTTGCTCCGGATACAAATAGATACCTCCTGTTAATCGGCTGGTGACAGTGGCGGTGCATCAAGGTGCAAGGCAGCGGTGTCATGTTCATACAATAGGAAAGGAAGAGTTCCTAATATTTTTTGCTTCATGCCGTGGGTGAGCTGCCACCTCTTCCCACATGTTCGTGCTAATTATTAAGTAACCTCCAAAATGAATTTTGATTGGTTATTGGCTATATATATTTGTCAGTACTATTATTCTACTCGCTTATGTAACCACTAATGTGGTTCTTTGTTGCTTCTTTGCAGGCATTTGATAAAGTCAAATGCAACAGGAAGGCACAACGACGATCAAGGTCCTTATGTACGCTGAGTACTATCTTTTGTCTACCATACCGTATGAGAATAGATCAGGATGAGACAACTAAGTCATGTACTGTGTATTTACTGACGGTGTCTATAAGGAGAATATATCCGGTCTATATTTGAATATATGAACTATTGTATCGATGATGTCGAGTTGTGTCTACATAGTCTGTCTTCGAATGCATATATAAACTTAGTGTATCCTTTGTATTGTTATTCTTCTTTGACTTAGCACATATGCTTATTTTTGGATATTTTTTCATGTGACTACCAATGTTATAAACCAGATTTCTCTTTCTAAGGATGCTTATGTCAAAACTGTTCATCATCTTTGTCAATATATTGTATCCAATATGTTATCCATGTCTAAAACCCATCTTAAATTTCATATCTTATTCATGGATAATGATTTGGTGTATGGCCCTGTACTTAATCTATATCATTGATATTTTTTATATTCGCAAATGCTCCTGTGACTATATTATCATATTCCCGGCAGCATCAGCGGATGTTGCGGTGCGGCTTGCCGCACTTCCTCCCTAGTTCATACTAACAACATTGCAATCATGCTCATCATGCACATATTTCATGCCAAGCATTCTATGTAATTCTTCTTCTAGTACTTGAGCACTATTTTCCTTCCCATCATTTTCACGTAAGATACTAAAAGGATGAAGCATATGAGGTAACCTCAATTCCATTTTTTTGCAGTTTTCTTTTATAAACCAAACTAGTGAATAAACAAGAAACAAAAAGATTCGATTGCAAGATCTAAAGATATACCTTCAAGCACTAACCTCCCCGGCAACGGCGCCAGAAAAGAGCTTAGTTGACGGGGTGTGAGTGCCTCTTACCTAGCCTCCCCGGCAACGGTGCCAGAAAAGAGCTTGATGTCTACTACACAACCTTCTTCTTGTAGACGTTGTTGGGCCTCCAAGTGCAGAGGTTTGTAGGACAGTAGAAAATTTCCCTCATGTGGATGACCCAAGGTTTAACAATCCGTGGGAGGCATAGGATGAAGATGGTCTCTCTCAAACAACCCTGCAACCAAATAACAAAGAGTCTCTTGTGTCCCCAACACACCCAATACAATGGTAAATTGTGTAGGTGCACTAGTTCGGCGAAGAGATGGTGATACAAGTGCAATATGGATGGTAGATATAGGTTTTTGTAATCTGAAAATATAAAAACAGCAAGGTAACAAGTGGTAAAAGTGAGCATAAATGGTGTTGCAATGATAGGAAACAAGGCCTAGGGTTCATACTTTCACTAGTGCAAGTTCTCTCAACAATAATAACATAATTGGATCATATTACTAACCCTCAACATGCAACAAAGAGTCACTCCAAAGTAACTAATAGCGGAGAACAAACGAAGAGATTATGGTAGGGTACGGAACCACCTCAAAGTTATCCTTTTTGATCGATCTATTCAAGAGTCCGTAGTAAAATAACACGAAGCTATTCTTTCCGTTCAATCTATCATAGAGTTTGTACTAGAATAACACCTTAAGATACAAATCAACCAAAACCCTAATGTCACCTAGATACTCCATTGTCACCTTAAGTATCCGTGGGCATGATCATACGATATGCATCACACAATCTCAGATTCATCTATTCAACCAACACAAAGAGCTTCAAAGAGTGCCCCAAAGTTTCTACCGGAGAGTCAAGACGAAAACGTGTGCCAACCCCTATGCATAGATTCCCAAGGTCACGGAACCCGCAAGTTGATCACCAAAATATACATCAAGTGAATCAATAGAATACCCCATTGTCACCACAGGTATCCCATGCAAGACATTCAAGTGTTCTCAAATCCTTAAAGACTCAATCCGATAAGATAACTTCAAAGGGAAAACTCAATCCATTACAAGAAAGTAGAGGGGGGAAACATCATAAGATCCAACTATAATAGCAAAGCTCGCGATACATCAAGATCGTGCCATCTCAAGAACACGAGAGAGAGAGAGAGAGAGAGAGATTAAACACATAGCTACTGGTACATACCCTCAGCCCCGAGGGTGGACTACTCCCTCCTCATCATGGATAGCTCCGAGATGATGAAGATAGCCACCGGTGAGGGTTCCTCCCTCCGACAGGGTGCCGGAACAGGGTCTAGATTGGTTTTTGGTGGCAACAGAGGCTTTTGGCGGCGGAACTCCCGATCTAGGTTATTTTCCGGAGGTTTTAGTATATATAGGAGGTGTTGGAGTCGGGGCCAAGCAAAGGGGGTCTATGGGCTGTCCACGAGGCAGGGGGCGCGCCCAGTAGGGGGCGCGCCCCCACCCTCGTGGGCAGCCCGTGGGTCTTCTCGTCCCCCTCCAACACTTCATGGGCTTCTTCTGGTCCAAAAACAGCCTCCGTTAAATTTTAGGTAAATTGGGCTCTGTTTGATATTCCTTTTCTGCGATACCCTAAAACAGGATAAAAACTGAAACTGGCATTGGGCTCTGGGTTAATAGGTTAGTCCCAAAAATCATATAAAAGTGTATAACAAAGCCCATTAAACATCCAAAACATCATAAATAATAGCATGG
Source organism: Secale cereale (assembly GCA_902687465.1). Classification (NCBI taxonomy): domain Eukaryota; kingdom Viridiplantae; phylum Streptophyta; class Magnoliopsida; order Poales; family Poaceae; genus Secale; species Secale cereale. Next base: position 832,065,835 of record LR738711.1, on the reverse strand, counting down.
AACAATAAAAAATTATAGATACGTTGGAGACGTATCAGCTATCACCACAACCTCTTCATCTGAGCCAGCCTGTGATATGTTGAGAATCTGGCGACTCATCGAGATGCAAAATTTCCAATAGCTCTTCCATAACATGAAGGGGGGCTTTATCAGGACATACGTGGCCTCGTGATCAGGGATCACCACAGGTAAAACACAAAATCTTTGATTTCCTATAAGCCCGTAGAGCTTCAAGCTTCTCTGACGATTTGTGTTACCCATCAAAGACTAACGCGTGTTTAAAATTTTCTGACGTAGTGGTTGCAACACTTTCGAATGAGGAATGACTCGACAATTTAGAGCATCCCAGTAACTTCTCATTTTGCGGCGCCACTTCTTTCAACAAAGCTAAGAAGCTTTTAGTATCCACATCTTCATGGCGATGTAAGAAACACCAGGACGAATGTGGGACACAACCCAACAATATAACGCTCAACAAATAACACCTCATGGTATTGGGATCAGTTAAGAGGATTTGATGACAGAGAGTGCCAAATTTCATTGTGTCATCCTTAGTGTGCCTATTTGCGGAGCACCAACAGCTGGCACATGTGAAACCAATGATGGTCCTTCCCCAACTGACACGAACCGCATCACACAGTTCCTCCCACATCATGAATCTCTTACACTTTTGTGTTGTTTTAATCCACATCGAAGTGTTGCCTACACAATTCAGAGCAGCAAATTTCACCTCCATTTGTTTCGTCACTCCATAATCTCAAAATATAACTGACAATTATTGATCCAAACTTGGCAATCCTCCTTGTCAAATTTAGGGAAATCCATCTTAGATATGTCATAAAATTGAGACTCGGAATCGAACGGTTCATGGGCGTGAGCAGGCGTACCGTTGACCAGAGGCAGCTCGGTGAATACAAGATTCCCTAGAATTGGACCCGTGGAAGGTGTTGCCCGTTATGCCCATGGGGCCGATCCGCGCCATCTGAGTGCTGCTTGACTGTGGAAGGCATGACGCTAGCGTTAGCTAGACCAGATGGTCGATAGAAAGCTGACTCGAGCGCTCCCAGGAGCGAGTGCGCGATGATGCGTCCTCCGCATGGAGCCGTAGGAGGGAGGTCGACACAGTGAGAGCCTTCGTTGCGGAATCCATCATCTTCATCCACGCGGTGAGCCCTTAAACTATAAGACATTGTCACTGAGCTTAGCGTTGGTCACCAAGGGTTGCTGCTCGATGGTCTCCATAGATGTCGTAGTTTGGAACTCCGCCACCGAAGGGGCCTTCCGGTTGGGTGCCACATCAATCTCAAACAACTGTTTTGGTTGAGAAATAGGAATTACATCAGCAACACGAGGTCGTCACCTACGACAGACGGACTGACGGGTCAAGCTCTGAAGATTGGATCGACCAGACTACTAGCACCAAGTGTTATGCATCTCGAATTTCAAAGGATGGGGAGGGATACATGGGAAAGTTCATACTAGAGTTGGGGGAATGAGGAAAGAAAGGTTTTTGGTCTTTCTTGCTTGACCCCCATTCCCTCTGGCACACACCTACTTATTGGCTAATCTCGTTCTCTTGAGAAGATTCGAACCCGCGATCCTCTTGTTCTCGACAAACTGCACTAACCACCCGAGGCAACACACCAGTTCTGATTACTTACCAACCTTTTCTTCTTTTTGTTGTTTCTTTCTTTCTTTCTTTTTCTTTTCTTTTATCTTTTCCCCTTTTCCTTCCATATTATTTCTATTTTTCTTCCTTTCTTAAATTAATGAAGTTTTTTTTTACAAAATCCGTGATTTCCCCCCAAAATCAATGAACTTTCATCAAATTTGCGATTTTCCCCAAAATTTACAAACTTTTTCAAATATATTATTTTAAAAAACCGATGAACTTTTTTTTCCCAAATTTGTGATTTTTTTAAACCAATGAACTTTTTTCAGAATCGATATTTTTTTCCAAATTGATGATTTTTTTTTTCAAAATTGATGATTTTTTTGAAATTATTTTACTTTTTTTATCTTTTTCAGAATTATATGAACTTTTTCCCGAATCGACATTTTTCCAAATGCATTGACTTTTTCCAAAATTGATGATTTTTTTTCAATTTTCAGGAACCTTTTCTAATTTGTGATTTTTTTTAAAGTCATGTTATATGTATATTTTGTTATTTTTTAATAATTAATATTTGGTATATAATATTCTCTCTGTCCCAAAATAAGTGAGTCAACTTTGTACTAATTTTAGTATAAAGTTAGTACATAGTTAAGTCATTTATTTTAGAATGAAGGGAGTATATCTTTAGAAGAAGGGTCAAATAGCTCCCGTTCGTGACAGTGGACAAGCTTGGCAGCTCGGTCTGATGGTTATGAAGCCAGGTTGATATTGGTGCCCTGAAGAGTTTGAATCCCGGTTGTCCCATATAGCGTACAAAATATTTTTGCATGTTTTTCTTCGTGCTTACTTTTACTCACAACGTTGTTGGTCTAACCGGCCAAGCTTCCCCTGCGAGCGGCGTCAACGCCAACCGGTACTTACAGCGTCGAATAGGAGCTTCCCAACTTATCCATCTTAGAGTTTTTGGGTGGTGTTCTTCGCCGTCTTCTGGGCCTCCCACTCGCGGGCCATTCTTCGGATCCTTATTGCGGCCTTGGGCCGGCGTCCAGGAGTGGGCTACGCCATAACAAATTCCAGGTGCAGTTTTTTTATCAGAAAAAAGAAACAGGTTAAAACAAATGAAAGAAAAAAAAACAGGTCCCGGCACCGACCACGCACACATTCCCGCGCCCGAGATCTCGTCGGATCTGCCAGCACGGGCGGGCTCGGACAAAAAGAAAGGAGGCACCGCCAGCGAACGCCAGCCGTCGATGGGCTGGCCTCGAGATAGCAATGACAATTCACTCACTCGCCAAAGCCGGGGCGGGGCCAGCTGGGCGCGGCACGAGATCCCTCCCTCCCCCCTCCTTTCCTTCCCCTCAGTTTCCCTCCACCCCTCGTCGCCGTTCCTTTCTCGGATCCGCCCCCACTCCTCCCATTCCCCTCCCGCTCGCCCCGGCGAGCAGCGTCGCGTCCCGTTCCTTCCGATCCCGGTAAGCGAAGCGTCGACGAGGCTTTCTCCGATCCGTGTGGGTTGCTCATTGGCCGGGTGATCGGTCGGGTCCGCGGGAGGAGAGGAGGAGAGGCGACGGCGGGGAGGGAGGAAGGGAGGCGGAGATGGCGCACCGGGTGGACAACGAGTACGACTACCTCTTCAAGATCGTGCTCATCGGCGACTCCGGCGTCGGCAAGTCCAACATCCTCTCCCGCTTCACCCGCAACGAGTTCTGCCTCGAGTCCAAGTCCACCATCGGCGTCGAGTTCGCCACCCGAACCCTCCAGGTACCATCTCGGCCCCCCGCGCACGCGCGCGGGCGATCTAATCCCGTCGCTCTTGCTCGCTCGGTCCCGTCTATCTACAGTATGATACAATTGCGTGCGGTGTGAATTGAAATGCAAATGCCGTCCTCATTTGTGATCCCCGCGCTGGGTTGTGCGTGGTTTCGCCCGTTGAACAGAGCATTCGGTTGAATTTTCAGTCACGGTATACGACGGGAGATCTAGGTGAATGAATAAATGATTGATTGATTGTGCGGCTAAAAGCCAGGACATCGAGCGTAGGTCAATGTGTTGTTGGCTGCATGTCTGAGCGGACACCTAGCATAGAGTACTTTTCTGGTCGTATGACAACGACAACACATGGCAATGCCGTGAAAATACCGATGTAGGCTTTGCTTCAGATGCTTTTGCATTTAAGATGGTAATTGGGCTAGATTGTCAAAGATACCATATCTGTCGTGGGCATGGTTTCAGTTTTCTTTTGAAGAGGATACTACATCATCAACCAATTACATATGAACGGTTTTCAAAGTGAAAGAAACTTGTAAACAACTAAGCCTTTTTAATTGCATTTTTTTAGGGGATTATTATTATCATCAACATCATCATTAATAGTACTATTATCATTATTATGTTTTTCGGGTTGGCACTGCACTAGAAAATAGACTGTCGTCCCACCATATATGTGAGAGCAGAGTCTATGCCCAACAGCTGTTTAATTCACAAGCCTTGCACTAAAGTGTAGTGCTGGGTAACCTTGATTGATTGGTGGAACTTCTTTTGAATTGTCATGCACTTAGCAACGAATGGCAACCCTATGATTTGCACTGCAGACTACGTGCAATTGCCGGAAAGCTGGAAATGAACTCAATTTCTCTTATCTCTTCTGGTTGGTTGATGTTGAATAACTATGTGTTTTTAAGCTCATCATTGGTGCACCAGATAAAATGTTTTGATAAGCTCATCATTATGTGATCCTGCCTGAAAGGCATAGTAAGATGTCATTGTTGTACTTTTATTTCAACAAATATTATAAGTAGTCTTCCAGTACATCCCTATATTTTCTATACCAGTGCATATCGACATATTGTTCCTTTTGTAAAAAGAAAATAACATGTAGTTAGAGAATTCCTTTTGTTCCTTCTAACTTTTCAATCAGGATTCAGTAACTGGGGATGCATCATATTTGTAGCCATTCACATGATATGCGCTGTGAACACCTGTTCGCATAGTTACATTAACGCAATGTAACAAGCATGCAAAATTTAAGGTTGACCTTAGAACCGGAATAGTGCTCCTTTCCTATTGGCGTTCTATACTCGTGTTAAATCCATATTGGCGTTCTAGTGAAGCTCAGCAGAAGTTTAATTTTGTTTTGCGGCAGATAGAAGGAAAAACTGTGAAGGCACAGATATGGGACACGGCTGGTCAGGAGAGATACCGTGCAATTACTAGTGCTTATTACAGGGGTGCTGTTGGAGCACTCCTAGTCTTTGACATAACAAAAAGGCAGACCTTCGATAATGTTCAGAGGTGGCTCCGTGAACTCCGGGATCATGCAGATGCCAACATTGTTGTCATGATGGTTGGGAACAAGTCAGACTTAAACCACTTAAGATCGGTTCCTGAAGAAGACAGCCAAGCATTCTCTGAGAAAGAAGGTCTCTCGTTCCTTGAGACATCTGCACTGGAGGCAATCAATGTGGAGAAGGCATTCCATACTGTGCTGAGTGAAATTCACCAGATTGTAAGCAAAAAAGCACTTGCAGCACAGGAGTCCGCTGCTGCCAACGGGCGTTCGATGCAAGGAACGACTATTAACGTTGCTGAACCATCGACCAACGCAAAAGGTTCTTGCTGTTCCAGTTGAAGAGCTGGTTCCAGTGGAAGAGATTCTTTCCGGAAATGTTTGTTTCCGCAGAACTGGACCATGACATACATAGGTTATATAGTTTGGTCTCAGATATTCTTGTTTCTCATCCTGAATCCCATGACTGGTAATTCCTATCGCAAGAACACCTTTACCATACTGTATAACCTGCCTCCACCAAATCATTCTCATTTTGTATTCTTATAACTATCATCGATTTCACTTGTACAATCGAGAAATCGAACAACATGTTGTAACAATGATTATTTCCTGTTAACAACAATAATTATTGTCAATGAAATTATTATGCTCTTGAATCTTGGTATAATGGCATAAAATGCATTGTTGATGGTTGTAGGACTGAGCGAGCCCATTTTCCGCAGATTTTACGTTTGAGAAATTCTTGAGTTCTCTTCAGTTCAAATAGTATAACCATGAATTATCTTTTGAATTGCTGTAAATGCATTCCCATGAATCATTTTAACTCTGCCCCTGACTATTACTAATTTCATGATGTGTCATATTGCTCCGCCTATATACATTATTTTCTAGACGATGATATTTTATTGAATTTTCATGTCTCTGTTCCTCCAAACGAATGAGAAGTGTTTTGTAGCATTAGCATGAGATGAACTATTCCTCGACACAACACTTTGTATGCACAAGTCAAACCTGTATACATTTGGACTGGGCCGCCCACATGTTTAGCCTCGCATCAGCCTGTGTGGCCTGAAATTTTACCTATCTGTGCTACAGTCACATTTGGCTTGGTATGCCTTGTGATCCAGTCAATATCCATGTAAGCATTATTTCAGAGATTTAATAAAGCGATTCTAAAAAAAAGATTTAATAAAGCGTATGTTTGCCTAAAAAAATGTGCTACAGTCATTTAGCGATGTGTTCTGCTGCCTGCAACCATTCGTTTGCGCGGTTGTTCAAGCATCGTTTTCGGATTGGATGCACAAAAGTGACCATGGTGACCTCGCTCCAATGGGCTTACCACGACTGATTCATCCCCCCTGCGCTTAGTAACAACACTAGAACCAGGAGAATTCAACATGATATATGTCCGTAGGCAAAATTGGTTAGGATCATAGGAACAACTAAACTAGTATGGTTGATTTGATGATTCTGTACCACCCTTCTTTTTGGAGGGATGATTATGTACTATCATTCTATCAGCAACACATCATTATCACCGAGAGCGGTAGTACCATACATCATGCTGGTTAGATTGATTATATGATGGCGATAATTACCGTTGTCAGCTATGGTTCTTCTCTCCATGGAGTTCGAGGAGGAAGAAGATGTGCTGCTTCTTTGTGGGAGTAGTTCTTAACCTAGCTCTAAGGAGTGTCAAAGCATGAAGAGTCGAACCTTTTTTAGGTGGCTATGGACATCCTTTTATAGTCAAAAGGAGTTACCACAATAGCCAGGTTACACCCGTTATAATAAAACATTAAATGCATTTGCATGTGTTGGCCTACCCCTTGCCGGGTAGGTGCCTGTCTTGGCGAAGTAGGTGTATTATTGAACTCATTTAACGCCACACATTATTGAAGAGGTGCCGCCCACTTGGTAAAATGTTTCAGATGTATATGAAAAATGTATAATGTGTATGGAAAATAATAGACGTCAATAGAGGTATTTAAAAAAATCATGTATCTAGAAAATGTTAAACGTGTATAACAAAATGTTCCTTATACATACAAAAAATGTACAATGTGTATGAAAACAATTAGACATTAAAACATATATTGTAGAAAAATGTTTATAATGTATATATAAAATGTTAAACTTCTATAAAAAAATGTTCCTTATACGAGAAATTTATATTGTATATGAAAAAAGTTTGATGATAAAAAAATATTAAAAAAATGTTAATCATGTATTTTCAAAAGTGTTAAACATACATAAAAATGTTGTTGATGTATAAAAAATGTACAATGAGGATGGAAACAAGTAAACATCAAAAACATATTTAGAATAAAAAAACCAAAATTACATTACAATATTTTTTTATCATGCATTTGAAAAATATTAAAACTGCATGTAAAAAAATATTCAAGATGTATAAGATAAATGTACAGCGCATGTGGAAAAAAAATACATAAAAATATATGTTCAAGAAAAATGATACTTGGTAAATGGATACAAAAAATGTTTATATGTAAACCAAAAAATTTATAATGTCTAAGAAAAAGAAAATACACATTAAAAACAATAACATATTTAGTAAAAAAGTTAGGGTGTAGATAAAAATTGTTTTCAACTATACGAGGAATGTTAATCATGTATAAAAAATCATGTTCTATACGAAAAGAGAAAGAAAAAAATGATGAAAACAATTAAATAAAAAACAATGAAAATCAGTTAAAAATAATAAAGAAACAAAATAACCAAAAGAAAAAAGGGGCAGCCCGGTGCATGTAACTCCCGCTTGCGCAGAGTCCGGGGAAGGGTCTGGCCGTTTTTGGGTCTATTGTACGCACCATTTCCCTGTATTTTTGCAAGAGGTTGTATGCACCACGTGCTGCAGCTCGCGACTGAAGGCTCGGCAGCCCGCACCGCTTGAAGGAATGCCTCCTACGAGGGCGACACGGTTCTGGCGCCCGGCCGCCGCAACCGCCTGGACCGCCCGGTCGTGGCACTGGCGTTGTTGTTTGAGGAGCATGTGCGCATCTGATGTCTACACACGCTTCTATTCTTGTAGACTATGTTGGGCCTCCAAGCGCAGAGGTTTGTAGGACAGCAGCAATTTCACTCAAGTGGATGACCTAAGGTTTATCGAACTCAAGGAAGTAGAGGTTGAAGATGGTCTCTCTCAAGCAACCCTGCAACTAAGATACAAGAAGTCTCTTGTGTCCCCAACACACCTAATACAACTAGGAGTTGTATAGGTGCACTAGTTCGGCGAAGAGATGGTAAAATATGGATGATAGGAGTGGCAAAGCAAAGTAATATAAATCTGTAATAAAAAATGCAGCAAGCAAACAAGTGGTAAACGTGAGCACAAATGGTATTGCAATGGTGGAAACAAGGCCTAGGCTTCATACTTTCACTAGTGGCAACTCCCAACAACATTAACATAGTCTAATCACATGATATTTCCCATAAAACATGCAATGGAGACGCACTCGGAGGTCATTCCCTTGTGGTCAAGAGAGGACGAGAATTATGTAGGGCTACAAAAGCACACCTCAAAGTTCGTAGTTCTCAATCTATGGATTTCCCAATGTCACCGCGGCCATCCAAAGAGAGTACCACAATCACCACAACATATCTCAAGGATAGTCAAAGACAAGCACCAAGAGACTCTCAATCTTCAATCAACACACAAAAGAGAAAATCACTAATGAAAATATTCTTCTAATCCATGTCCAATAGACCGCTGTCACCTTGGTCTCGGGGATTATACTAGATAAAGACAAGTGAGTACATCAATCCAATACATAGAGGAAGGGGAAATATCATGGGATCACCCTAGATTAACATAGCCTATGATCACAACGAAGATCGCATCATGGGTCATGGGAGAGAGAGTTGACCACATAGCTACTGGTAGAAACCTCAGCCCCGAGGAGGAACTACTCCCGCATCATGGAGGGAGGAAGCAACGTCGATGGAGATGAATCCGGGGGCACTTCCCCGTCCCGGCAAGATGCCGGCACAGGAATTCTGGTCCCCCGAAACTTGGTGGCGATGGCGGCGGAGATCGGAATTGCTTCTGGAGAAAAGGGTCCTGAAATCAGGTTTTCCGCGACGGGAGAATAAATAGGAGGCCAAGTAGGGCACCAGAGGAGGTGGGAGCCCCCCAAGCGGCCCCCCGGCGCGGCCAGGGGTGGGGCCGTGCCATCAGGGCGCCTGGGGCCCCTCTGGCCCCACTTCTGGCACATGGAAGCTTCTGGAGCGCTGATTTTTTTATATATTTTTCCCGGAATTTTTCTGGCAATTTAAGTAATGGGAAAACCTGAAATACAAAAACAACAGAAAACAGAAACTGGCACTGGGGTGCACTGAGTTAATAGGTTAGTCCAAATATGATCAAAAGTGTACGAAAGTGTATCAAAAGCATAGCAATATCACCCAAAACATGCATGGAGTAAGCAGAAATTATAGATATGTTTGGGATGTATCAACATCCCCAAGCTTAATTCCTGCTCGTCCTCGAGTAGGTAAATGATAACAAGCACAATTTCTGTGGTGACATGCTACCAAAGAGTCTTTCACAATCACATGACAAATGCTTATTGAGATAATGAATCTTTAGTAATTAAGTTGCCTCATGAGAATATCACAAAGAACTGAAAGTTTACAATATGATACTGAAACACCCAATAGATTTGTAGTGAGCATGGTGTGCAAACATGACAAAGTGATACCTCGCTTGCCCCCTTTAGTGAAGCAAAACATAAATGCAGGAGCACCTCCGAAGTTTAAGTGACGACTAGATATAATGATTTCAGAATAAGCGATATCACAATCATGCAGAAGACAATGGTACTTTGGGACAATGCACATTACACTCAGAATGACAATCATGCTCTCAATAGTTGGTGCTTTGAAGAAAGAAGGTGGAGACTCTCGAACCGTGGATTTTGATAGCAAGGTTGAAAACCCGTGGCTGGAAGCAAAGACTAAACAAGTACCAGAGCTCGTGGTTTTAAAAACAGAGATAAAAAGCTTTTGGGAGGTGCATAATTCGTCAACGAATGCTAGTAGATAACCCAATTACTTCTTATGCTGGACAAGTTTCGAGGAACGGCTCCCACGCGGGGACGATCACATCCCCTTAATCTCCTTTGTTTATCACTGCCAGAGTTTTCTGATTTCTCATGAACAAAGCGCGAAGGAGGGTTTGTTTGCTGCTATTATCTTTTGTGAGCTGGGCGCACTCATGCCAGTCCCTCCTCGTATTAGGGGTTTGCAGATTAGACATGCAATCCCGGGGTAAAATTTGTCCAACATAAGAAGATCATGAATTACCTACTACTTCCTTATGAGCTAAAGCAGAGGCACAAAAGAGAAATGCTTTTGAATAATTTTGAGATGGTACAAGAAAGTCTTCGTTAGGAATGGCAAGTAAATACCATATATAGGAAGGTATGGTGGACTCATATGGCATAACTGGTTTCAAGGATTTTGGATGCACAAGCAGTCAGTCCGCTTAGTACAGGTGAAGGCTAGCAAAAGATTGGGAGCGACCAACTAAGAGAGCAATGACGGCCATAATCATGCAGAGCGACAAAGCAACATTGAATCGGGCATGGAAGTTATATCACTACTCAGAAATTAAAGATCATCAAGGCTTGATAGACTTTCTTTACAGTCTTAAATATGCGTGAGCATATGCCAAGTCAATCAAAATAAATTCTTGGAGGAAGATATCACTAAACCATACCACATCATAGGCAAACAAATCATGTTGGTACTTCAATAACACATTAAGAACCCCCAGCTATTTGAGACTAACCATAAGAAAACATGAACTACTAAGCACCATTATGCACATAGCATTAATATCATAGACATATCAACCAGTACCACAGAAGCCAACTCTCTTAACAAGATAAGCATGATAACTCAAGAGAGTTCCAGAAGCAACAACCTAAACAAAAGCTCTTAAAAAGATAAGCATGAAAACTAAGAGCTAAGCATGACAGCAGCTATGAAAAGATAAAGAACACACACAAGAAGATACGCATGCAAGCCTATGTTGTGTTCTACAGTGGAGTGGAGCGTGTTTCTCTCCCAAACAATGAAGGCTAGGATCCAACTTGTTAAGAGCAGCAAGTAAAACTAAATAAACTAAAAAGAAAAGAGCAAGACGCTCCAAGCATAGCACATAACGCATGAAGTGATAAAAATATAGTGGAACGAATGACGAACTGATAATTGTTGATGGAGAAGGGGATGCACGGGGGCATCCCCAAGCTTAGATGCTTGAGTCTCCTTGGATATTTCTTGGGGGTGCATGGGGGCATCCCCAAGCTTGAGCGTTTGACACTCCTGAATCTTCTTTTATCATCTTCCCTCGCACACTTGAAAACTCCCTTCATACATAACTCATCATAATCTGATTAGAGAGGTTAGTACCCACAATAAAATAATTTTTCTCTACTGGAAACAAAGATATTCTTGAAGGTCTATTGTTTCTCAAGATCGCCAAAAAGTTTTTGCAAAGAAAAAGCAAGCTTAAGGTCTGCAAAACGAAGAAAAGGCAAAACATGGCAGAATCTGTGAAAAACAGACCAGCAGATAGTAAATAATTTTTTTTGGGTACTTCTGCAACTCAAATCAAAAAACTCAGAACGGACGCTCGAAAGCAAATTGTATAGAGCATGCTGTCAAAAAAATTCAGATCAAAAACATGATCTGGTGATTTTATTCGAATTTTTCTTTCCAAGGACAGAATCTGTTTTCTGGACAGCATGTCACAACTTTTGAACTTTCTTGCAATCAGAGGCTAAAATTGGCACAAAGCTGAAAAATAAAGATACAATGATGTTGCTACAGTAGTAACAAACATCAAGACCACTAAAAACTGAAAGAACAAACTGAAAGGAAAGATAACAAGGGTTGTCTCCCTAGAGCTCTTTCTTTATAGCCATAAAGATAGGTTTAAGACTTTAATGACGCTCTCGTAGGAATAAGAGTTGAAGAACAAAAGAGAGCATCAAGAAGCAAATACCAAACACATTTAAGCCTAACATGCTTCCTATGCATAGGAATATTGCAATAGAATAATTCATTGAAGCACAAAGCAATAAGCATAGGAAGACAAAACAAGTGCAGCTTCAAAACCTTCAACATAAAGAGAGGGAACTTGATATTATTGAAATATCTATAACCATATGTTCCCTTCTCATAATAATTTTCAGTGGGATCACGAATAAACTCAACAATATAAGCATCACATAAAGCATTGTTACCATGATCCACATGCAAAAAGGTACTCTTACTCTCCACATAAGCATAATCTTTCTCATTGGTAATAGTGGGAGTAGGACTATCATAAACAACTTGAACACTATAGATTAATTGTGTATTAGGAAGATGGTGTTCAATAAGGGAGTAATTCCCTCCATGATTATGACAAGTTTCATAAGGATAATTTCTCCTTATGTCATATGTACCTTTATAATTACTATAGATTGGAGTTATAACATCATCATGGTAGAGAAGAGCATTATCATTGCTAGCAACTATATTTGTAAACATGTTGTCTTTATTCTTACTAGCAAAAGAATTATCAATTATCACATCACTAGTGGGTAAAGGATTTCCAATCCTATCATCCCCAAGCTTAGAGCTTTCCATATCATCACTTTCAGAGTTGGTACCAAAAAGATTTTCAAGATCATAAGTAGCATTATCATCATTTTTCCAATCACAATAAGTAACATGCATATCATAATCAAAATCATCTTCAATAGTACCTACGGAAGTATCATCAAGATGATAATTAAGGCAATAAACTTCACCTTCTTCTTTAAACTTACAACCGTTAGGATAAAAGTTGATGGGAGAAATATGCTCAGGCCAGGTTGATACCCATTCTTCTTCCTTCTTGCTCCTCTTCCTCCTCCTCTTATTTTTCTTCTTCTTCACCTTAGGAGGGAGTGGTTGGAGATGAAGCTTCTCCACATATCCTGGTTTATCATTAGAAACAATAGGGGAAACTTGGGAGAAACTCTCCTTTTTATTAGCAGAAATATAAGAGACATTTTTATACTTTGGTAAAGTTCCCTCCTTTCTAATCTTACTTATGTAATCATTTTTATGGCAATTAAAAACACAATAGAGATGGCAATTTTGCAAAGTGTTTTTTATTCCTATGGCATTAACATCTAGCCAAGAAGTCTTTTCTGATAACTCTTCACACATCAAAAATAACATAAGATCATCATAAAGATCAGGGGTGATCATGTTATCACACAACTGGTTAACGGTTATGTTTTGAAAGTGCATGCATTAAAAATTAAAGTGACCCTCTATACAGCAAAGTTCACAAGTAAAAGAATAAAGGTCACACAATTCTCTAGCAATTTCATTTAAATCTTTGACCCAAGTGATTGTTCTTTCATGCTTATGTTGCTTACAATACTTCTCTTCTTCAATCATAGGCCTTTCACAAGGTCTATCCACTCCACAAAAATTAACATGCTTATATAAAACTTCATTTTTAGGAATTGGATCATGCATGTTGCAATCATCATGAACAATTTCATTTTCTTTGCAAATCTCTTTAAAAGGTTCATGATGCTTGATCCAATCCTCCTTAGGCATATTAAGATGTGAAGCAAAAGATTTGAGGAAATCAACAAGGAGTTGAGAATCAAGCCCAAACTTAGCACTAAACTTATTAAAACTTGTAGTTTCAACAAAGGACTTAATGCAATCATACTCATAAAGTATACATGACTCTTTACCTTTGTCGATCTCCCAATCTTCAGTGTTGCGTTGAATTCTTTCAAGGAGTTCCCATTTAGCATCAATCTTTTCGTTTGTGAAAGAACCCATAGAGGAAGCATCGAGCAAATCTTTATCCTGTCGAGAGAGCCTCGCATAGAAATTAGTAATAATCATATCTTTGGGGAGCCCATGGTTAGGACATTTTAGCATTAACGTTTTCAGTCTCCCCCAAGCTTGAGCTATGCTCTCTCCGTCATGAGGATAGAAATTATAAACATAATTCCTATTCTCATGGACTTCATGAAGAGGATAAAACTTGGAGTAAAAGAGAGACTGGATCTCTTCCCAATCCAGCAGGTGAGAGTCATCTAGTAGCCTATACCATTCCAATGCTTTTCCTTTCAGTGAGAAGGCAAATAATTTCCTCATGACTCCATCTCTTGTCAAACCTGAAATCTTAAACAACTCACAAAGTTCTGTAAGTTTCAACAAATGAATACTAGGATTGAATGTCCCATCATAACAATCATTCCTAATTATTTCAATTATCCCAAGTGGTATTTGGAAGGGGATACATTCAGTAGGTGGAGGAGACTTCTCTACCACGGGTGTGGTAAAGCGGCCTTCCCCAAGCAGCGAACTAAGAGTGCGGTTTTCCATAAACATAACTAGTGAAACTAAAAACAAGAAACGAAAAGATTTAATTGCAAGATCTAAAGATATACCTTCAGACACTTACTTCCCCGGCAACGGCGCCAGAAATAGCTTGATGTCTACACACGCTTCTATTCTTCTAGACTATGTTGGGCCTCCAAGCGCAGAGGTTTGTAGGACACCAGCAATTTCCCTCAAGTGGATGACCTAAGGTTTATCGAACTCATGGAAGTAGAGGTTGAAGATGGTCTCTCTCAAGCAACCCTGCAACTAAGATACAAGAAGTCGCTTGTGTCCCCAACACACCTAATACAACTAGGAGTTGTATAGGTGCACTAGTTCGGCGAAGAGATGGTAAAATATGGATGATAGGTGTGGCAAAGCAAAGTAATATAAATATGTAATAAAAAGTGCAGCAAGCAAACAAGTGGTAAACGTGAGCACAAATGGTATTGCAATGGTGGAAACAAGGCCTAGGCTTCATACTTTCACTAGTGGCAACTCCCAACAACATTAACATAGTCTAATCACATGATATTTCCCATAAAACATGCAATGGAGACGCACTCGGAGGTCATTCCCTTGTGGTCAAGAGAGGACGAGAATTATGTAGGGCTACAAAAGCACACCTCAAAGTTCGTAGTTCTCAATCTATGGATTTCCCAATGTCACCGCGGCCATCCAAAGAGAGTACCACAATCACCACAACATATCTCAAGGATAGTCAAAGACAAGCACCAAGAGACTCTCAATCTTCAATCAACACACAAAAGAGGAAATCACTAATGAAAATATTCTTCTAATCCATGTCCAATAGACCGCTGTCACCTTGGTCTCGGGGATTATACTAGATAAAGACAAGTGAGTACATCAATCCAATACATAGAGGAAGGGGAAATATCATGGGATCACCCTAGATTAACATAGCCTATGATCACAACGAAGATCGCATCATGGGAGAGAGAATTGACCACATAGCTACTGGTAGAAACCTCAGCCCCGAGGAGGAACTACTCCCGCATCATGGAGGGAGGAAGCAACGTCGATGGAGATGAATCCGGGGGCACTTCCCCGTCCCGGCAGGATGCCGGCACAGGAATTCTGGTCCTCCGGAACTTGGTGGCGATGGTGGCGGAGATCGGAATTGCTTCTGGAGAAAAGGGTCATGGAATCAGGGTTTCCGCCACGGGAGAATAAATAGGAGGCCAAGTAGGGCACCAGAGGAGGTGGGAGCCCCCCAGGCGGCCCCCCGGCGCGGCCAGGGGTGGGGTCGTGCCATCAGGGCGCCTGGGGCCCCTCTGGCCCCCTCTGGCCCCACTTCTAGCACATGGAAGCTTCTGGAGCGCTGATTTTTTATATATTTTTCCCGGAATTTTTCTGGCAATTTAAGTAATGGGAAAACTTGAAATACAAAAACAGCAGAAAACTGGCACTGGGGTGCACTGAGTTAATAGGTTAGTCCAAATATGATCAAAAGTGTACGAAAGTGTATCAAAAGCATAGCAATATCACCCAAAACATGCATGGAGCAAGCAAAAATTATAGATACGTTTGGGACGTATCAGCATCGGGCGGCGCGAGGTGGACGATCCGGCAGCTAGCCTCATCCCGGGCCGGTGGTGGCACTCTGCGGGCCAGGTCACGCGCCCGCTCGTCACACCGAGGCCTGCCGAGATCACTTCGCAGCGGAGGTGGCAGAGGAGCGTCGTGCGCCACGTCCCCGGCACGGGACGGTGGAGGACGGAGCGAGTGGGAGGGCGTCGGGGCATATCCGGCGGAGTTGACGAGCTCGATGATGCGGCCAAGCCATGCGGCGTAGCCGGCGCCAGCTGGACGGTAGTGGAGCAGCTCGCGCGCCATGAGTAGCGCAGCCTGCGTGTTCGGTTGCCCGTGGCGAGCGAGGGAGGATGATGTCATGGCCGTGTGGCCGTCTGTTTGCACGAAGGGGTGCAGGGAGGAGTTCTGCTGCTCGTGGGAAACCGGGTTGGTGGCGGCAGCAACTACGGTCCCCGCCGAGTGGCAGTGATTACCGCGACCCGCGGGCTCCACCGGGGCGACACGGGCTTCCCAGCGCTCGGCATGCACGTGGTGAGCGTTAGCCATGGAGTTGACAAAGCGGAAGTCGGAGTGGAGCGAAAGAATGACGGCGCACCCCTACCCGGCGCACCAAATGTCGGAAATCTTTGACCCCCGGGACCCAAAGGTTTGAACACTGGGGTGCACTTGTTCTTCAGCCCTGCCCTTCCTAGCAACTATCATGGCGAGGCTACGACTAGAGCGCGAGCTAGCCGGCGACACAATAGTTACCCAGGTTCGGGCCACCTTGTGGTGTAAGACCCTACTCATGCTTTGCTTCGGATTGCTCTGGTCGGAGAAGACGATTACAAGCTCTAGGATTTGGGTGGTCGATTGTTCCCCCCTCTGTACAGCAGCACCTTGCCCTCCTTTTATATCACCCATGGTCCTCTTCCCCCAAAAATGTTGGCGGGAAGGGTTGCCACACAATGGCCATTTTGAAAGGGGACAAGGGTGTAGTCTATCCTCACAAAAGGTGTTCTTCGCCTGTAAATCCTCCATCCATGACGCGCCGGTGGGCTCGGTGATGACCTCCGCCCTGTGCGCCCGTCGTTTTGGCCTTCTTATACCAATTGGGCAACCTTTGGGGATTGCTTTGGGACAGACGTGCTAGCCTTGCCCCTTAGCATAAAAGAGGCAATCCTTCTCATCCATGCATGCTGGCGCGACCGCTCATGCCATTCATCGTCGCGCACGAGGTCTCGCGACCCTAGTGACGTCTGCGTTGGGCGCCTCAGGGAGCGCCTTGGGAGGTAGCCCCGGGAGGCCGCCTCGTGAGAGGGCCTCACGAGGTTCTTGGTGAAGCCGCCTAGCCTGCAGACGACGCCCGCCTCCTAGGGGGGGTCTCGAGAGGCCTGGTCCTGGCAAGGGGTAACGCTAGCAACCCCTACTGATGGGCCACTTGTTGGGCCTTGGATTGGCGTCGTGTCCTAGCCCACAGGCAAACGGGTCTGGGTACCCTGGTTCCCACGGGCCCGACAACCTTGGTTCTCACTGAGGGAAATACTTATCTCTGTTGTGCTGCATCTCCTCTCCTCTTCGAGGAAAATCCAACGCAGTTTACAAGTAGCACCCATTTCCGACGTCGCCTTTGTTCGATGCCGACGACGTCGATACCAGTAGTGTTGGGCAGACGGGCTCTGCCCCTGCCTCCCTCGGCTCTGCCGTACCTGACCACTCCTATGTCCAGAATGATGGTTGTCGGCCACCGCCGCTTGTCCTCTTGTCACCACAAACCGACCAAGCTTCCCGACGCCGGCCAACCAGCTTGCTGAACACGCCAGCCCGACAAGGTGAAGATATTCTTTGCCTTCTATCCCTTGGGAAAATGCTTGTTTATTTATTTATTTCGAGTGTATGAACAAAATATGTGCTTCTATATGAGTGTATGGACAAAATTAGTGCTTGCATACATGATGCTATTGTTGCGAGTGTCTTTCTTGATGTTTGGCTTCATGGTGTATCCTTTTCTTGGAAGAACATGTAATACTTTGAATATCTTCCTATCCATGTCTTCTTCTCCAGTACTCGTATGTGAGACAAAGATATTTTATGATATTTGTACGTGAGATAATGATCTTCATTTTGTTCAAGTATAACATGTCATGATGTTTGAAAAATTGATTTTCTATTCATATGGGCGACAAAACGCTAAAAGACAACTCAATATACCAATAAACTATAGTACAAGGGCATTACAAACGTTTCATTGGGTATACCAAAATTAAGGTGGAGGGATAGAAACTCAAAAGAAATAGAGGCTTATTTTCAAAGGAGCTTATATGGGGCTTGTTTTCACAGGAGATTATGCATAACCCACAACTAAAAAAACTAGCCACAAGTCGATTGAGCAATATATACCACTACCATATATTTACATAACATTACGGGAATTTGATGTCATGTCTTTGGGTAGGGCTTGTTTGGAACACATGAAAGGAAAGCATGTGGGAAAGGAAATTTGTAGGAATTTGATGGCATGTCTTGTAAATTCCTATGGGAATTGTAGAAAATGGCCCATTGAGCTCTAGGGTAAATTGCAGGATTTTCATAGACAAATAAGAGGAGAGATAAAGACATATGTTGTATATTGGACTTCTAGAAGGCAGTGAAAATATGTGGTTTGAGAAAATGTTTAGAATCCTCTAAAATGTTAGAGAATGATTCCTGTAGGAATTTTCAATGCCAATATTACAACCCAAAAGGCACCATAGGAAATTTGCCTATAGGGTTCCTTTCCTAGAAAACCCCGCATTTCAAACGAGGCCTAAATAGTGAACCTATTACTCGTATATGTCCTTAGTTGTGATTGTGCTCCCATCTTTGCAAAAATCGCATAATGTTTAGCCCCATTTGAAACAAGAGAACTTTATAGGAATTAATACATGAATTTTTTCATGGTGGCTACGGGATCGTAGGATTGACTTATATATATATAGTATTTCTTCCTTTATCCATTTTTTTAAGGATTCCAAACATTTGATCAAACCTTAGGTTTACACTTTTCTAAGAAGTCTGCAACATGTGTCTTGATTCAACCTCTTCTCTCCTTCTTGAACAAACAATTTCCTCCGCCCGGTTTTTTGGGCCCCTCGTATTTTTGGTCAAACTTCGATGATAAATTCAAATAATAAAACATAAATATAGGTTATAATAATTATATACCATGAGAATCCTCTTTCAAATATTGATATATTAGTATATTTTTCGTAGCATATACTTCCTCCTTCCCAAAATATAAGGCGGGATTGACTTTTTACAGTCTTTGATGCACGACTTTCACCACTAATATATATCAAAATATATGAATTGAACATGTATAAACGGCATCGTCGTATTTGTCTTGCAAAATAATTTTATTTTGCATATATGTATACTAATTTTATAGACATACAATACATGCAATTTATAGTCAAAGTTGTTCAACGAAGATCATAAAAGTCAAACTATGCCTTATATTTTGTGAAGGAGGGAGTATGTCGTATTTTGTCAGTCATATAGATGGTCAAAATGACCGAAATATGAGGTGGCTAGGTAAATCTGGACGGATAAAATACAAGCAACAAAATAAATATATTGTACAATTCCTTTGTTTAAGATCCCGGTAAAAATCTGCAAGACATGAAAACGAAAATTTCTTTTTTTTTCTATCCATCATTTCAAATACTGATACGTCCAAAACGTATCTATAATTTCCGCTTGCTCCATGCCTCTTTTGGGTGATATTGCTATGATATTTATACACTTCCATACACTTTTGATCATATTTGGACTAACCTATTAACTCAGGGCACCCCAGTGCCAGTTTCTGTTTTCTGTTGTTTTTTGTATTTCAGGTTTTCCCATTACGTAAACTGCCAGAAAAATCCTGGAAAAAATATATAAAAAATCAGCGTTCCAGAAGCTTCCCGGCAGCCAAAGTACAGCCGGAGGGGGGCCACCAGGGCTCCAGGCGCCCTGGTGGCGAGGCCCCCCTCCTGGCCGCGCCGGGGGGGGGGGGGGGCGCCTGGGCCCCCCAGGCCTCCGCTGATGCCCCCCTTTGGCATATATTTATATCGTGTCCCGAAACCCTCGAGACGGGAACCCTTTTTCGCGATCTCATCTCTGTTCTGCCGCCGCCGCGCTTCCAAGATCGGGAGCACCAGGAGAACTCTTCCCGGCACCCTGCCGGAGAGGAGGATCACCACCGGGAGCCTCTCCATCACCATGGACGCCTCCCGGATGAGTTGTGAGTAGTCTCCCTTGGACCATGGGTCCATGACTAGTAGCTATGTGATGTTCTCCTCCCGTTCGTGTGCTTCACTAATTAGTCCTCGTGAGCTGCCCTACATGATCGAGGCACATATGTAATCCTTATGATGTTGCTATGTTGAGTTTGCTGGGATCCGATGGATTGTGAGATTATGTTCAGATTGTGTTTGAGTAATATATTTGATCTACCTCTTTTATATTTATGTTCGTAAGTAATTCTTGCATGTTCTCCATTGTTATTTATTGCTTTGGCCAAGTAGTAGGTAGTGACTCCAAGAGGGAACGTTATGCTTGATTGTGGGTTCATGCCCCTCGATGACTAGCTTGAGTGACAGAAACATGAGTCTAGGGGATGTGTTGTTGCCACAAGGAGGAAAACAACGGTGCTTGTGCCCGCGGGTGCAAGGATTGTTTACTTTACGCAAAGTTCTTTTAATGCAGTTGTCTGTTGCTTTGAGTTTACACTATGGGTGGGACTCGCAACTTAATACCAGCGAGATGTTCTGGATAGATATCTCAAGGTGGATGATTAGTAGTATATGCAGATGGATTTCGGTCTACTTGCCTTGGCGTACCGCCCATGCTTTGAACCTCTACCTTTCTTGCAACATAGTTAGCATCGGTTTGCGTACATAATTATGTCAATTGCCCAGCTGTAATTCGTTTACCTCACATAGCTGTTTTATCGTCTTTTGGGAGAGAGACATCACTAGTGAACATCATGGGACCCCGGTCCATATTACCATCACTGATCACGTCCGCTATTTACTTTCCGCTTTTATTTACTATTTGCAGCAAAACCTATCACTATTATCACTTGCGTTTGATCCTTTGTAAACGACAAGGCCGGAGGGATTGACAACCTCTCTGTACTCGTTGGGAGCAAAGTTATTTGTATCTGTGTGCAGGTCCACATTGATTGCTAATATCTGGCGCCGTTAGCAGTTGACACCTTCTTGTTGAAACTGGGAGTCTCGGGGGAAATCGATCCTTGGTATCTTTGCCAAGGGAAAACTTCCGCTACACTGCATCTCAAACCTTCCACTTGGGGTAACCAACGAGGGGCGAGAAGCCATCAAGCAAAGTTTTCTGGCGCCGTTGCCGGGGACTCCACTCTTCAAGATAGGGGAGTTGCACGCTATCTTTTATCTTTGCTTTTTAGTCTTGTTAGTTTACCTTTCAGTTTTTTTATGTCTTTTCACTAGTTTTGCTTAATGGAAAACAACAAAAATATGAGAGAGCTTTATAAGCTCTACCTTGCTTTGGGACATGATGTGTTTGAAGAGAAAATTAAAAAAAACTATGGAACTTTATTATTTGCATAACAATCATGATGGTGGTGATGTTATTCGTATGCTTTCTTTGAATATCAATATTGCTAATGACATGGAAAGCTCTAAGCTTGGGGATGACACGTTTGATGAACATGATATTTTTAGTCCCCCAACTTTTGAAGAGAAAATTTACTTTGATGATACTTTGCTTCCTATATGTGATGATTACAATGATGAATATGATGTTTTCATTCCACCTATTATTGAGGATAAAATTTATTATGATTATGATATGCCTCCTAAATACAATGATTACCATGATGGTTATGATTGCTTTACTCTCACTATCCCTAATAAGAAAGATTTTGCTAATATGAAGAGTAATGATACCTTTTTGCATGTGGATCATGGTAACAATGCTTTATGTGATGCTTATATTGTTGAGTTTATTCGTGATCCCACTAAAAATTATTATGAGAAGGGAACATATGCTTATAGATATTTCAATAATATCAAGTTCCCTCTCTTTATGTTGAAGGTTTTGAAGCTGCACTTGTTTTGTCTTCCAATGCTTATTGCTTTGTGCTTCAATGAATTATTGTATTGCAATATTCCTATGCATAGGAAGCATGTTAGGCTTAAATGTGTTTGGTATTTGCTTCTTGATGCTCTCTTTTGTTCTTCAACTCTTATTCCTACGAGAGCATCATTAAAGTCTTAAGCCTATCTTTATGGCTATAAAGAAAGAGCTCTAGGGAGACAACCCTTGTTATCTTTGCTTTCAGTTTGCTCTTTCAGTTTTAGTGGTCTTGATGTTTGTTACTACAGTAGCATCATCATTGTATCTTTGCTTTTCAACTTTGTGCCAAGTGTAGCCTCTGATTGCAAGAAAGTTCAAAAGTTGTGACGTGCTGTCCAGGAAACAGATTATGTCCTTGGATAGAAAAATTCGTATAAAATCACCAGATCATCTTTTTGGTCTGAATTTTTTCGACAGCGTGCTCTATACAATTGTCTTTCGTGCGTCTGTTCTGAGTTTTTTGATTAGAGTTGCAGAAGTTCCACGAAAAAATCATTTACTACCTGTCGTTCTGTTTTTCACAGATTCTGTCCTGTTTTGCCTTTCCTTCATTTTGCAAACCTTGAGCTTGCTTTTTCTTTGCAAAAACCTTTTGACAATCTTGAGAAACAGTAGACCTTCAAGAATATCTTTATTTCCAGCAAGGAACAATTATTTTATTAAGGGTACTAACCTCGCTAATCAGATTATGATGAGTTATGTATGAAGGGAGTTTTCAAGTGTGCGAGGGAAGATGATAAAAAGATTCAGGAGTGTCAAACGCTCAAGCTTGGGGATGCCCCCATGCACCCCCAAGAAATATTCAAGAAGACTCAAGCGTCTAAGCTTGGGGATGCCCCCGTGCATCCCCTTCTCCATCAACATTATCAGTTCGTCTTTCGTTCCGCTATATTTTTATCACTTCATGTGTTATGTGCTATGCTTGGAGCGTCTTGCTTCTAGTTTCCTTTTTAGTTTTCTTTAGATTTTCATAACGAATTGGAACTCAGCTTTCTTTATGTGGGAGAGAAACACGCTCCACTTCTACCTAGAACATAACATAGAATTTTCATGTCTATCCTTGCTGTGTGTGTTCTTTGTCTTTCAATAGCTACTATCATGCTTAGCTCTTAGTGTTCATTCTTATCTTATTAAAGAGCTTTTGTTTAGTTGGTTGCTTGAACTCTCTTTAGTTATCATGCTTATCTTATTAAGTGAGTTTGCTTCTGTTGCATTGGTTGATATGTCTATGATAAAAATGCTACGTGCATAATGGTGCTTAGTAGTTCATGTTTTCTTATGGTTAGTCTCAAATAGCTGGGGGGTTCCCAATGTGTTATTGGAGTACCAACATGATTTGTTTGCCTATGATGTGGTATGGTTTAGTAATATCTTCCTTCAAGAATTTATTTTGATTGACTTGGCGTATGCTCACGCATATTTAAGACTGTAAAGAAAGTCTGTCAAGCCTTGATGATCTTTTGTTTCTGAGTAGCGATATAACTACCATGCCTGATTCAATGTTGCTTTGTCGCTCTGCATGATTATGACCGTCATTGCTCTCTTAGTTGGTCGCTCCCAGTCTTTTGCTAATCTACACCTGTACTAAGCGGACTGACTGCTTGTGCATCCAAATTCTTTTAAACCAGTTATGCCATATGAGTCCACCATACCTTCCTACATGGTATTTAACTGCCATTCCTAACGAAGACTTTCATGTACCATCTCGAAATTATTCAAAAAAAATGTATTCCTATTTTGTGCCTCTGTTTTAAGTTCATGAGGAAGTAGTAGTTAATTCATGATCTTTTTAAGTTGGACAAGCTTCACCCCGGGATTGCATGTCTAATGTGCAAACCCATAACACGAGAAGGAACTGGCATTGAGTGCGCCCGGCTCAAAATTAATATAACAAACAAACCCTCCTTCACGCTTTGTTCATGAGAAATCAGAAAACTTTGGCAGTGATAAACAAAGGAGATTAAGAGGATGTGATCGTCCTCATTCGGGAGCCGTTCCTCGAAACTTGTCCATCTCAAGAAGTGATTGAGTTATCTGCTAGCATTCGTTGACGAAACATGCATAATCAAAAATAATAATTATTACCTCTGTTTTTAAAATCAAGAGCTCTGGTACATGCTTTGTCTTTGTTTCCGACTACGAGTTTTCAACCTTGCCAACAAAAGCCACGGTTCGAGAGTCTCCACCTTCTTTTAAAGCACCAACTACTGAGAGCATGATTGTCATTCTGAGTGTAATGTGCATTGTCCCAAAGTAGCATTGTCTTTTGCATGATTGTGATATCGTTTATTCTGAAATCATTGTATCTAGTCATCACTTAAACCTTGGAGGTGCCCCTGCATTTATGATTTGCTTCACTAAAGGGGGCAAGCGAGATATCACTTTATCATATTTGCACACCATGCTCATTACAAATCTATTTGATGTCTCAGTATCATATTGTAAAACTTTCAGTTCTTTGTGATTTTCTCACGAGACAACTTAATTACTACAGATTCATTGTCTCAGTAAGCTTTTGTCATATGACTATGAAAAGTCCTATATGGTTAATAGCATGTCACCACAGAAATTATTCTTGTTATCATTTACCTACTCGAGGACGAGCAGGAATTAAGCTTGGGGATGTTGATACGTCCAAAACGTATCTATAATTTCTGCTTGCTTCATGCCTCTTTTGGGTGATATTGCTATGATATTTATACACTTCCATACACTTTTGATCATATTTGGACTAACCTATTAACTCAGTGCACCCCAGTGCCAGTTTCTGTTTTTTGCTGTTTTTGTATTTCAGGTTTTCACATTACGTAAACTGCCAGAAAAATCCCGGAAAAATTATATAAAAAATCAGCGTTCCAGAAGCTTCCCGGCAGCCAAAGTACAGCCGGAGGGGGGCCATCAGGGCTCCAGGCGCCCTGGTGGCGCGGCCCCCCTCCTGGCCGCGCCGGGGGGGGCGCCTGGGCCCCCCAGGCCTCCGCTGATGCCCCTCTTTGGCATATATTTATATCGTGTCCCGAAACCCTCGAGACGGTAACCCTTTTTCGCGATCTCATCTCTGTTCCGCCGTCGCCGCGCTTCCAAGATCGGGAGCACCAGGAGAACTCTTCCCGGCACCCTGCCGTAGGGGAGGATCACCACCGGGAGCCTCTCCACCACCATGGACGCCTCCCGGATGAGTTGTGAGTAGTCTCCCTTGGACCATGGGTCCATGACCAGTAGCTATGTGATGCTCTCCTCACGTTCTTGTGCTTCACTAATTAGTCCTCGTGAGCTGCCCTACATGATCGAGGCACATATGTAATCCTTATGTTGTTGCTATGTTGAGTTTGCTGGGATCCGATGGATTGTGAGATTATGTTCAGATTGTGTTTGAGTAATATATTTGATCTACCTCTTTTATATTTATGTTCGTAAGTAATTCTTGCATGTTCTCCGTTGTTATTTATTGCTTTGGCCAAGTAGTAGGTAGTGACTCCAAGAGGGAACGTTATGCTTGATTGTGGGTTCATGCCCCTCGATGACTAGCTTGAGTGACAGAAACATGAGTCTAGGGGATGTGCTGTTGCCACAAGGGGGAAATCAACGGTGCTTGTGCCCGCGGGTGCAAGGATTGTTTACTTTACGCAAAGTTCTTTTAATGCAGTTGTCTGTTGCTTTGAGTTTACACTATGGGTGAGACTCGCAACTTAATACCAGCGAGATGTTCTGGATAGATATCTCAAGGTGGATGATTAGTAGTAGATGCAGATGGATTTCGGTCTACTTGCATTGGCGTACCGCCCATGCTTTGAACCTCTACCTTTCTTGCAACATAGTTAGCGTTGGTTTGCGCACATAATTCTGTCAATTGACCAGCTGTAATTCGTTTACCTCATATAGTTGTTTTATCGTCTTTTGGGAGAGAGACATCACTAGTGAACATCATGGGACCCCGGTCCATATTACCATCACTGATCACATCCGCTATTTACTTTCCGCTTTTATTTACTATTTGCAGCAAAACCTATCACTATTATCACTTGCGTTTGATCCTTTGTAAACGACAAGGTCGGAGGGATTGACAACCTCTCTGTACTCGTTGGGAGCAAAGTTATTTGTATCTGTGTGCAGGTTCACGTTGATTGCTAATATCTGGCGCCGTTAGCAGTTGACACCTTCTTGTTGAAACTGGGAGTCTCAGGGGAAATCGATCCTTGGTATCTTTGCCAAGGGAAAACTTTCGCTACACTGCATCTCAAACCTTCCACTTGGGGTAACCAACGAGGGACGAGAAGCCATCAAATACCCATGGGGAAAATGACAAGTGTGAACTTATCTGTAAAACCCCACACCTTCCATCACAATCCACTACTAGATCGCAACAAAAAACAAAGATATGATTCTTTTTACATTGGAGGATTTTTGTCGAATACCTGGTTGGCGCGAAGATAAATTCGGTCGTCGTAGCACGATGGGGCATTGAAGATCGCTTAGGCCGTCTAAAAATTTGGTGGGGGTGTTGCTACTGTTGTCTGAAAGCCGTGCTTTGTGGCAGAGCCGCCGACAACCGAGAGCATGGAAGAGTGGCGGCTTGTCCATGGCCACGACGGTCACGCTAGGGAATGGCTGGCAGCTATCCAACCTCAACGGCCACGCAGGGTTCGACGATAGACATATCTGGAAGCCGAGGGGCGAGAAGCTGCCATAATCAAAATAAATCAGCAGACGGCGAATGGGCTTGGCGATGGATGTCATTGCGGGCTAGACCGGGGGGGGGGGGGGGG
>LR738711.1:832025073-832039034 GCA_902687465.1 Secale cereale | reverse complement strand
GCGTCGGCGAGTTCCATTCGGAATTGGCGTTCACTGGCGGCGTGTCAGCTGGCGGGGAAGCTTCTAAGGGGGTACTCCCTCCGGTCCTTTTTACTCTGCGTATTAGGTTTGTCTGAAGTTAATCTCATCCAACTTTGACCAAGTTTATATAAAAAATTATTGACATTCACATAACAACACCAGTATCATTAGATTCATCTCAGAATATATTTTCATGTTATATTTATTAGATATTATAAATGCTAATAATTTCTAATATAAATTTGGTCAAACTTAGCAAAGTTTGACTTTCGGCAAATTCAATGTACAGAGTAAAAAGGACTGGAGGGAGTAATTGGCTTTGGCGCGATTTCTTTGTGGTTTTGCGGTATCAGGTAGCGACAACATGTGGGGGGGGGGGTGATTTTGGGGTGTGATGAAAAACAGTTTTGCCCCTAAATTTCGTAAACAACAGTTTTTTCACCACGACTGCGTTTTTACATCATCTGTTGGCAGATACCGCGTCGGTGACCAGATACTTGCACCAAACACTAGAGTGTCCAAAAATCCTTAGCACTAGCCACTAGGTACAGCCCGCATGTCATGTGTCACACCAAACCCTATCAGCGGGCATAATGGAATGGAATCGTTATCACACGGCCCGATCCATCCGATCAGCGACCAAATTGCGAGAGAAAGGCATGCAGCGCCCATGCCGGGATTGCCGGCCGGCGCCCAACCCCGTGGGCGGGGCACACCAGCCGGTAGTTAACCAGACATGTCACATATACACCCAGATGAGAACCAAAAAGGCAATCAGAAAAGATAGAAACGGGGAGAAAGTGCTTGGCCAAGCATCCATGCATGCAATACATGTAAAGCCAAGCTACTGCACCTAACGTCCAGGCACTGGTTTAGCGTTACAGGTACCATCCGACTTGGGTTCGGTTACCCTTCTTTCGCTCCTGGAACTGCTCTACAGAGGCGATCCGGAGGCGACTTTTGCCTTCCTCAACACCGGCGACGCTGGGTTCTCGTCCTCTCCGTCTGCCGCTCCAGCGGCAGCGCTCTCTGGTTGGGTGTTAGGATAGGCTTAGTTTGTTTTAAGAGGTTTTCATTAATGGTGGGGACAGCGCTGCATCGAAATAATCTGCTTCTTCTCATCCCTCATCTCGGTGTCGTTCTAATGGGTGGCGCCGGGGAGCAGGTGGCTCTGTCTTCTTGCCGGTCTTCAGATCTGTGAGACTTGTGGCTGATGGTCGGCGCACGACACTCTCCGGGGTGACGTTGGTGTCGACCGTTGCAGTTGTGTTTGGTGTCTTGCGGTTAGGTGCGTGGATGGAAACATGTTGTGGCATTCCTCTTCTTCGATCGTGTCGTATGAAGTTGATGGCGCTGGGATCTAGCGGACACGGGGAGGAACCCCGGCCGACGTGCCACAAAGCCTCGGTCTTGTCGCTTGCGGCGGTCCAGCTCATCGGCTCGAAAAGCATCCTTGTATGCGAAGGTGCTCCTCTAGATCTGGGCATGATGACAGTTACCCTCTTTCTCAACGTTGCTTCGGCGGCGGAAGAGGAAGATGGTGGGCGATGTTTGGGCGTGCCACAAGATTTTGCAATAGTGAAATTGCAGTTTTACTTCCTGTGGAGCCTTTGGTGCAATAATGGAAGATATCTATGTACTCCAATATCATGTGGAGTATGTCTCTTATGATAATCACATGTATACTCTTTGTATTCGGTTTGTCTAATTAATGAAATATATGTGGTTATTTCAAAGAAAAACGTCCAGGCACTGTGGTAGCGGTAGCCGTTGTCGTGGCCGCGGCGGTATGCATGGCGGCATGGCACGCGCACTGTTCGTGTAAAGTGTGAACCGTCACATGCATTTGGTGTAGCGCGGTATGTGAGCCCATGACGGTGCGTCGGAGCCACGACCAAAATGCGCCTAGTCAGGGCCATCACTCTCTCTCCCTCGCTCGCTGCTGCAACAGAGCTTCGCCTCGCCCTGCGGTGGACGTGGTCAAGGGACCGGCGGATACATCCATGCGAATGCAGATGGACGGACGGATGGACGCTGTAGTGCATTAACTGAGCTGACTCCAGTTCCCGAACGTCGCGTCGCGGCACATGCATGCAGCTTGGCTTCCGTCCGTCCATATGCGTGCATGCATGGCGTTGAGGCACTGCCAGAAGCCAATGCTTCAATGCGCCTCTCGCACTCGCAGTCGCCCGTCCGGTCCGCCCGACAGCAGGTAATGTGCATGCACGCATGGCCGGTCGGTCACCGATCGGAATGCGTTTACGTCACGCACAGTGCGTGCATAGTGCGTGTACATAAATGTGTTCCGTGTCGCTCTTGCATGCATGGATCATGGATGCCGTGCCGCGGCGCGTCGCGTCCATGCATGCACCGAGCCGGAACCCGTCGTATTCGCAGCAGCGGGGCTCGGCTCGGCTCGGGGTGGCGGGGTGGCGCAGGGCCGGCGTCAAATCACCGGCCTAGCCAGCCAGCGCGCGGATGACAAGGGGATGATGAGGCAGGCGTGAGGGAGTAGGCAAGGAGATCTTGTGCTTGTACTTCACGTTACCTACGTACTCCGGCGCCGCGCTACACGTCAATCAGGTGCTGCCGCCGCAGTGGCTCCTGGGGTCCTGGGTGGCCGGCCGGCCAGGGGTGGCCTGTCCATCCATCTACGCATACGTACGTATGCACCGTCTGGTCTGAGAGGGCGCGGGCTTCAGGGACGCTAGCTTTGTGCTTTGAATGCCGCTGCTCCACTAGCGGTAGCCCCTGACATGCAGTGCGGCCAGGTGGTACGTTGCGTACGTACAATGGACGGGACGGCGACGAGCCAATCTCCTTAAAGAGAGAAGGAACCAAGCAGGTACGTACAATGGTCATGCATCCATCACTCGCCGGAAAAAGAGGTAAAGGCAACGGTGCAGCCGCTTGCTCTGCACTGGCCTCGGTGTCGTAGCTAGCTTGAGTATGATTCTGTCTATGGCGTCTCGCTGCCGCTAGGGCGGTACTACTACTAGTAGGGGCAGCAAGAGTGGTTCTCTACGTAGTACGGGTACTCGTTTCCTGCAAGCTCTACGATCGAGGCAAGCATTTCATGCACGTCAAGGGGAAGCCTCCAGTTTACGCATCATCGCATACGTTTGCTTTCGCGGACACGTCTGGCATACATGACCTGCTAACAGCAACCAGTGTCAGTGTGCGCGTCAGTGCACCTGGCCAGTGTTCGCGTTCCCTCCTGCTTTTTTTGTTTTCCTTTTCCTTTTTTGGCGTTGCTTCTTCACATGCAACTGTAAAATGTCTTTGCGTCAGTCAGTTCTTGTGGTAGAGAGGAGCAGCGCTAGAGGCCAAGTCGGGGCCGACCCAGGCGAATCATCTCCAGGACTACGCCGGAGACGAAGGCCACGCGGCTAGCTCGAGCAAGGCAGGGGAGAAGATGACGTTGGGTCGATCACACCTAGATATTTCACCTCAGTCGATGGAATACCCAGATCGGCGGCGTTAGGCCAACTCCGGCGCACGACCCTATCCGGACGTCAATTTTATCCGGATTCTATCTGTTTGAGTAGAGTAATGGGGTTGTGTCCGACCTTTTTCTGGGATACGGTGGGCGTGCGGCCAACGCGCGGACGCATTTTGACCACTTACTGTCCGCATGCATTTTATCTTTTAAACACAATTTTTTCATTGATTTTTGATACATCAAAGTACATCACCAAATTTTGACTAGAATAGCAGGCCCAATGAAAACAAAAACCAAAAGAAGACATTTTAGAATATATCCAACTTTCATAACTGCCCCCTTGAGTTGGGTCAGTGCCTTCTCAATGCACTCATTGTTGATCTGCGGAGGCTCGATCTTGCATGCTTCTTTCTTCTTAGAATCTAAAGGAGTAGATGTTGTTTTCTCGAATCTAGTCTCACCTCGAGCCTCTATTTTACCAACATATGCACCAGTCTCATTTCTAGCATTTATTCTAACTACAAGTGCACGGACATCTATTAAATTGCACGCTATCAATAGATCAATGTATTCTTCTCCGGCGATGATGGTGACGGTGTTAAACAACGAAAACCTACCTATGGCACAGACACCACCGGGGCCGAATGAGAACCCAGAGGAACCATTATTTAACACTGCCACAACCACGGCAGGGAGGGCCGCATTGACGGACAAACGGAGACGTACCCAATGCCTCAAGATGGGGGAAACCTACGACTCTCATCTGAAGATCGGGACTCCTTGTACTCGCAGAGGCAGGGATTTCCTTATTGGTATTCATTTGTAGAAGAGCAATAGCGCTGTGCATCGAATATACAACAAGCCAGCAAAAATATACCCATGGATCAACAAAACTTTTGTATTCACTTGAATACTAAAGAGTATCTCTGGAACAGCCCCTGCTTGTGCACCTACACCAGCGGATTCGACAGAGGAAAAGGAGGTCAGCGAACAGCGATCCATCGGCGGAGGGTGCCATCACGGGAGGAACCCTAGGTCACCTTTGGGGCTGGGGGCTGAGTACAATTGGGCTGTAAAAAAGTAAAGTATTTACTTTATAAGGGGATGCGGTTTAAAAAAGGGTTACCACATCACAACTTCTTGAATTTTACAAAGAGTAGAATATAGTGCTCCTCCGTTTATTTATAGTTTAAATATAAAATTTGTGTGAAGTCAAACTTCATGCAAAACTATATAAGAAAAAATATCAACATTCACAATATGAATGCAATATCATTAAATGCATCATGAAATTAAATTTCATACTATATAACATTAATAATTTAGATACCGACATTTTTAATATAAATTTGGTCGAACTATACGTAATTTGACTTCAAAGAAGTTTTATACCCAGAGTAATAGATAAATGGAGGAAGTACTTCCTCTGCTCCTAAATATACGTATATATAAATATATTAATAAGGACTACATGCGGATTTATATAGACATATTTTAGGGTGTAGGTTCACTCATTTTGCTCTCTTTGTAGTCCGCATTGGAATCTAGAAAAACACTTATATTTAGAAATAGAGGGAGTACTTTGCATAGTTGCTCTAGAAGCTTCACGTTTAATTTACATGCAAGAATCAAAGGAAAAACTTTCCATCAGTTCCATGATTGTTTTATAAATTCCATAGAATTATAGTGTAAGCTATCCCCAAAATCTGAGTGATGACATTCATTTGACCCAAAGGGCACTGAATCGTGCAAAGTTCAAGGCTATTTGGTTAGTTTTCCTTCCAAAAATTCAACATTAGAAAAAAAAATCAGGATTTGTAGTGTCATTCTCATTCTGATGAAGTTCAAGGTTGTTTGCCTAATGAAATATTTGGTTATTTCTAAGAATGAAAACCTCATATAAGATGCATACTGGTGGCCCAACTGTAAATATCGAAGAGGGAGACACATATATTCATAAGGGCAAGTCGAACACGGATCACCTATTTGGATCCTCAAATGATGTGTCTGCGGCAGCACGTAGGGCCGAGGCCATCCAACCGTGTCCTTAAACCTAGATTGTGAGCTATGACTGACAGTTGGTCGGATGAACTAAGAGAAAAAAAAGTTTCTTTTTTCTTTTTTGAGAAATGAGAGAAAAAAGAGTTGAGTAATACAAATGGGTTGTAGGGACATGTGGCCAGAAAGTGGGCCAAACGGACCTTCAAGACTCCCTTAAACCTCGAAATCACTAAGAGCAAGTATAATAAGCTTATGTAAGCAGGCTGTAAGGGTTAAAATATTATTTTTATGCTGATTTGGAGGGAAGAGAAGAGGAGAGAGAAGAAAAGATGGCTACAGAATAAGAGCCAGTTGCAACACGTACACCTAGGTACTATGTGAGAGTGAGAGGTGGGCCGCGTATTAATGAAGTAGTACATCTTTGTATCTTACTATTATACTTGAAAGCTACAAGGTTGGCTATAGATGACATGACAATGTCATATAGCCATGAGCTGGCTGTACTATTAACCATGCTCTAAGAGAAGTACTCGTTGCAAAGATCACCCCAAACCACGGGTTGTGACAAGTAACGCGCTGCATGGGCGCCACTTGTCGCAAGCTGGGAGTTTTCCCTTTTTTCATAGATCCGTTTATACAAAACGTTTAATCTCTTAAACCGTGCGTCCAAATCTCGAATCGCTTTCACCGTTGGATTCCTCGCGTCGAGATCTTCAAAACTAGATCCCATGTTGATAGGTTTTGACGAATTTTTTTCCACGAAAAAAAACGAACGAAAAAACCGAACTGGGAGCAATGGTTTTTTCCCTTTCTGAAAGTGGCACGCCTGTCAGGGATATTACTAGCAGGTATAAACCGGCTAGGAAGATCCGGATTATATTAATGTAGCTGTGTTATCATAAGCCCAGTAGAGGTTACGGCCCATGGAGGCTTGGGGCCCATATGTAAAGCTTACGGTTTATGAACCGTCATATCATGTAACTTGAGGAATAAGGTAGGAAGAATAGAGACCGAGGCGGACACGATTATGAACCGGCCTCGGGACTCTGTAAACCGGACCGGGCGTCGCCTCCTATATAAAGGGACGACCCGGTGACGGTTCAAGGACAAGGAACAACCCGTCGAGACACAGGCAAGCAATCCGCTCCCTGTAGATCGACGCCCAAGCAATACCAAACCAAACTAGACGTAGGCTTTTACCTTCATCGAAGGGGCCGAACTAGTATAAACCCTCTGTGTTCTTTGTGTGCTTTAACCTCTTCAAGCTAACCCGCGCGATGGCTCCACACCTAAGTCCTCTAAACCGGACATCTGCCGTGCTAATTCCACGACAGTTGGCGCCCACCGTGGGGCAATCGCACGATGGTTTCGAGTTCTTGAAGGGCATCTTTGAAGGACTCAAGGGTTACGCGGTTGGCCGGATGACCAAGAGTCGCCGCGGCCAGATCTACATCGATGACGCAGGCTGGGACCCTGAGGCCGATTCAATCGAATACGGGTAACGGGTCCCCTTCGGTGGCATCCACGTCTTCATCGGCAAGATTGGTGAACCGGGACCTGAGCCGGACATCTTCCCCAACATCGTCGAGCCGGCTCAGCGTGCGAGATCGGCCCGAGTTCAGCCCGCCATGAAGCGTGTTTTCGTTGGAGCAGTGCATGGAGTCCAAGCCGAGGACGGATCGGATTCTGGTGGCGATACAGTTATCTACTCTGACGATGAATCATCATCCGGAGAGACCGAATCTTTGTATCAGTTGCGGGACGGCCGATCCGGGGGTATGTCCGATGGTGACAGTATTCCTGACCCCTTCGATCCGCCAAACCGGGTGGCTGTCTTGATGACCGGATCACAGCCTATGCAGCTGCCCACGGTGACTGGGGCGTTCACAGCAGAGGTGGCTGGTGCAGGGGCAAGCAACCAAACCCCCTCACCCGCTGACGCTCTATCCACCTTGGTCGAGGAGTTGACAGCACACGCAATAGCAGAAGTGGCTCCTGCCAACAAGGCGCATCATGATGCGGAGATCCTCCAGCTGAAGGGCCGGATTGAGCAAGCCAAACGGGATCTGGATGCAGAGAAAGCCATGATGGTGACAAGGCAAGCAGAGCTGGATTCCCAAGCTTTCCGGTTCAGGATTGATCAGGCCTCTGCACAGGAGGTAAGGAACAGAAGGTATCAGACTCGTCTACCGCCGGTCTATGAGGCGATGAATCTCTTTGGCACACCAGGAGCGGGAGCCAGCAATAACCTAGAAGTAAACCGGAGAGGAGTCCCAGGAGAAGGCGCGCCGGTTCAACAGCCGACCGCAGAGCAAAATCGTCAGGTTGTACCCACACCGCACATCCCCACACCTCCTGGCCATTATTCAAACCCGATGGATAACATTGTCGCCGCCACTTCACGACTGGCCGCTTTACCCATTGTGGGGACATCCCCCGTGGCGATGGAAGCACGCAGGGTCAAGGAATCGCTGGACATAGCGTTGACACAGCAGCAGGCGTACTCTTACAGCAGGGAGAGAATTCATTCAACACCCCGCCACAGCAGGAGTTACACTAGGCGTTGGGATGAACCGGAAGTGTCCAGCAGCGAGCGGAGACGTCACCGTCACAGGCAAGATAATCCGGCAGGGGCAGAGGCGCACGCCCAGGAGGCAATGAACCAGGCCAGACCTACTGCCCGAGAGGATATCCGTCAAACGACGCCGGTTCACCCAACCACAGCAGAGACGGGAGTCACGGTGAGTTCTTTTGGAGTGCAGTGCCTTGTTCCCGCTTTACGAAGCGTAAGGTTACCCAAGGACTTCAAAGGTCCGCGCAAGGTGCCTAACTATACAGCAGACCTGGCTCCAGAGGCTTGGATTGAGAGCTATGAGATGGCTATGGAGATGCTAGATGTGGATGAAGCGGCATGCGCAAAGTATTTTACCATGATGCTTGAGGGTACATCCCGGACATGGTTAAAGGGCTTACCACCTAACTCCATCGGATCATGGGGTGAGCTGTATCGGCAGTTTATCAAAAATTTCAAAGACACGTGCAAGCAACCAATGTAAATAGTGGACCTGGCGGAATGTGTTCAAGGAGAGCAGGAGCCGACGAGCACCTAGGTGCGGCGAGTGTCAGAAATCATGCACTCCTCCAACAGCATCAATCCCAGTTCGGCAATAGTGACACTAGAAAACAATTGTCAGTTTGAGTCTCTGAAGCTGAAGTTGAGACGGCTCAAGTGGGATTGTAATGACATGGGGACACTCATGAGCGCTCTGGTGAAGTATGGGGACTCTGATAATACTAAATACCCAGAAGCGGATGGAGATAAATCCGGGAAAGCGAACAAGGCTGGTAAACCGACACAGGTTAATCCGGCAGGAACAAGTTTTAATGGTAAGCGAAAGGCAGAGGGCAGCTCTGATTTTGTGGCCAATACCAATGTTCAAGGAAATTTTCAGCGCCGCAAGGGTAGGCCACCTCCACGGAGCGGGGGAGGACCCATCAATCTGGATCGACAATTGAACGAGCCTTGCCCAAAACATAGCACAGAGGAACACCCAGCTAAACATACATGGGGGCAGTGCCGGATCATGGTAGAGGCCATGAGACAAGCCAAAAATGACAACGGACCACTGGGCGGCGGCTCGAGTTCCGGTTTTTAAGGTCCGGGTCACCATGGTAAT
The DNA here is from genome assembly GCA_902687465.1 of Secale cereale. NCBI lineage: Eukaryota > Viridiplantae > Streptophyta > Magnoliopsida > Poales > Poaceae > Secale > Secale cereale. The sequence goes on along the minus strand of LR738711.1, from coordinate 832,029,893 downwards.
GGGTCCGGATCAGGATATCATGGCGGCAACAATAACTACAACCAAGGCAACCACCGGCAGCATGGTCAGGGCGGTTATAACAACCAAGGTAACTACCAGCATGGTCAGGGTGGCTACAATAACCAAGGCAATCAGCAGCGTCAACAGCAGCAGCAATCCGGATATCAGAGCAATCCGAAGGAGCTAAGTAGTGGACAGTACCATGTTTTTACTACGAGTTTGTGCAAAAGGGGATCAGAAAATCCTGAAGCGGGCGGTAAACACAGTTGAACCGGCAACACCACGTTTCCTACGTTGGTTGGAACAACCTATTGTGTGGAGCAGAGAGGATCACCCACCACGGATTGATAATCCGGGCCAGTTGGCCTTAGTGGTGGCACCACAGGTGGGTGGTTACAAATTCACAAAGGTACTCATGGATGGTGGCAGTAGTATCAGCATCCTATATTATGAGACTTTCCGTCGTATGGGGTTGACAGACAAGAAATTGAGACAGTCCAACACGGTGTTCCATGGAGTGGTGCCAGGTAAATCGGCTTACCCAGTTGGGAAAATTGACCTGGAGGTCACCTTTGGAGATGAACATGATTCCAGATCAGAGACAGTAACTTTTGAGGTCGTAAAGATCAGGAGCCCATATCATGCTCTGTTTGGAAGGCCGGTTTACACCAAGTTCATGGCTAGACCGTGCTATGTTTATCTACAGATCAAGATGCCGGGTCACAAGGGAACCATTACGGTTCACGGAAGTCATAAAATCACATTGGAGTGCGAGGATGGAGACGCAGCCTATGCAGAGGCAGTATGTGCTACGGAGGAGTTGAAGTTCTACAAAGACAACGTTGATCCGGCAGATATGTCCCTGTTGAAAAAGCCAACCACAGAGCATGATCCGGCGTTGAAGTTTAAATCGACAGAGGAAACCAAGCAAGTTGACTTTGTACCAGGCGACTCATCCAAGCAGTTCACTATCAGCGCTAACCTTGACCCCAAATAGGAAAGCGCGATCATCGAGTTCATCCGTGAGAACCGGGATATATTTGAATGGAAACCTTCTGACATGCCAGGTATACCGAGGGAACTCGCTGAGCACAGTCTTAATATTGATCCGAAGTTCAAACCGGTCAAGCAGTATCTGCGCCGCTTCAATGAAGAAAGGCGCAAGGCTATAGGAGAGGAAGTGGCCAGGCTTTTGGCCGCAGGGTTCATAGTTGAGGTCTTCCATCCAGAGTGGTTGGCTAATCCGGTTCTGGTGTTGAAGAAAAATGGAAAGTGGAGGATGTGTGTGGATTACACAGACCTAAACAAGGCTTGTCCGACTGATCCTTTTGCTCTCCCCCTTATTGGTCAGATCATTGATGCTACGGCGGGATGTGAGCGGCTAAGTTTTTGGATGCATATTCAGGGTATCACCAGATCAAGATGGCGGTTAAGGACCAGGAGAAGACAGCCTTCATAACTCCCTTTGGAGCCTTTTGCTACGTATCTATGCCCTTTGGGCTCAAGAGTGCCCAAGCAACTTACCAGGGTTGCGTACAGAACTGTCTTAAGGGGAATATATGGAAAAATGTCCATACTTATGTGGATGACATTGTTGTAAAATCAAGAAAGGAGGAGACGTTGATAGAGGACATAAAGGAAACATTTGATAACCTCCGGGTCTATAAGATGATGCTTAATCCGGAGAAGTGCGTTTTTGATGTTCCAGCTGGCAAGCTCCTCGGATTCTTGGTATCAAACAGAGGAATAGAGGCCAATCCGGAGAAGATCAAGGCGATCACATCCTTGACTAAACCAGCTTGTATCAGTGATGTCCAGCGCATTGCTGGCCGGATTACAGCGTTAAGCCGATTCATCAGCCGTTTGGGAGAGAAGGCAATTCCGCTTTATCAGATGCTGAAGAAGACAGACCGGTTTATATGGAGCGATGCTGCAAACGCTGCATTTGAGGACTTGAAGCGGCAATTAGCAGAATCACCGGTCCTTGCTGCCCCCGTTGACAATGAGCCGCTGCTGTTATATGTGGCTGCCAATGCACGTGCAGTTAGCGTGGCAATTGTGGTGGAGCACAAAGAAGCAGGCAAGGAACATCCGGTTCAGCGCCCGGTTTATTACGTCAGTGAGGTTTTAATTGAATCGAAGCAAAGGTACCCACACTGGCAGAAGCTGGTGTATGGCGTGTTTATGGCAAACTGGAAGCTGAAGCACTACTTCCAAGGCCACACAATCACTGTTGTTAGTTCAGCTCTGTTGGGGGATATAATCCAGAACAGAGAAGCCACTGGCAGAGTAGCAAAGTGGGTCATTGAGCTTAGCCCACACGGATTGAAGTATGTAACATGTACTGCAATCAAATCCCAAGCATTGGTAGATTTCATCAATGATTGGACAGAATTGCAAGCACCAGAGGAGAAGCCGGATCATACATACTGGACTATTCACTTCGACGTTTCAAGGCAATTAGAAGGCTCGGGGGCTGGAGTTGTGTTAACTTCCCCACGAGGTGACAAATTTTGTTATGTCCTCCGACTAATGTTTCCTTGCACTAACAATGCGGCTGAATATGAGGCACTACTTCATGGACTGCGGATGGCTAAGGAGATGAACTTGAGCCGGGTCAAGTGTTTTGGTGATTCAGATTTAGTGGCACAACAAGTATCTGGCAAGTGGGACTCTAAAGATCCCCTCATGGCAACTTACAAGCGAGAAGTTGAACAGTTGCAGGATGTTTCAAGGGATATCAGGTGGATCACATAGACCGGCGGAAAAATGAAGCGGCTGATGCTCTAAGCCGGCTGGGTTCTCAGCGTAAACCGGTGCCGCCGAATACTTTCTTGGATGAGCTACACAGCCCATCAGTCCAGGTACCATCGGAGGAGGATTTGGCTGTTCCTGATCTGGAAGCGCAGCTGGTTGCGGCACTTCATGTTATTCCAGATTGGACACTCCCTTACTTAGCGTACCTGAGCCGAGGAGAGTTGCCAGATGATGAGATTGAAGCTAGGCAGATAACCCGGCGATCCAAGTCCATGACAATTGTTAACGGAGAACTTCATCACCGCAGCGTTTCTGGAGCGTTTCAGCGGTGTGTATCATCAGAAGAAGGCTGTGACATTCTTCGAGAGATTCATGAAGGGGATTGTGGTCATCACGTCGGTTCAAAGTCCTTGGTAGCTAAATCTTTCCGTCATGGGTTCTACTGGTTGACAGCCCGTGCTGATGCAGAGGATCTAGTCCGGAAATGCGACGCTTGTCAGAAATTTTCACGGCGTGCTCTTGTTCCAGCACAGGAGCTGCGGATGATTCCAATTACTTGGCCGTTTGCGACTTGGAGGCTTGATATGGTTGGGCCTTTTAAACGATCCCAAGATCAAAAAACTCACCTGTTGGTCGCAGTGGATAAATTTACAAAGTGAATTGAGGCAGAGCCTGTGAGCAAGTGCGATGCGGCAACGGCGGTTAAATTCATCAAGAAGGTAATTTTGCGGTTTCGCTTTCCACACAGCATTATCACTGATAATGGCACCAATCTATCTAAAGGAGAGATGGAAGAGTGTTGTCAAAGGGAGCATATTCGTCTAGATGTGTTTTCTGTAGCTCACCCTCAATCCAATGGTCAAGCTGAAAGGGCCAATCAAGAGATTTTGCGAGGCATCAAGCCCCGGCTTATGACTCCCTTACAAAGAATACCATGGTGCTGGGTTGAGTAGTTACCTTCTGTCCTCTGAAGCATCAATACTACGCCGAACAGGTCCACAGGCTACACACCTTTCTTCATGGTGTACGGTGCTGAAGCGGTTCTTCCAAGTGATATCCGCCACGACTCACCACGGGTGGCAACTTATGTGGAAGCAGCCAATGAGCAAGCAAGACAGGACAACTTAGACCGGCTGGATAAAGAGCGTGACATAGCAGCAGCACGATCTGCAATTTATCAGCAGGACCTGCGCAGATATCACAGCCGCCGGATTAAAACCAGGACGTTCCAGGAGGGGGACTTAGTACTCCGGCTCATCCAGGACCAGACAGATATGCACAAGTTATCCCCACCTTGGGAAGGGCCCTTTGTGGTCAGCAAGAACCTACACAACGGTTCATACTACCTGGTGGACGTTCGAGAATACAAAGACTCACGGACAACAGAGGAAGAGACGAAGAGGCCGTGGAACATTGCCCTCCTGCGGCCTTACTACACTTGAGCCATGAGCTCCGCTTCATATATCATGTATATATTATGATTAATAAATAAACCGGCACCCCTGGTAAACCGGGGGATCAGCCTTTTTTCTCCTAAATAAGTGTCTTATGAGAATTAACTCAGATGCTTTGATCAGTCTATTTTGCTATGTAGGACAATTCTATAAGGGACCAAACAGGACTTGCCTTTCAAAGCGCAACTCTTCATAGGAACCCTACCTCCATGATCACTAGGGGGCTACGGATCACATTCGAATTCTCGCTTAAACCCTTCTGGTCCGGTTCATACGATCGTCTTCGCGTCAACGCCATTTGGATTATATCCGTTGATTGGCAAAAGAAAATGTTCTTGCCCCTTGGATTATATATCCGTTGATTGGCAAAAGAAAAAGTTCTTGCCCCTTGGATTATATATCCGTTGATTGGCAAAATAAAATGTTCTTGCCCCTTGGATTATATATCCGTTGATTGGCAAAAGAAAAAGTTCTTGCCCCTTGGATTATATATCCGTTGATTGGCAAAAGAAAAAGTTCTTGCCCCTTGGATTATATATCCGTTGATTGGCAAAAGAAAAAGTTCTTGCCCCTTGGATTATATATCCTTTGATTGGCAAAAGAAAATAT
>LR738711.1:831997898-832025063 GCA_902687465.1 Secale cereale | reverse complement strand
CCTTGTGTGCTATCAAACGTCACAACGTAACTGGGTGATCATAAAGATGCTCTACAGGTGTCTCCGAAAGTATTCGTGGTGTTGGCATAGATCAAGATTAGGATTTGTCACTCCGAGTGTCGGAGAGGTATCTCTGGGCCCTCTCGGTAACACACATCACAATAAGCCTTGCAAGCAAAAGACTAATGAGTTAGTCACGAGATGATGTGTTACGGAACGAGTAAAGAGACTTGCCGGCAACGAGATTGAACTAGGTATAAAGATACCGACGATCGAATCTCGGGCAAGTAACATACCGTTTGACAAAAGGAACAACGTATGTTGTTATGCGGTTCTGACCGATAAAAGATCTTCGTAGAATATGTAGGAGCCAATATGAACATCCAGGTTCCGCTATTGGTTATTGACCAGAGATGAGTCTCGGTCATGTCTACATAGTTCTCGAACCCGTAGGGTCCGCACGCTTAACGTTTGATGACAATCGGTATTATGAGTTTTTTAGTATTGATGTACCGAAGGTAGTTCGGAGTCCCGGATGAGATCACGGACATGACGAGGAGTCTCGGAATGTCCGAGACATAAAGATTGATATATTAGACGGCTATATTCGGACACCGGAAGTATACCGGAAAAGTTTCGGATTTATCGGGAATGCCGGAGGGGGTTACCGGAACCCCCTACGAGAGGGGATGGTCCATAGTGGGCCTAAAGGGTGAGAGAGAGGCAGCCCATAGGGCTGGCCGGCACCCCCACCTAGGAATCCTAGTTGGACTAGGATTGGGGGGGCGCCACCTCTCCTAATCCTTTCCCCCTTCTTCCTTTCGGTGAATCCTACTAGGAATAGGATTGCAATCCTATTCCTAGTAGGAGTCCCCTCCCTAGCCGCACCATAGAGGTTGGCCGGCCCCTCCTCCCTTGCTCCTTTATATACGAGGGCAGGGGGGCACCCAAAGACACACAAGTTGAATTGTTTTAGCCGTGTGCGGTGCCCCCCTCCACAGAATCACACCTCGGTCATACCGTCGCGGAGCTTAGGCGAAGCCCTGCGCCGGTGAACACATCATATCCGTCACCACGCCGTCGTGCTGACGAAACTCTCCCGTGAAGCTCAACTGGATCAAGAGCTCGTGGGACGTCATCAAGCTGAACGCGGAGGTGCCGTACGTTCGGTGCTTGATCGGTTGGATCGCGAAGAAGTTCGACAACATCAACCGCGTCACTTGACGCTTCCGCTCCCGGTCTACGAGGGTACGTAGACACACTCTCCCCTCTCGTTGCTATGCATCTGGTAGATAGATCTTGCGTGATCGTAGGAAAATTTTAAAATACTACGTTACCCAATAGTGGCATAAGAGCCAGGTCTATGCGTAGATGATATGCACGAGTAGAACACAATGAGATTGTGGACGATACTAGTCATACTGCTTACCAGCATGTCATACTTTGCTTCGGCGGTATTGTGAGATGAAGCGGCCCGGACCGACATTACGCGTACGCTTACGCGAGACTGGTTTCACCGTTACGAGCACTCGTTGCTTAAAGGTGACTGGCGGGTGTCTGTCTCTCTCACTTTAGCTGAATCAAGTGTGGCTACGCCCGGTCCTTGTGAAGGTTAAAACAGCACATACTTGACGAAACATCGTTGTGGTTTTGTATGCGTAGGTAAGAACGGTTCTTGCTAAGCCCGTAGCAGCCACGTAAAACTTGCAACAAACAAAGTAGAGGACGTCTAACTTGTTTTTGCAGGGCATGTTGTGATGTGATATGGTCAAGACATGATGAGTTATACGGTTTTGTATGAGATGATCATGTTTTGTAAAGTTATCGGCAACTGGCAGGAGCCATATGGTTGTCGCTTTATTGTATGAAATGCAATCGCCATGTAATTGCTTTACTTTATCACTAAGCGGTAGCGATAGTCATGGAAGCAATAGTTGGCGAGACGACAACGATACTACGATGAAGATCAAGGTGTCAAGCCGGTGACGAAGGTGATCATGACGGTGCTTTGGAGATGGAGATCAAAAGCACAAGATGATGATGGCCATATCATGTCACATATTTTGATTGCATGTGATGTTTATCTTATTATGCTTCTTATTTTGCTTAGAACAACGGTAGCATTATAAGATGATCCCTTACTAAATTTCAAGGTATAAGTGTTCTCCCTGAGTATGCACCGTTGCGAAAGTTCGTCGTGCCGAGACACCACGTGATGATCGGGTGTGATAAGCTCTACGTTCAAATACAGCGGGTGTAAGCCAGTTTTGCACACGCAGAATACTCGGGTTAAACTTGACGAGCCTAGCATATACAGATATGGCCTCGGAACACTGGAGACCGAAAGGTCGAGCGTGAATCATATAGTAGATATGATCAACATAAGATGTTCACCATTGAAAACTACTCCATCTCACGTGATGATCGGACATGGTTTAGTTGATTTGGATCACGTGATCATTTAGATAACCAGAGGGATGTCTATCTAAGTGGGAGTTCTTTAAATTAATATGATTAAATAGAACTTTAATTTATCATGAACTTAGTCCTGATAGTTTTGCATATCTATGTCGTTGTAGATCAATGGCCCGTGCTACCGTTCCTTTAAATTTTAATGCATTCCTAGAGAAAGCTAAGTTGAAAGATGATGGTAGCAATTACACGGACTGGGTCCGTAACCTGAGGATTATCCTCATTGCTGCACAGAAGAATTATGTCCTTGAAGCACCGCTAGGTGACAAGCCCCCTTCCGCTAATGCAGACGCTTTGAACGTCTGGCAGTCGCGGTCTGATGACTACACGATAGTTCAGTGTGCCATGCTTTACGGCTTAGAACCGGGACTTCAACGACGTTTTGAACGTCATGGAGCATATGAAATGTTCCAGGAGTTGAAGTTAATATTTCAAGCAAATGCCCGAATTGAGAAATATGAGATTTCCAATAAGTTCTACAGCTGCAAAATGGAGGAGAATAGTTCTATCAGTGAACACTTGCTCAGAATGTCTGGGTACTACAATCATATGACTCAACTTGGTTGCAAAGTTGACGAGGATAGTGTTATTGATAGAGTTCTTCAATCACTGCCACCAAGCTATAAAGGCTTCGTGATGAACTATAACATGCAAGGGATGCAAAAGACAATTCCCGAGCTCTTCGCTATGCTCAAAGCTGCGGAGGTAGAAATCAAAAAGGAGCATCAAGTGTTGATGGTTAACAAGACCACTAATTTCAAGAAAAAGGGCAAGGGAAAGAAAGGGAACTTCAAAAAGAATAGCAAGTCAGTTGCTACTTCAACGAAGAAACCCAAATCTGGAGCCAAGCCTGAAACTGAGTGCTTCTACTGCAAGGGGACTGGACACTGGAAGCGGAACTGCCCCAAGTATTTGGCGGATAAGAAGGATGGCAAGATGAACAAAGGTATATGTGATATACATGTTATTGATGTGTACCTTACTAATGCTCGTAGTAGTACCTGGGTATTTGATACCGGTTCGGTTGCTAATATTTGTAACTCGAAACAGGGACTACGGATTAAACGAAGATTAGCTAAGGACGAGGTGACGATGCGCGTGGGAAACGGTTCCAAAGTCGATGTGATCGCCGTCGGCACGCTACCTCTACATCTACCTTCGGGATTAGTTTTAGACCTAAATAATTGTTATTTGGTGCCAGCGTTGAGCATGAACATTATATCTGGATCTTGTTTATTGCGAGACGGTTATTCATTTAAATCAGAGAATAATGGTTGTTCCATTTTGATGAATAATATCTTTTATGGTCATGCACCCTTAAAGAGTGGTCTATTCTTACTGGATCTCGATTGTGGTGATACACATATTCATAATATTGAAACCAAAAGATGCAAGGTTAATAATGATAGTGCAATTTATTTGTGGCACTGCCATTTGGGTCATATTGGTGTAAAACACATGAAGAAACTCCATAAAGATGGACTTTTGGAATCACTTGATTATGAATCACTTGGTGCTTGCGAACCATGCCTCATGGGCAAGATGACTAAAACTCCGTTCTCCGGAACTATGGAGCGAGCAACAGATTTGTTGGAAATCATACATACTGATGTATGTGGACCAATGAGCGTTGATGCTCGCGGCGGGTATCGTTATTTTCTGACCTTCACTGATGATTTGAGCAGATATGGGTATATCTACTTAATGAAACACAAGTCTGAAACATTTGAAAAGTTCAAAGAATTTCAGAGTGAAGTAGAGAATCATCGTAACAAGAAAATAAAGTTCCTACGATCTGATCGTGGAGGAGAATATTTGAGTTACGAGTTTGGTCTTCATTTGAAACAATGTGGAATAGTTTCACAACTCACGCCACCTGGAACACCCCAACGTAATGGTGTGTCCGAACGTCGTAACCGTACTTTATTAGGATATGGTGCGATCTATGATGTCTCTTACCGATTTACCACTATCGTTTTGGGGTTATGCTTTAGAGACAGCTGCATTCACGTTAAATAGGGCACCATCTAAATCCGTTGATACGACGCCTTATGAACTATGGTTTGGCAAGAAACCAAAGTTGTCGTTTCTTAAAATTTGGGGCTGCAATGCTTATGTGAAAACACTTCAACCTGATAAGCTCGATCCCAAGTCGGAAAAATGTGTCTTCATAGGATACCCAAAAGAGACTGTTGGGTACACCTTCTATCACAGATCCGAAGGCAAAATATTCGTTGCTAAGAACGGATCCTTTCTAGAAAAAGAGTTTCTCTCGAAAGAAGTGAGTGGGAGGAAAGTAGAACTTGATGAGGTAATTGTACCTTCTCCCATATTGGAAAGTAGTACATCACAGGAAATTGTTCCAGTGATTCCTACACCAATTAGTGAGGAAGTTGATGATAATGATCATGAAACTTCGGATCAAGTTTCTACTGAACGTCATAGATCAACCAGAGTACGTTCCGCACCAGAGTGGTACGGCAACCCAGTTCTGGAAATCATGTTACTAGACCATGATGAACCTACGAACTATGAGGAAGCGATGATGAGCCCAGATTCCGCAAAATGGCTTGAAGCCATGAAATCTGAGATGGGATCCATGTATGAGAACAAAGTATGGACTTTGGTTGACTTGCCCGATGATCGGCAGGCCATCGAAAATAAATGGATCTTCAAGAGGAAGACCGACGCAGACGGTGATATTACTATTTACAAAGCTCGACTTGTTGCGAAAGGTTTTCGACAAGTTCAAGGAGTTGACTACGATGAGACTTTCTCACCTGTAGCGATGCTTAAGTCTGTCCGAATCATGTTAGCAATTGCCGCATTTTATGATTATGAAATCTGGCAAATGGATGTCAAAACTGCATTCCTAAATGGATACCTCAAAGAAGAGTTGTATATGATGCAACCAGAAGGTTTTGTCGATCCAAAAGGTGCTAACAAAGTATGCAAACTCCAGCGATCCATCTATGGACTGGTGCAAGCATCTCGGAGTTGGAATATACGCTTTGATGAGGTGATCAAAGCATATGGTTTTATACAGACTTTTGGAGAAGCCTGTATTTACAAGAAAGTGAATGGGAGCTCTGTAGCATTTCTAATATTATATGTAGATGACATATTGTTAATTGGAAATGATATAGAATTTCTGAATAGCATAAAAGGATACTTGAATAAAAGTTTTTCAATGAAAGACCTCGGAGAAGCTGCTTACATATTAGGCATCAAGATCTATAGAGATAGATCAAGACGCTTAATTGGACTTTCACAAAGCACATACCTTGATAAGATTTTGAAAAGGTTCAAAATGGATCAGTCAAAGAAAGGATTCTTGCCTGTTTTACAAGGTATGAAGTTGAGTAAGACTCAATGCCCGACCACTGCAGAAGATAGAGAGAAAATGAAAGTCATTCCCTATGCCTCAGCCATAGGATCTATCATGTATGCAATGCTGTGTACCAGACCTGATGTGTGCCTTGCTATAAGTCTAGCAGGGAGGTACCAAAGTAATCCAGGAGTGGATCACTGGACAGCGGTCAAAAACATCCTAAAGTATCTGAAAAGAATAAAGGATATGTTTCTCGTATATGGAGGTGACAAAGAGCTCGTCGTAAACGGTTACGTCGATTCTAGCTTTGACACTGATCCGGATGACTCTAAGTCACAAACCGGATATGTATTTTTATTGAACGGTGGAGCTGTCAGCTGGTGCAGTTCCAAGCAGAGCGTCGTGGCGGGATCTACGTGTGAAGCGAAATACATAGCTGCTTCGGAAGCAGCAAATGAAGGAGTCTGGATGAAGGAGTTCATATCCGATCTAGGTGTAGTACCTAGTGCATCGGGTCCAATGAAAATCTTTTGTGACAACACTGGAGCCATAGCCTTGGCGAAGGAATCCAGGTTTCACAAGAGAACAAAGCACATCAAAAGACGCTTCAATTCCATCCGCGATCTAGTCAAGGAGGGAGACATAGAGATTTGCAAAATACATACGGATCTGAATATTGCAGACCCGTTGACTAAGCCTCTTCCACGGGCAAAACATGATCAGCACCAAGACTCCATGGGTGTGAGGATCATCACTTTGTAATCTAGATTATTGACTCTACTTCAAGTGGGAGACTGAAGGAAATATGCCCTAGAGGCAATAATAAAGATGTTATTTGTATTTCCTTATATCATGATAAATGTCTTTTATTCATGCTAGAATTGTATTAACCGGAAACTTAGTACATGTGTGGATACATAGACAAAACAGTATGTCCCTAGTATGCCTCTACTAGACTAGCTCATTGATCAAAGATGGTTATGTTTCCTAGCCATAGACATGAGTTGTCATTTGATCAACGAGATCACATCATTAGGAGAATGATGTGATGGACAAGACCCATCCGGTAGCATAGCACTATGATCGTTTAGTTTAACTGCTATTGCTTTCTTCATGACTTATACATGTTCCTATGACTATGAGATTATGCAACTCCCGAATACCGTAGGAACACCTTGTGTGCTATCAAACGTCACAACGTAACTGGGTGATCATAAAGATGCTCTACAGGTGTCTCCGAAAGTATTCGTGGTGTTGGCATAGATCAAGATTAGGATTTGTCACTCCGAGTGTCGGAGAGGTATCTCTGGGCCCTCTCGGTAACACACATCACAATAAGCCTTGCAAGCAAAAGACTAATGACTTAGTCACGAGATGATGTGTTACGGAACGAGTAAAGAGACTTGCCGGCAACGAGATTGAACTAGGTATAAAGATACCGACGATCGAATCTCGGGCAAGTAACATACCGTTTGACAAAAGGAACAACGTATGTTGTTATGTGGTTCTGACCGATAAAAGATCTTCGTAGAATATGTAGGAGCCAATATGAACATCCAGGTTCCGCTATTGGTTATTGACCAGAGATGAGTCTCGGTCATGTCTACATAGTTCTCGAACCCGTAGGGTCCGCACGCTTAACGTTTGATGACGATCGATATTATGAGTTTTTGAGTATTGATGTACCGAAGGTAGTTCGGAGTCCCGGATGAGATCACGGACATGACGAGGAGTCTCGGAATGTCCGAGACATAAAGATTGATATATTGGACAGCTATATTCGGACACCGGAAGTATACCGGAAAAGTTTCGGATTTATCGGGAATGCCGGAGGGGGTTACCGGAACCCCCTACGAGAGGGGATGGTCCATAGTGGGCCTAAAGGGTGAGAGAGAGGCAGCCCATAGGGCTGGCCGGCGCCCCCACCTAGGAATCCTAGTTGGACTAGGATTGGGGGGGGCGCCACCTCTCCTAATCCTTTCCCCCTTCTTCCTTTCGGTGAATCCTACTAGGAATAGGATTGCAATCCTATTCCTAGTAGGAGTCCCCTCCCTAGCCGCACCATAGAGGTTGGCCGGCCCCTCCTCCCTTGCTCCTTTATATACGGGGGCAGGGGGGCACCCAAAGACACACAAGTTGAATTGTTTTAGCCGTGTGCGGTGCCCCCCTCCACAGAATCACACCTCGGTCATACCGTCGCGGAGCTTAGGCGAAGCCCTGCGCCGGTGAACACATCATATCCGTCACCACGCCGTCGTGCTGACGAAACTCTCCCGTGAAGCTCAACTGGATCAAGAGCTCGTGGGACGTCATCAAGCTGAACGTGTGCTGAACGCGGAGGTGCCGTACGTTCGGTGCTTGATCGGTTGGATCGCGAAGAAGTTCGACAACATCAACCGCGTCACTTGACGCTTCCGCTCCCGGTCTACGAGGGTACGTAGACACACTCTCCCCTCTCGTTGCTATGCATCTGGTAGATAGATCTTGCGTGATCGTAGGAAAATTTTAAAATACTACGTTACCCAACAATTATAACCCGGAACAATCATTGGGCAAACACCAAGAGGGCCAAGAGCCTCATCAGAATCTACAATGTCCACCAGATTAAAGATGTCAAGCATACTTAATTAAAGGTATGAAGGTATTTTTGGGTATAAAGCAGATACTCGTTCAATATATATACCTATGAGAGCAATATAATCGGTCCGGTGGTAAACCGCCAGGACATTTTCTTAGCGTTGTCTATGCAGATACAGGTGATATAAAGGATCAACCATAAGGACAAGGGATTAAAATTGGCAGATGCCAAGTCAAAGCGGTGACATCCGGATTAAGACAGAAAATGTTTCGAACTATCCTATTACAAGGCACTTGCAGGCCTGAACGGATTAAATTTTTCCGGCAACAGATTACAACAGCTAAGAGTTAAACTGAGCGGCTTATGCTTCTTCTTCCTGCTGCGAAGGCTGAGGGTCGGCTTGTTCCGGAACTTCTTCGTCTTCTTGAAGCGGCTGAAAATCAGAAACGCGCCAGTCGATCTTGGATAGTGCACGGAAGTACATCTCCTCAGTAATGAGATCGGACGGATCAACATCTGGGGCGAAAGTATGGGCGCGCACTGGTGGGATTAGATTCCCGGTGTCATAAACCGGCCGGTCCACCCGTTCATTCTCTAAGTCATATGCCGGATGATACCTGGTCAGGTCCACTTCATCAGCAAGCTTGCTGGCAAGAGGACGCATTTCCTTGGTTAAAGCACGAAGGTCCTTGCTAGAGAAGGCAGATCCATCTTCCTTGTTACTGGGGTACCCGTTCATAGCTTCCTCTGGATCAAAGTCCGGAACCCATGCCTTGGCCCTAGTCAGTGCTACAAGAGAGCCGGCCCGTGCAGCAGATTTCTTCACTTCTTCCAAGCGTACAGGCAGTATAGATAGCTTCTCCAAAGTGCCTTGGATAGTAGTGGGGGCCGCTTTGTGATGGGACATCACACTTATAATCCTTTGAGCGCCGGAGTACAGCTGCTCAACCAGAGTATAAGAGGCCTTGAGTTTCTTCCGAATATCATCCCCAAGATGGGTTATGCGTCGCCCTGCATATGATTATCACAGTTAAACCGGAGCAGAGTAAAGATTGCAGAGATGAAAATATATGCAAATTAAGTGCTCACCAAAGATGGCAGAGGTCATAAGTTATATTTGCTGTCTTAAGCTGGTCAGCTCTTGCGTCACCGGATTAAGGGCCTCTTCAGCATCCTTTGCTCTTTTCTCAAGAGCGTTCCTCTGCACCTCCCAGGCTGTCCGCTCCGCTTCAAAATTTTGATTTTTCAATTTTTTAGTATTGGTTAAGCTAAGCGCCAGCTCATCCTTGGCTTTGGCAGAAGCAGTTTCAGTGGCAGCAAGTCTATTCCGGAGCTCAGTTACTTCTGCAGCCCTCCGGGTCAAGTCAGCCTACAAGGAAAACAAGTGAAGTAAAAGACAATTCAGACAAGTCTCAAGCATATAAGCAAGTTATCCACTTGACACTTGGGGGCTAATGTGCAGTTGAAGTATTAACAGAGAAATTCAGACAAGTCCCAGGCACATAAAACAAGTTATGCCCCTGGCACTTGGGGGCTAATGTAAGTTCATTTTTCATACATTGGAAGTACCGATTCACCTACAACGAAGCTAAACCGGAACTTGGGGGCTACTATGGCATAAAGACAGAAGTACAAAGAATACAGAACAAAGACAAGTGAAGGAAGTTACCCCGTACTTATCCTTCATCATATTAACCAAGCCCAATTCATAATCGCGGCTGGTATGAAGCCGGTTCAAATACCCGGAATAAAGTTCCTGGGCACTCAATTCGGCATAGTTGGACAAGTCCGTGCTCCACTTGCCCTTCTCTTGTTGAAGCTTCTCCTCTTTAGCAGTATGCTTGGTCAAGATGATAGGCTCAGCAGGAGCGGTAAAACCTGTCCCGGTTATCTGAACATCCGGAGAAGAGGCAGTGGTTGGTTGAGAAGGGGCAGCAGGAGGGGCCTGGCTAACAGGAGCCGAGTTAGTCCGAGGAGGGCTAACCCGGACAGGACTCGCCGGTTTAATGACATTTTCCACATTCGTATCTTCCGGGGCAACAATGTCATCATGATCCATGGGAGCAGGATCATCAAACTGAGTTGCATGATCGCTCTCTGGAGGGATGACTTCATCCGGATCAGCGGTAGCAGTCTCGGAAGCGCTTTGGTGGCCTTCGCCTTCTTACTAGGCTTGGGCTTGCTGAAGGAAATTGAAGGAACAATGAGAATCATCAAGGAACAAATACAAATATAAACCGGATGTTGAAAGGGACTTACCCAGGCATAGTCTTCAGTACATGGACCTGTTTGGCAGTCGATTCACCAGAAGATGACAAAGGTGTCTCCTGATATTTAGGATCAGACGGTTTAATCGGTTTACGTATAAATCCGGCCTTTGGATGGAGAAGAGTTGGAAAAAGTAAAACCTCAGAGCGGCGCCTGCGAGCCGGAGTAAGAGATATTCCGGAGGATTCTACTACATGGCCACTATGGCGCGTAGTCCGGCGTGCTTCATGCTGCCGCTTCTTCAAAAGAAATTTGGGGTCCAATTGAGCGTAAGGATGAGAAAAAGGGTACTTCCGGGATGCCCGACGAATTTTGGGCACCGGCGGTTCAGAGTCTGAAGAAAGAGAGATTACCTCAACTTCTGCCGCTTTACTTCCTTCAGCCAAATCCTGTGGAAAGACACTGTTAACATAAATTTGGATAAAGAGATATTAAAACATATCAGGATCAATTCATACCTCAGAATCCGGATCATCTTCCTCGGGATGTGAACCGGAGGCAGCAACCACCTTTTTCTTCTTGACAACACACGTCTTCCGGCGTGGCTGTTTACGTGCGCAGAAGATGAAAAATAAATAGAAGACAATTGATAAGGATGGGTTAGAACGAACGGAAGAGGTCAGAAAAAACTTACTGCTGACGGTTTGTTGTTCTCATAGAATGGAGCCAATCCGGTTTGGCTACACTCCTCCAGAGAGATGTTGAGCATTTTCTTTGCGGATTCAGTGACTTCTTTCTCAGGAAGTATTATGTCAATGTGGCGTTGAGGGTCATCCGTCTTTCAGGTATACTCATACATCAGACCGGAGCGCCGGCTCAGAGGAAGGATGCTCCAAGCAAGCCAGCAACGAACGAAATCTACTCCAGTCAAACCGTTGGCCATAAAGGCCCTAAGCTTGGCAAGCTGAGGGGCAAACCGGGCCCGCTCTGAAGAACTAAGGCGCTGCGGCAGGGGATGATCCTCAGGAAGACGATGTTCACGGTAACCCGGCAGTGGGTTTTCTCCTTCAGGCGATGTATCTTTGCAATAGAACCAGGATTGGTTCCAGTCCTTGGGGTGCGTATGGAGAGCAGCGTGAGGGAAGATCACATCTCTTCTCTTCTGAATACTAACACCGCCCAGCTCTTGATGTGGTCCGGCAGTAAACTCTGTCCGCCGGTTTAGGTGAAAAAAGTCTCGGAACAAATCCACTGATGGTTCTTCTTGAAGGTATACTTCCGAGAAGACTTGAAAATTGCAGACGTTTGATATAGAATTCGGGCCTATATCTTGAGGATGGAGCTGAAAGGCGGCCAACACATCCCGGAAATTTTTTGAACCGGGAGGGCTAAAACCCCGGGCCATATGATCAAAGAAAACAATGACTTCTCCTTCTTTAGGGGTAGGAGGACACTCATTTTCTGGGGCCCGCCATTTCAGAACTGCTTGGGGGCCCAAAAGACCAATTGAAGCGGCGTTGGTTAAGTCCTCTTCCGTAATGTGGGAAGGAGCCCAGTTGCAACAAACAAACTGCTTGGCAGCCATCTGAGCAAAAGGAAACGTTGAAAAGTATAGTGCAAAATCCGGATTACTAAGTACTGAAGCATAAACCAGAGCGTATCATCAAATTATATCGACGGTTTAGACAAGGGACTAATGGCATTGGCAACCCGGAAGCAGATGTGAAACGAACTGCTACCGGTTTATGATAACAAAAAAGAGGAGGCTAAACCGTCGGGCTCATGGCTAATTCTTTGCAAAAGGAGTATATAATTGGTTAAACCGGTGAGTAACTTATAGATCTACCAAGACGAAGAAACAGATTTCTACAGAAGACTAAAGTAAAAATGGATCTGAGACGTAAGAAAAAGATGAAATATATGCTCTGCTTACACAGGAAAAACCAAAAAGGATTTCTACAGACTAAATATATCTAAGGTTTGAATCTAAGTTTAAACCACGGAGCAGGAACTTATGTGAAATATATCCAAGGTTTGAGTTTATTGCAAGAGTAACCTACAGAGATGAACAACAAGCTTCTAGGTTTTCATGGCGGAAGACATTGAGGAACCCTAGATTGAGATCTACAGCGAGAAAGAAGAAGTACCTGAGGAAGAGGAAGACGGCGGCGGAGTGCTTTGGATACGTTTTCAGGGTGATGCAGCGGCCTGGATTGACGACGGCGACGGGCTCGAAGACGGCGGCGGAGCTTCGGGCGACGGAGGAAGAAGAAGTGCGGAAGGAAGAAAAAGGACAGGTCTCAGCGGTATTTATAAGCTGGTGAGGTGAAACGGCAAGCGCGGGAATCAAGGAGGTCAGAGATTGGATAAAGATTCCATTGTCGCCTCGATTTTCGGGATAGCCTTTAACAAAGGTAACAAACAGCGGCGAGCAATAAATGCGGAGGTGATGTCACGACAGATTGAGATGATTTCCGGAGATGACGTAATAGCCGGTTTACAAGGCAGAGAAACTACAGAGAGGAAATTTATGCAGAGACTTAGAAGACTGATATGAACAAGTTCAAATCAATCTGGGGCCTAATGTCAGGGATATTACTAGCAGGTATAAACCGGCTAGGAAGATCCGGATTATATTAATGTAGCTGTGTTATCATAAGCCCAGTAGAGGTTACAGCCCATGGAGGCTTAGGACCAATATGTAAAGCTTACGGTTTATGAACCGTCATATCATGTAACTTGAGAAATAAGGTAGGAAGAATAGAGACCGAGGCGGACACGATTATGAACCGGCCTCGGGACTCTGTAAACCGGACCGGGCGTCTTCTCCTATATAAAGGGACGACCCGACGACGGTTTAAGGACAAGGAACAACCCGTCGAGACACAGGCAAGCAATCCGCTCCCTGTTGATCGACGCCCAAGCAATACCAAACCAAACTAGACGTAGGCTTTTACCTTCATCGAAGGGGCCAAACTAGTATAAACCCTCTGTGTTCTTTGTGTGCTTTAACCTCTTCAAGCTAACCCGCACGATGGCTCCACACCTAAGTCCTCTAAACCGGACATCTGTCGTGCTAATTCCACGACAACGCCCGTGCCTCTCGCAAAATCACAATCATGCCTCTAGCGGAAGCAAACCCGTGACTCCCGTGAAAAAAAAATAGAAAACATGTTTTTTTCGTTTCCGAGGAGGCATGATCGTGACTCTCGCGAAAGCACAACCATGCCTCTCGCGGAAGCAAAACCGTGACTCTCACGAAAGAAAAAAAAACAGAAAACACGTTTTTTTTGTTTCCAAGAGGCACGTCTGTGACTCTCGCGAAAGCACAACCGTGCCTCTCGCGGAAGGAAAACCGTGACTCGCGAAAAAAAACAGAAAACGCCTTTTTTCTGTTTCTGAAAGGCACGGCCGTGACTCTAGCGGAAGCAAAACCGTGACTCTCGAGGGAAAAAAATGTTTTTCGCGTAAAAAAGTTTTTTTTATCAAAAAGCTAGGGAGGACCGGTGAAAAACCAGAACGTCAAAAAAACTAAAAAAATCGTTTAAAAAACCAAAAACACGTGCGGAAAAATAAATAAAATAATAAAATCTGGAGGGATCGTCCAGAGCGCGACACGTGAGAATGGCTGAGAGCGCGCTGATCGTTACGAGGCTCCCGAAGGAGCGTTGTTAACTAGTTGCTTCCTCTAAACCTTCTCTCGATTTGATGACACGCGTTGAACGACTAAAAGTGACTGGGCCATCAGGTCCCAACATTCACCACCGAATAGGTGATCCGTGTTGGAGTTGCTCTAATATACCTCCATTGATCTGTAGCTCGGCATGTTTAGGCATTTGAATCGACCCCATTGGCTGCAGCGTGTAGGACGCCAATGGCAATACCGCGGCAGACGAAACCTTTTTGTATGACGGTACTCCTGGATTGAATAGGAGAGACTCCATTGGATTCGATGGGTTGCCCCAGAATTTGAACATTTTTGTTTTACTCTTCGTTAGACATCCCCACGTTTAGCTAGCCCCTACTAGCTCGCGGTAATAATAGAGCACAAATGATTGAAGCACCAAGTGTGCCCATGCATCAAAAGCACGCAGCAAACTTTCCGGCCTCTCCCGGCCATGTCGATCGATGAGCATCTGCAGTGGCGCGCCTGTGCATGCACGCCACGCAACACACAAAAAGGCTCATGCATGGGCACCGTTCGAGTCTCACCAAGCGTGCCCACACAAAAACGGCCGGTCGACTTCTCTCCCGTCCCGTCTCCCCTCCAACGTGCTGCCGTGCATTCGTGTTTCATCGCTGCCGGCTAGGTGAAAACCGGCAACGACGTCGTCGACGTGCAGTCGATCCAGCGAGACACGGTCGCGGACGTTTTTGGCGTGTCTTCGGGTAGAGGTGGACAAAAGGCCACACGTGCGGCGCGTGAAACAGGAAAGCCCCCGCGCGCGGACCCGCCATGCATGCGCAAGGCTGGCAGGCTGCTCGCACAGTACGCCAACGCCAACATGCGGGTCCGGTCACAGCGCCAACGGCAGCAAGAGATAGAGGGGAGGGGGGCACCCTTGCGCCCGGCACATTTCTCTTCCTCGATGCGAGGGACTCTCTCTCTGAAATCTGGGCTGTGATCTTGGCCCGTGGCATTGGCTCAGCAAGCAAAAGATCACGTTGCAGGCTCGCAGCTGCTCCTGTCCATAGCGTCCGGCGATTTCCTGAGCGTCGACCGGGTGCTAATTTTCGTGTTTTGATCTTTTTTTCAAACTTGTTTGAGATCTGACTGTGCCCTGCCAAAATTTCAGGATCTGATCTTTCTCTCACCGTCAGGATCTATGACGTTAGGGTACAACAACTTATCGCCAAGCTTCTTGACCGTAGGGTTGCACGTCTTATCGATTTTGTTTTCTAAGTATGAAAGAGAGTGCATGCTCGCACCTACCACTGGTTACCTTGGCGGTATGGTTGTACACGATAGGGGTGTTTTTTACCATCAAGTTCCCTGACGATGAGGTGTACAACCCTACCGTTAAGATATCTGACGGTAGCAAAATGATTAGATCCCAATTGTTTTTGCAAACAGGAACATATCTTGAACAAGTTTCGAATGAGGGTCAAAAGACAAAAATTCGCCTCGACCGGGCGAGACGAACGTGCACGTGCCCAAGCGAGGCCTTGGCCCAGCGTGCCAGCACGGTAGAGCCTAGCTCTAGGCGTGTAGCCTGACGCGCTCCATGGCTTGCAGCGGCCTGCGTGTGCGTGATGGGGTAGACACAGTGCGCGCACACTGCGAGACACAGAGCTAGCTGTGCGTAAACGTACGTGCTTCGCTGCAAGCTAGCGCCATGCCATTGCCCGTGAACGGTTTCCAATGCGCTGCTGCGGCGGGGAAAATAATGATGGGATGGTGGTGTGGCAGTAAAGAGCAACTGAGTCGGCATATTGGGACTGTTTGGATACTCTAACTCCATTAAAGGTTAGAGTTAGATATTAATCCTGTACTAATTCTAAATTAACTCTAACCAAAGAGCTGTTTGGATGATAGGGTTAGATTGACAATAGATGATTTTTCTCAATCATTTGACTACTCTAGTGTGGAAGGTGTAACTTTTTTTACTAATTTTTTTAATGAGCCTAGGAGAACTAATCCAAATAAGCTCCTCTAGTGTCGGCTACTTTTTTGGGTGGGTTAGATCCGAGTAACCCAAACTAATCCATCATATTTGGATACTTTAGCGTTATTTGAGCCTCAACTAACTAAAACTAACTCTAACTTAGGAATCCAAACAAGGCCATTGGTAAGCCTTCATGGTTTCCAATGGATATGGATATGGATATTATGAGAAAACGGGCAAAAATAGAATCGGCACAAAAGCGGACACGGCTATTCTTATCTAGAGATCAAAATGAGCTCGCATGAACAATACAACCGTAAATGGAAAAACTAAAAAATGATTTCTTTCTTGTGTGTGAAACGTTGAAAAATGTTTTGAGTGCTTACGAATTTTCAGCGTGAAATCATATTTGTGGAACTCGTGGCAAAAAAAAATGATGCTTCAAAAATACCATTTTCAAAAGCATTTTGGAGTGCTATTTTTTCGCGTGACTTTCACAAATGTCATTTCAACATGAAATTTTGGAAACTCTCCAAACTTTGTTAACGTTTGGCACGAACGAAAATATTTTTTTCCCTTTGAATTTGCTGTTCATGGTGAGCTCATTTGAGCTCGCAAGGTGTTGGGGATTTCCCAACGATAGCAGGCTTCATAGATTTTCTTATGCGGGACCTGTTTGTGAGAGGCTAGAAGTCATCTTCCTTCCACACTTCGACAATCAAAATTTGTGAACTAGGATTTCAACTTGAATTACAACTAGGATTCACAAAATGGATTTTAAGAAGAATGACACACTAGGATTTGAACAACCTTGGGCACTGTAATTTTCTACTAATTTAACTACGGTCACTTCCTCCTCTTGGAGGTGACCATGCAGTCATGGGAGACTTCACCCCGCTGGGTCACCGACTCCCGCGGCCACGCGGTCCACCCATGCATCTCCTCTTGGACGAGGGATACAACCACATTTTTTTACATAAAGTCTAAATCGTGTAGCCGCCGGATGGTTGTCTTGAGCGCACGCGCGAGAGCCTTCGGATGCGCTCCAGCAATCCGACACGCGCGGCCACTGATCCGACCAGGTGGCTTCACGGGATAATGTGCGGCGTGCGTGGTGGGCCCGGCTCATTTAATCCAGGCGAAACCGCCCACACGCCCCGCTCGGCGTTGTTCGAAGCCTCCACTGCATTTCAATTTCCCCGTCCCCTTCCTCTCTTCTAGCAATGACGCTACGAGGCGAGGTGCTGCGGTTGGGTATCCCGCGCGGAGTCACCGGTGCGGGAGCCGTCACGAGCGCGGCGAGTCGCCGGCTACATGCGGGGGTAAACCCGGGCACCTATTCTCCCTCTGCTCCCCGGTTGCAGTCCAGATTCGGGGTGGCGGAGTTTGTGTTATGCAGCGTTTAGGGTTTGGGTGACGGGGCGGGCACGAGGTTCTCCATGGCGTCCTCAGGGCTCGGCATTGCCATGGCCGGGGAAGGGCGTGGCGTTGCTATGGTGGGGGGAGAGCTCGGCATTGCTATGGCGACCGAGGGGGTGGGGTGTTGGTGGGCGGAGGCGGGATTGAGTCGTTACAGGGGATACACGCGGCCGGATCCTGGTGACCAGGGCATAGGGTTCGATGGTAGTTGCTTTATATTTGATGACAATTACTTGCATCTCAGGTGGCAGTTGTTCATAAATTTGATGGTAGTTCCTTAGATTTTTTCTCTGCAATTTGCGAGATGGAGGGGCAGGGTAAGGGGATGCATCTGACTGGGGCAGTTGTATAGAAATTTGACGGTAGATGCTTAGGTTTCCCTGCAATTTGTGAGGGGAGGGGCAGGGTAAGGGGATGCATCTCACCGGGGCATATGATTCTTTTTTTCCTGATGTTGCTTGAATTCCTAGATTGAGTTGTATAGAGTTATGATTGCAGTTGCTTAGTCCCCCTCCCCCCCGCATTTTTTGTGTGATGGAGGGGCAATCGAACTTCATAGTATCCACAGTTGCACAAAACAGGGGGCAGTAGTCGCCTTTTGTGGTTCAACATTGAAGCAACACTATTTTTTTTGGGGGGGGGGTGTTTTTTTGTGGTTGGTCGATTTTTAGTTATTGTCATCTCATTACTGTCCAAGTGCCTAGATTCCCCCACCAAGTTGTTATCATTTTTGTAGTGTTCTTTTAAACTAGTGTATGAAACATGGCGTTGCCTACATTCACCATCGAGTTGTGGTTTTATCGCAACTATCAATAGAAGATGAGATATCTTCGCGAATAAGTGGCAACTTTGTATGAGTGTTTTTGATGCCTAGCTAATGTGATGAAGATGCATATGTGTCTATTTTTTTGCGACGAGGAATAATATGTGCTTGTTTTATGTCATTTTTTTAAGTTGCCACAAAATAGTGAGTAGTTGCATAGTTTGCAACACCAAGTTGCTTCTGCAAGTACTATCATTCAGGAGTTGAGTTATCTATGGGTAGGAGTAAATGGAGATCGTTCATCTCCAAATGACAGTGAAATTACCTCCAAATGCGAGTAGTATCATTCAACAGTTGAGTTATAGGGCTTTGTATCTTTTTTTCATCAGCATGACATTTTTGTGGTGTGTTTCTTTTACAGAATGGCTCCGAAAAGCAAAAGGACTGCAAGAAGAACCGATGGTGAAAATGAGGGAGGAGAGGTGGTGGCTCGAACAACAAGGAGCAATATCCGACACAAGCGCGGGCGGACGAATGAGGATCCTGTCCGTGGTGGTCGGGCGGGGAAATGGGCCACAAATTCCGCCCCTCGTGATGGAGGAGGGAGGCATCCGAAACGTGCAAAGAAAGTCGCGGACGAGATATTTTTTTGTGAAAATTTTGGAAGAAGGGAGGCATATTTTTTTTTGAAATATGGCACTTCTATCTTCGAAAAGCAACATAATAGCAATATAGCGGTTGCCTAGTTTAGCACTAGCATTTGCAGTTCAATATAGATCCAGTTGCTCATTTTTTAGCAAACACATCTCTTTTTTTTAATTATGGTGTAGTTTTCTTAGTTTAGTACAGTGAGTTGCCTAGTTTAATATAGTGGGTTGCTCAATTTAATATAATTGCCGCTACACTTTTTTTAATATGAGTTATTCCGTCCATTTTTTACACAGATTGGTAGTAGTGGGCCACCACCGAGGAACAGGGCATCACCTTCAAGGCTTTTTGTACTAAACAGTGACCTTGCTGATATACAAAAGGATGGCATCAATGATATAAGATTTGGTGGCGTGCTTGATACCGGGACAAGAACAATAAAAGGATATCTTGTAAAGTTTGTCATGAAGTGTTATGTGTTGGGAAACGTAGTATTTTTAAATTTTTCCTACGATCACGCAAGATCTATCTACCAGATGCATAGCAACGAGAGGGGAGAGTGTGTCTACGTACCCTCGTAGACCGAAACGGAAGCGTCTAGTGACGCGATTGATGTAGTCGAACTTCTTCACGATCCAACCGATCAAGTACCGAACATACGGCACCTCCGCGTTCAGCACACGTTCAGCTTGATGACGTCCCACGAGCTCTTGATCCAGTTAAGCTTCACGGGAGAGTTTCATCAGCACGATGGCGTGGTGACGGATATGATGAAGTTACCGTCGCAGGCCTTCGCCTAAGCACTGCAACGATATGACTGAGGTGTGCTTCTATGGAGGAGGGCACCGCACACGGTTGGGAGAGATCAACAGATCAACTTGTGTGTCTAGGGTGCCCCCTACCCTCGTATATAAAGGAGCTAGGGTGCCCCCTGTCGGCCTAGGAGGAGGGCGCGCCAAGGGAGGAGTCCTACTCCCTCCGGGAGTAGGACTCCTTCTTTTCCTAGTTGGAATAGGAGGGGAGAAGGAAAGGGAGAGAGGAAGAGAAGGAAAAGGGGGGCGCGACCCCCCTCCTTGTCCAATTCGGACTAGAGGGGGAGGGGGCGCGCGGCCGCCCTGGCCGCCCCTCCTCTTCTCCCACTAGAACCCATGAGGCCCATTTAGCTCCTCCGGGGGTTCCGGTAACCCCCTGGTACTCCGGTTTATGCCCGAAACCTCCGGTGTCCAAACATAGTCGTCCAATATATCGATTTTTACGTCTCAGACATTCCGAGACTCCTCGTCATGTCTGTGATCTTATCCGAGACTCTGAACTACCTTCGGTACATCAAAACTCATAAACTCATAATATCGATCGTCATCAAACGTTAAGCGTGCGGACCCTATGGGTTCGAGAACTGTGTAGACATGACCGAGACTCTTCTCCGGTCAATAACCAATAGAGGAACCTGGATGATCATATTGGCTCCTACATATTCTACGAAGATCTTTATCGATCAAACTGCATAACAACATACGTTGTTCCCTTTGTCAACGGTATGTTACTTGCCCGAGATTCGATCGTCGGTATCTCAATACCTAGTTCAATCTCGTTACCGGCAAGTCTCTTTACTCGTTCCGTAATACATCATCTTGTGACTAACTCATTAGTCATTTGCTTGCAAGGCTTATTATGATGTGTATTATCGAGAGGGCCTAGAGATACCTCTCTGACACTCAGAGTGACAAATCCTATTCTTGATCTATGCCAACACCACGAACACTTTTGGAGACACCTGTAGAGCATCTTTATGATCATCCAGTTACGTTGTGATGTTTGATAGCACACAAGGTGTTCCTCCGGTATTCGGGAGTTGCATAATCTCATAGTCATAGGAACATGTATAAGTCATGAAGAAAGCAATAGCAGTAAAACTAAACGATCATAGTGCTAAGCTAACGGATGGGTCTTGTCCATCACATCATTCTCCTAGTGATCCCGTTGATCAAATGACAACTCATGTCTTGGCTAGGAAACATAGCCATCTTTGATCAATGAGCTAGTCTAGTAGAGGCATACTAGGGACATACTGTTTTGTCTATATATTCACACATGTACTAAGTTTCCGGTTAATACAATTCTAGCATGAATAAAAGAAATTTATCATGATATAAGGAAATACAAATAACATCTCTATTATTGCCTCTAGGGCATATTTTCTCCAGTCTCCCACTTGAACTAGAGTCAATAATCTAGATTACAAAGTAATGACCCTAACACCCATGGAGTCTTGGTGTTGATCATGTTTTGCCCGTGTAAGAGGCTTAGTCAACGGGTCTGCAATATTCAGATCCGTATGTATCTTGCAAATCTCTATGTACCCCTCCTTGACTAGATCGCGGATGGAATTGAAGCGTCTTTTGATGTGCTTTGTTCTCTTGTGAAACCTGGATTCCTTCACCAAGGCTATTGTTCCAGTGTTGTCACAAAAGATTTTCATTGGACCTGATGCACTAGGTATTACACCTAGATCAGGTATGAACTCCTTCATCCAGACTCCTTCATTTGCTGCTTTCGAAGCAGCTATGTATTCCGCTTCACACGTAGATCCCGCCACGACGCTCTGCTTGGAACTGCACCAACTGACAGCTCCATCGTTTAATAAAACTACTTATCCCGTTTGTGACTTAGAGTCATCCGGATCAGTGTCAAAGCTAGAATGGACGTAAATGTTTACGACGAGCTCTTTGTCACCTCCATACACGAGAAATATATCCTTTGTCCTTTTCAGGCATTTCAGGATGTTCTTGACCGCTGTCCAGTGATCCACTCCTGGATTACTTTGGTACCTTCCTGCTAGACTTATAGCAAGACACACATCAGGTCTGGTACACATCATTGCATACATGATAGATCCTATGGCTGAGGCATAGGGAATGACTTTCATTTTCTCTCTATCTTCTACAGTGGTCGGGCATTGAGTCTTACTCAACTTCACACCTTGTAACACATGCAAGAACCCTTTCTTTGATTGATCCATTTTGAACTTCTTCAAAACTTTATCAAGGTATGTGCTTTGTGAAAGTCCGATTAAGCGTCTTGATCTATCTATATAGATCTTGATGCCTAATATGTAAGCAGCTTCACCAAGGTCTTTCATTGAAAAACTCTTATTCAAGTATCCTTTTACGCTATCCAGAAATTCTATATCATTTCCAATCAACAATATGTCATCCACATATAATATTAGAAATGCTACAGAGCTCCCACTCACTTTTTTTGTAAATACAGGCTTCTCCAAAAGTATGTATAAAACCATATGCTTTGATTACCTCATCAAAGCGTGTATTCCAACTCCGAGATGCTTGCACCAGTCCATAGATGGATTGATGGAGCTTGCACACTTTGTTAGCACCTTTTGGATCGACAAAACCCTCTGGTTGCATCATATACAACTCTTCTTTGAGATATCCATTCAGGAATGCAGTTTTGACATCCATTTGCCAGATTTCATAATCATAAAATGCGGCAATTGATAACATGATCCGGACAGACTTAAGCATCACTACGGGTGAGAAAGTCTTATCGTAGTCAATCCTTGAACTTGTCGAAACCCTTTCGCAACAAGTCGAGCTTTGTAAAAAATAACATTAATGTCTGCGTCGGTCTTCCTCTTGAAGATCCATTTATTTTTGATGGCTTGCCGATCATCGGGCAAGTCAACCAAAGTCCACACTTTGTTCTCATACATGGATCCCATCTCAGATTTCATGGCCTCCAGCTATTTTGCCGAATCTGGGCACATCATCGCTTCCTCATAGTTCGTAGGTTCATCATGGTCTAGTAACATGACTTCCAGAACTAGGTTGCCGTACCACTCTGGTGCGGAACGAACTCTGGTTGATCTACGAAGTTCAGCAGAAACTTGATCTGAAGTTTCATGATCATCATCATTAGCTTCCTCACTAATTGGTGTAGGAATCACTGGAACTAGTTTCTGTGATGTACTACTTTCCAGTTCGGGAGAAGGTACAATTACCTCATCAAGTTCTACTTTCCTCCCACTCACTTCTTTCGAGAGAAACTCCTTCTCTAGAAAGGATCCATTCTTAGCAACGAATATTTTGCCTTCGAATCTGTGATAGAAGGTGTACCCAACAGTCTCCTTTGGGTATCCTATGAAGACATATTTCTCCGACTTGGGTTCGAGCTTATCAGGTTGAAGCTTTTTCACATAAGCATCGCAGCCCCAAACTTTAAGAAACGACAACTTTGGTTTCTTGCCAAACCATAGTTCATAAGGCGTCGTCTCAACGGATTTAGATGGTGCCCTATTTAACGTGAATGCAACTGTCTCTAAAGCATAACCCCAAAACGATAGTGGTAAATCGATAAGAGACATCATAGATCGCACCATATCCAATAAAGTACGGTTACGACGTTCGGACACACCATTACGCTGTGGTGTTCCGGGTGGCGTGAGTTGTGGAACTATTCCACATTGTTTCAAATGAAGACCAAACTCGTAACTCAAATACTCACTTCCACGATCACATCGTAGAAACTTTATTTTCTTGTTACGATGATTCTCTACTTCACTATGAAATTCTTTGAACTTTTCAAATGTTTCAGACTTGTGTTTCATCAAGTAGATATACCCATATCTGCTCAAATCATCAGTGAAGGTCAGAAATTAACGATACCCGCCGCGAGCTTCAACACTCATCGGTCCACATACATCTGTATGTATGATTTCCAACAAATCTGTTGCTCGCTCCATTGTTCCGGACAACGGAGTTTTAGTCATCTTGCCCATGAGGCATGGTTCGCAAGCACCAAGTGATTCATAATCAAGTGATTCCAAAAGTCCATTACTATGGAGTTTCTTCATGCGCTTTACACCAATGTGACCTAAACGGCAGTGCCACAAATAAGTTGCATATCATTATTAACCTTGCATCTTTTGGCTTCAATATTATGAATATGTGTATCACTACAATCGAGATCCAACAAGAATAGACCACTCTTCAAGGGTGCATGACCATAAAAGATATTATATTCATAAAATAGAACAACCATTATTCTCTGATTTAAATGAATAACCATCTCGCAACAAACAAGATCCAGATATAATGTTCATGCTTAACGCTGGCACCAAATAACAATTATTTAGGTCTAAAACTAATCCCAAAGGTAGATGTAGAGGTAGCGTGCCGGCGGCGATCACATCGACTTTGGAACTATTTCCCATGCGCATCGTCACCTCGTCCTCAGCCAATCTTCGTTTAATCCGTAGTCCCCGTTTCGAGTTACAAATATTAGCAACCGAACCGGTATCAAATACCCAGGTACTACTACGAGCATTAGTAAGGTACACATCAATAACATGTATATCACATATACCTTTGTTCACCTTGCCATCCTTATCCGCCAAATACTTGGGGCAGTTCTGCTTCCAGTGTCCAGTCCCTTTGCAATAGAAACACTCAGTTTCAGGCTTGGCTCCAGACTTGGGTTTCTTCGTGGGAGTAGCAACTGTCTTGCTATTCTTGTTGAAGTTCCCCCTCTTTCCCTTGCCCTTTTTCTTGAAACTAGTGGTCTTGTTAACCACGAACACTTGATGCTCCTTTTTGATTTCTACCTCCGCAGCTTTGAGCATAGCGAAGAGCTCGGGAATTGTCTTCTGCATCCCTTGCATATTATAGTTCATCACGAAGCCTTTATAGCTTGGTGGCAGTGATTGAAGAACTCTGTCAATAACATTATCCTCGTCAACTTTGCAACCAAGTTGAGTCATATGATTGTTGTACCCAGACATTCTGAGCAAGTGTTCACTAATAGAACTATTCTTCTCCATCTTGCAACTATAGAACTTATTGGAAATCTCATATTTCTCAATCCGGGCATTTGCTTGAAATATTAACTTCAACTCCTGGAACATCTCATATGGTCCATGACGTTCAAAACGTCGTTGAAGTCCCGGTTCTAAGCCGTAAAGCATGGCACACTGAACTATCGTGTAGTCATCAGACCGCGTCTGCCAGACATTCAAAGCGTCTACATTAGCGGGAGGGGGCTTGTCACCTAGCGGTGCTTCAAGGACATAATTCTTCTGTGCAACAATGAGGATACTCCTCAAGTTATGGACCCAGTCCGTGTAATTGCTACCATCATCTTTCAACTTAGCTTTCTCTAGGAATGCATTAAAATTCAAAGGAACGGTAGCACGGGCCATTGATCTACAACAACATAGATACGCAAAAACTATCAGGACTAAGTTCATGATAAATTAAAGGTTAATTTAATCATATTACTTAAAGAACTCCCACTTAGATAGACATCCTTCCGGTCATCTAAATGATCACGTGATCCAAATCAACTAAACCATGTCTGATCATCACGTGAGATGGAGTAGTTTCAATGGTGAACATCTTATGTTGATCATATCTACTATATGATTCACGCTCGACCTTTCGGTCTCCAGTGTTCCGAGGCCATATCTGCATATGCTAGGCTCGTCAAGTTTAACCTGAGTATTCTGCGTGTGCAATACTGGCTTACACCCGTTGTATTTGAACATAGAGCTTATCACACCCGATCATCACGTGGTGTCTCGGCACGACGAACTTTCGCAACGGTGCATACTCAGGGAGAACACTTATACCTTGAAATTTAGTAAGGGATCATCTTATAATGCTACCGTCGTACTAAGCAAAATAAGAAGCATAATAAGATAAACATCACATGTAATCAAAATATGTGACATGATATGGCCATCATCATCTTGTGCTTTTGATCTCCATCTCCAAAGCACCGTCATGATCACCTTCGTCACCGGCGCGACACCTTGATCTCCATCATAGCATCATTGTTGTCTCGCCAACTATTGCTTCTATGACTATCGCTACCGCTTAGTGATAAAGTAAAGCAATTATATGGCGATTGCATTTCATACAATAAAGCGACAACCATATGGCTCCTGCCAGTTGCCGATAACTTTACAAAACATGATCATCTCATACAAAACCGTATAACTCATCATGTCTTGACCATATCACATCACAACATGCCCTGCAAAAACAAGTTAGACGTCCTCTACTTTGTTGTTGCAAGTTTTATGTGGCTGCTATGGGCTTAGCAAGAACCGTTCTTACCTGCGCATACAAAACCACAACGATATTTTGTCAAGTATGTGTTGTTTTAACCTTCACAAGGACCAGGCGTAGCCACACTTGATTTAGCTAAAGTGAGAGAGACAGACACCCGCCAATCACCTTTAAGCAATGAGTGCTCATAACGGTGAAACCAGTCTCGCGTAAGCGTACGCGTAATGCCGGTCCGGGCCGCTTCATTTCACAATACCGCCGAAGCAAAGTATGACATGCTGGTAAGCAGTATGACTAGTATCGTCCACAACTCACTTGTGTTCTACTCGTGCATATCATCTACGCATAGACCTGGCTTTGATACCACTATTGGGAACGTAGTATTTTTAAAATTTTCCTACGATCACGCAAGATCTATCTACCAGATGCATAGCAACGAGAGGGGAGAGTGTGTTTACGTACCCTCGTAGACCGAAAGCGGAAGCGTCTAGTGATGCGGTTGATGTAGTCGAACTTCTTCACGATCCAACCGATCAAGTACCGAACGTACGACACCTCCGCGTTCAGCACACGTTCAGCTTGATGATGTCCCACGAGCTCTTGATCCAGTTGATCTTCATGGGAGAGTTTTGTCAGCACGACGGCATGGTGACGGATATGATGAAGTTATCGTCGCAGGGCTTCGCCTAAGCACTGCAACGATATGACCGAGGTGTGTTTCTGTGGAGGGGGGCACCACACACGGTTGGGAGAGATCAACAGATCAACTTGTGTGTCTAGGATGCCCCCCTACCCCCGTATATAAAGGAGCTAGGGGGGAGGCAGCCGGCCTAGGAGGAGGGCGTGCCAAGGGAGGAGTCCTACTCCCTCCGGGAGTAGGACTCCTTCTTTTCCTAGTTGGAGTAGGAGGGGAGAAGGAAAGGGAGAGAGGAAGAGAAGGAAAAGGGGGGCGCCACCCCCCTCCTTGTCCAATTCGGACTAGAGGGGGAGGGGGCGCGCGGCTTCCCTTGGCGTCCCTCATCTTCTCCCACTAGGGCCCATGAGGCCCATTTAGC
>LR738711.1:831983685-831997818 GCA_902687465.1 Secale cereale | reverse complement strand
GGGGGGGGGTTCCGGTAACCCCCCGGTACTCCGGTTTATTCCCGAAACCTCCGGAACCTTTCCGGTGTCTAAACATAGTCGTCCAATATATCAATTTTTACGTCTTGGACATTCCGAGACTCCTCGTCATGTCCGTGATCTTATCCGGGACTCCGAACTACCTTCGGTACATCAAAACTCATAAACTCATAATACCGATCATCATCAAACGTTAAGCGTGCGGACCCTACGGGTTCGAGAACTATGTAGACATGACCGAGACTCTTCTCCGGTCAATAACCAATAGCGGAACCTGGATGATCATATTGGCTCCTACATATTCTACGAAGATCTTTATCGGTCAAACCGCATAACAACATACGTTGTTCCTTTGTCAACGGTATGTTACTTGCCTGAGATTCGATCGTCGATATCTCAATACCTAGTTCAATATCGTTACCGGCAAGTCTCTTTACTCGTTTCGTAATACATCATCTCGTGACTAACTCATTAGTCATTTGCTTGCAAGGCTTATTATGGTGTGCATTACCGAGAGGGCCCAGAGATACCTCTCCGACACTCGGAGTGACAATCCTATTCTTGATCTATGCCAACACCACAAACACTTTCATAGACACCTGTAGAGCATCTTTATGATCACCCAGTTACGTTGTGACGTTTGATAGCACACAAGGTGTTCGTCCGGTATTCAGGAGTTGCATAATCTCATAGTCATAGGAACATGTATAAGTCATGAAGAAAGCAATAGCAGTAAAACTAAACGATCATAGTGCTAAGCTAACGGATGGGTCTTGTCCATCACATCATTCTCCTAATGATGTGATCCCGTTGATCAAATGACAACTCATGTCTATGGCTAGGAAACATAACCATCTTTGATTAATGAGCTAGTCTAGTAGAGGCATACTAGGGACATACTGTTTTGTCTATATATTCACACATGTACTAAGTTTCCGATTAATACAATTCTAGCATGAATAAAAGACATTTATCATGATGTAAGGAAATACAAATAACATCTTCATTATTGCCTCTAGGGCATATTTCCTTCATTATGATCCAGAGTTTTCGCAGCTTGTTATCCCACACAGCGGGTAGATCCCAATTGATGCAGCAAGTGTAGAAAGAATTTGGGGTTTGCCAAGGGGGCAGAAGAAGGTTGCGTATGAAGTGGACCCAGACGTAGTTAGGTTGTTCAATGAGATGTACAACATCCCGACAGGGCCCACGCCAACAGTGACCTGGTGGTGCAAAATGTTAAAGGATATGGGAGTTGTTGATGATGAAAAATTCTTAAGTGCCTGGCTTGTCGTTATTTACAATTGTTTTCTTGCACCGACCACCAGCTTGAAGGTGTCCCCGCGCGCATACTCAGCTGTGCTGAATCCACGTGAGGTTGTGAATTCAAATGTTTGCCAGTTTGTCGTCGACCAACTTAGGCTTGCTTTCATGGGTTTTGGAGACAATAAGAATACATTATGCTGCTGCCTTTTTCACCTAGTGGTAAAGTGATCTAGACCACCCCCTCCTTTTTTTGCTTCATTGCGTTCTATGTTTCACGCTGAAGTTGGATAGGTCTTTTTTCGTAACTCACATGTGTTGTCTCTTTTTTGAAACAGCTCCTGTACCTCGACTCGCTTGATGTGGACTACAGGACAGTCCATAAGAATTATGTGGACGAGAGCACTGCAACTGTTCTTCCAAGGGTCAAAGCATGGAATGACAGTCTGATCAAGGCAGTCATTAAGAAGGACATGATTAGGAAGGGTGTTTATGGAAAGTTGCGAGTAAGTTTTTACTTTACTTTATGAACTGAATTTTGTAGTTGCATGATTTTTTCATGCAGTTGCCCACCTATAGAGATTGTGTTGCCTAATTTTTGGGAGCTTGTTGCTTTTAGCTAGTTTATGACAGTTTTTTGCATGGAAATTTGTTGTAGCTGCTGTAGTTTTTGTGATGTTCATATCTGTAGTTGCCATCAATAGTAGTGGTGTTGCCCTAAGTTAGGGAGGTAGTTGCTAATCCGTCCCTCTTTTCAACGTTTTTTGATCTTTTTGCTAACTGAGCTTATCATGTGCATTTTTTGTGTACAAAAAACAGTTAAAAGCCGAGTTCTCAACGTGCGCAGAAGATAGTGTTTTTGGGAGCATGGATCACATCCAGAAGTTTGTCGCTGCGAAGCTTCCACAAAACTATGACGCAAATGTATTTTTTGCTACCATGGTTTTGTTCATTTCACAGGAACAGACTGCTTTTTGTTCATCATTGTATATTATCTTCATCTTGAGTTTTGCATTTTTCTTGTTTTGCATAAACAAAGGAGGTTGTCATTGCTGGTGCATGATATGTGTTCTGAAATATCAGTCCAAATTGGAAGGTTTGTTCAAGGGGTGGACAAGTTGGACGAGGATGAGGTTGAACCAGCAGCCACAAGCGTTTCAAGGGTCACAAGCGCACGTCAATCAACACGACAAACAAGGGCAATGGGAAGTCTGAAATAGCAGAAGGTTGGAAAGTAGAACAATACAAGGGTGAGTAGCACCCGGTGCGAGGAGATACTTTTGGCAACCGATGACGTGGAGGAGGAATCTGACGAGGAAGAATTTGAATCTTCAGAAGAGGAAGAGGAGGAGGAAGGGAAAGATGAGGATAGTCCTGAAGAGGAGAGTTCAGATCAGGACATGGACAACAATGATGATGACGTTTCGTCCTACAGCTGCCCGCCAGCAGCAACAGAAACTGGTGATGACGATTCACAGGATATGGACGTTGACAAGTCACATTCATCTCTTGCAAGTGAAGACGACAGTGCAGATGAGGAAGAGGAGGACGTTGAAGAGGAAGAGCAGGACAATGAGGTTGATGATGAAGAGGAACAGGACGATGAAGAGAACAAAGAGAAGGAGAGAAATGTGGAAGAGGGCAATGAGATAGAGAATGAAGCAGAAAAGAAAGAGGGGAAAGCGGAGGAGAAAGTGGGTGATGAAAAGAATGAAGAGGAGAAAAAGAGGAGGAAGACAGGGAGGATGAAGACTGAAAGGACATGCGGTGCCCCCATGTTTTTTTTTGTAATTGATGACAATCTCTATGGACTAATGGTTGCCTTGAGTTATATTTGAAGGGTTTGTCCATAGGCTTTTCTTGGAGTCCATTTGTTGGTTTCAAGGAGAGTTTGTGATGACCAAGGTGTTATTAAGGAATTATCCAAAGATTTTTCATTTGAGTGTTGAGCTTATAGCAAGCATGTCTTGAAGAAGAAGAGTGCGAGATCATTCATGTTTACCTTCAAGACATCATCCAAATGAAGAGAGTTGGAAAGATTCAAGGTTGATCAATACTAAGTCAAAGAGTGAATCAAATTGATCAACACACAAAGCATAGAAGATGTACCGAGAGGGATCAAGCGATCCCATGGTATGGTAAGCATTGTCAATTACGCTTTGTGTACTAACCCATGGTATTCGTGAGAGTTCTTTGTGGGGTTATGTTGAAGTGTGCAAGTTCAAGTAGGATCATCATGAAGAGATCATATGCTTGAAGCTTGCTCTCCATTGTGGTGGCAATGGACTTGTGAAGATGTGCCGAAGAGTGGCTCACCCCTAGTGGTGTATGGGGGAGCAATCTACTAGTCTTCACCGAGACAACGCAATCAAAAAAGGTGGTCCACCTTGAGGGAGTCAAGATCGTCATCATCCAGCTCAAGTGGACTATGTGCAAGGCAAAGGTTTTACCTTGATAGGTTTTCTATTTTACCGGTCTCATGGTAGTTGTGGGAGACATGGTTATAGGATCGATTGCCGTACTATCAAGGGGGGCTCTCAATGAGTAGCTTGATCGTATCATTCGTAGAGAGATCAAACCATTGCATCCTGACATCATCTTTATTGGTTCTTGTTTGGTTTTTCTCCTTGTGAGATTTGGAGATTATGGTCATCTTGATGACAAGCTCGAGTTCATCGAAAACAGAGTTCACTCATGCATCTTCTATGTTGTTTTCGATGTTAGAGGTTATGCTGGTTCTTCTCTGATGGAGGGTTCACTCCTTTATATCCTAGGCATACCTCCCTGTTGGTTCTTCGCTGTTTTGATGCTACTCATCTTCCTCTATCCAACAAGCTTGAGTTTGCTCATTTCGGAGTTCATTTGCAGAAGTTATGGCAGTTCTAGTTTTAGTGTTTCCTCATAGTCTATCTATGGCAGTGGTTTTTGTGCAGAGAGGTTGTACCGCTTGAAAAAGCGGTTGTACCGCTCGGTCGGTTGTTCTGGTCAAACCACCGCTCGTACTACCGCCTAGGGGTGATACCCTTCTGTTATTGATACAGTGGTAGAGCGGTGGTGGAGCGGTAGTTCCGATTTGCTCTTACAAACCGGTACTACCGGTGTCTGCGGCGGTTGTACCGCCCAGATCTCCACCTCCCCGAGACTTTGGTCCAGCGGTTGTACCGGCACAACCACTGCCCAACCACTGCTATGGGGTGAAACCCTTCTATATCAGAGGCGGTTGTTGGGCGGTGGTGGAGCGGTAGTTCCGGTTGGCTCCGGCCGACCGATACTACCGGTAGCTCCACCGGTTGTACCGCTGGTGTACTTCTGCAAGGGGAACCCGCGAATTCTGGTAGTACCGGTGGTTCAAGCGGCTGTACCGCTGCAGTTTAAAAACGGCTGTAACGGGCAGATTCGTGGGGTCCTATAAAAGTGGGTCTTCTCCCCCCATTGCTTTTCATCCATGAGCAAGCTTTCTCTCCTCCATTCTTGACTCTCTAAAGCTTGCCTATCTCTCAATCCCTCCAACCATTCTTGCTAGTTCTTGAGGGAAAAGTGAGAGGAGATCTAGATCCACATTTCCACCAATCACTTTCTCCTCTTTGTGAGGGGAACCCTTTGGATCTAGATCTTGGAGTTCTTCATGTTCT
Organism: Secale cereale; assembly: GCA_902687465.1. Classification (NCBI taxonomy): domain Eukaryota; kingdom Viridiplantae; phylum Streptophyta; class Magnoliopsida; order Poales; family Poaceae; genus Secale; species Secale cereale. Next base: position 831,992,905 of record LR738711.1, on the reverse strand, counting down.
CTTCTTCGTTCTTCCTCTCATTTTCCTCCCTAGCATTTGTTGCTTTGGTGGGATTTGGGAGAGAAGGACTTGGGCACTGCGTGTGCCATTGCCATTGCATTTGGTGCATCGGTTTGAGTTCTCCATGGTGATACGTGGAAGTTACAAGTTGAGAAGCTTATTACTCTTGGGTGCTTGGTACCCTTGAGCTTGTTCCTTTTGGGTGCTTGGGCGCCCTAAACGGTTGTGCTCACCTCGGAGCCATATTCCATTATGGTGAAGCTTCGTGGTGTCGTTGGGGAGATAGCCCCAACCTTGGTGGTGTTCGGAGCTCAATCATTGTGGTCTAAAGCTCCGGGCAAGCGTTGGGGTCTCCAATTAGGTTGTGGAGATTGGCCCGAGCAATTTGTACGGGTTCGGTGACCGCCACCAAGGGTTGCCCTTTGTACGGGTTCGGTGATCGCCCTCGAGGGTCCCTTAGTGGAATCACGACAGCTTGCATTGTGTGAGGGCGTGAGGAGATTATGGTGGCCCTAGTGGATTCTTTGGGAGCATTGTGCCTCCACACCGCTCCAAACGGAGATTAGCATCCTCAAGGGTGTGAACTTCGGGATACATCATCGTCTCCACATGCCTCGGTTATCTCTAACCCGAGCCCTTTACTTATGCACTTTACTTTGTGATAGCCATATTGTTTCTTGTCATATATCTTGCTATCACCTAGTTGTTTATCTTGCTTAGCATAAGTTGTTGGTGCACATAGGTGAGCCTAGTTGTTGTAGGTTTTGTGCTTGACAAATTAACCGCTAGGTTTATTCCGCATTTGTTCAAGCCTAAACCGTAATTATTTTAAAGCGCCTATTCACCCCCCTCTAGGCGACATCCACGATCTTTCAAAGACGATGATGTGGAGCAAGATGGTGGAGGAGGGAAGAAGGGGGATGAAGACAAGGATGATGGCAGCATGGGTGGCAATGCTAGCACCGACTAGCCCAGTGGCAGCGGCTGTCATGATGAGAGAGGTGCACGAAATCTGGTGTGGCTTGGGGGTAGCAAGGACGATGAGGTGCCGCTAAGTACGATCATGGAAAAACTCAAGCGTACTGTCAAGGAAAAAAGTCAGCCAGGGCAAACGATGTCTCTCGGGAGCACACAAGGAAGCATCCAAAGCATCGACAGTTTTTTTCAGAGCAGCTTCATTAAGATGGACATGCGGAAGGAGCCGTTTGAGGTTCATAGTTGGCCTGTTATTTCAGCTGCAGATTTGGTGAGGATTGGAGATACCCAGTACAGACAGAGACAGAGACAGGTTAGTCCCGAGACCCATGATATCCCTCTTTTCCCGTTGCCCGTGATGCCAATTGAGGAAAAATCATCCGTGATGGATTTGGGGCTTGAGGCAATGGGAGATGATCTGGAACTACCAAGTTTTGACCCAAAAGAGAAGGAAACACAGGATGTCGTGAGGAAGGTTAAGAAAGTGATCCATAAGACGGTTAAGGCCAACGTTATGTCCCCGGAAGGAAGCCAAGCTGCGGCGGGTGAAACGGTTGTAACTACGACAACCAGTCAGCAAGCTCCGACAGCTCAGAGGCCGACAGATGAAGCGACAAGTCAGAAAGTCACAACACCAGCAAAAAGCAAGGTTTATAAGAAAAGAGCAGCAAAGAAGCAAAACAGAGCAACTGATCAGAAAAAACAAGCAACTGCTGAATTGGCAAATAATGAAAACAGAGCAACTAGTGCTACTTTGGAAGCAACTCAACAAAATACTCAAGCAACCAGAGTGAGCATGCAGGCAGCAGCCCCTCCCATGCAAAGTGCGGAAGCAACTGCTGTGCTGGAGGAAGCAATCCCCAAGCAGGAGCAAGCAACTCTTGAAGCAACAACCCAGGAATCAACAAACAAGCCTCCGGTATTCCCCAACAAGCAAGCGTGCTCTGCAAAGGGGAAATAAATAGCATTCGATGATATTAGGGGCATCAACGAGTTGCTTGAGAAGTGTGTCAGCCCAGGTTTGACACCATCGCTCGTGAGGAGTAAATCTGCTGGTATCATACCTGTAATACAAACATCATCGGCCATCAATCTACCAGCAAACAAAGGAGCATGTGATCAAGGTGAAGAAGCACGATTGCTGCACAGATCAATGTCTGGAAGTGCTGTTTTGGATGATTATTGTCTAGCTCCATCTTTCGATATTGGGATAGATGAGCCAGCAGGAATAACAGGTGACGAGGGCAAGGCACCAGAGGATAAGGGGGTGGCAAACGCACCTGCCACCGGCGACATTGAGTGGGGAATTGGCTGGGGCAACATGGATTTTGATGAATTTGTCAAGGGGGTAGTGAAAAATGCCGTAGGACAGAGTGCTGGGCACATGCCACCTGCGGGTTTCAGCACACCAACTGAAGTTGCAAAACCTACTGCTGAATGGGAATCGGGCAAAGGTGCAGCCAGCAGCTCGGAAGAGCCCATTCCTGAGAAGTGTGAGAGGAGGATGTTGAAAGCTCCACCATCACATAGGTCACCATATATGAATGTGGAGTTGAGGAGGGATTTTACATGCAATGTAGAGACAAATAGATTCTATGCACTGTTTCTGTTGCTTGGAGGAGGAGGGACGACAAGGACGTCGTAGGGTGATGATAGAACATGTGTGCTTCTTCTAGTTGCCACTTTTTCTTGCTTTTTTTGCTAGCATCCAATGATCTTTTCTTATTGTTATTTTTCTAAACAGAGCGTTTCTTTGTTCTACAGGCCGCAAATCATAAACTACCGTGGTTACTTTTGCACAATCAAGGAGCTTGCTCAATCAATGAAGAAGGTCGGATGGATGAAGACACATGTCTTTGAGTTAGGGATTGAAGCAATCATGTACAACAGACAGGTGTGGTCCAAGAAAATAATCATGCCTGCTAGGTTATTGGTAAGAGAACTAAACCCCACAGTTTTTATGCAATTTTGGATTATTATTTTCTTCCTTTTATTTGGCATTGAAGTTGTTTCTTTATCATCTCCTTCTACCTTTTTTCATAGACATGGCTTCAAAAACTTGATTTCAATGTGAAGGAGCTGCATAATAGTTTCAAGGAATCAAGCTGTTTGGATGAGCAAGACATGGTATGCCCCATATGTTTGCTAGTTGTTCTCCTTTTGAAAACATATTTAGTTGTCTATAATCCTGCTGTGTGTTGTTGCCCAAATTTCCATGACCCGTGACACATACTTAGGATGGCTTTAGGCTCCACAAGATATGAGTGAGCAGTATATGCCAGTTGGTTCTTTTTTACATATAAGTTGCCTGTTATAGAGTGCACTATTGCGTAAAAAGTGTATGGTTATAGCACCATTTTTTTCTGCACAAGTTGAAAATCAAGTCCATTTTCCTGTGCTTTATTGTGAAGAAGTCTGTTTTTTTCTTTATTTTTGGTTTTTACATATCTGTCGCACCGACTGAAGCAAAGTTGCTCCTACAGACTCAGGGTTGCGTGAAATCACATCAGAAAGTTGGTATTTTAGTTTCTTGTAAGATCATTTTTTTCAGAAGTTGATATCAGGAAATCTTATGGAGTTTCCTGAAATCATATCACAAGTTGCTCATAAAAACCCATAGAGTTGCATGAAAAATCCATACCATAATCTTCATACAGAAGTCAGAAGTTTTTTGATTTTCTCTTGTTTTTTAGAGCCATATCAGAACTTGCCTAAAATTATAGAGAGTTGCCTGAAAATCATATCAGCAGTTGCTCCTAAAAACATATAGAGTTGCCCAAAATCATATCAACAGTTGATGTCTTTGTTGTTATGCCCCACTTTTTTTGTTATAGTTGACATGTTTTTTTTTAAGATCATGATTCCTGTTCTTGAAAATTTAGATCCAGATAATGCCCAAGGTGCACACCACTACTGTCTATTCAACATCAATCACAGGGATAAAAGGTTCGAAGTGTTTGACTCATGGAGGACGTTAAAGAAAAGCAAGAGGCTGGATGATGTAGCAAGGGCTATTGTAGTAGCAGTTCGTGTGTAGTGGGACAAATACTATCCAAAACAAGTAAAGATAATGGACAAGTTCCCGCTTCTGGATATCGATGCACCAAAGCAGACTGTATCGTAAGGACTAACCCAACTACATACATCTCTTTGTCATAAGACATTTTTTTTGCAAGTGCTTTCTTGACATTTCAGTTTTTCTTTCATGAGCAGTGGTGACTGTAGCATATTCGCATTGATGAACGAGTTATTGTGGAATGGGACGTGGCCCCCAAACTACGGACAAAGCGATATACCAAACATCAGGAAGAAAACGACCATCTCCATGCTGAATTGTGACCTGAACAAGATTCCATGGTAGGAGATCCTCAAACCGGTCAAGAAGTGAATGAATAACTAGGTACATTTTTTAAAATCTTTTCCTTATCGATGTGTGCCATTAGAGAACATCATTGCGGATGCTAATGTGTGCCATTAGAAAACTTGCAAAAAATTGTTCCAAAAACCACCTACAACAAGTTTGGGTAAATCATAAGCGCCCATAGGTTTTGCAAGTTTATGAATAAGGAATATAAGCAGAACTGTTAAGCATCCACCTACAATGTATCCAATTTGTGAATCTAAAGCTATAAAAACACATAAATTAAAAACAAGTCCCTGCAAACCATTTCATAGTTGCTTTTTTTGTAACTGGCAGTTGCTTCATTTCCCTTCTACATCTGCTCAGAAACCAGACCACAGTTGCTTCATCTACCAGGACACTGTTGCTTTTTTTGCTTCAAATAGTTTGCATGCCCAGTGGTCATTCCCTCAATGTGGTAACCATCACAGCAGCTTCCCTAGGCATGTCGCACCAGTGTGATCACTTGATTCACAAATGCCGCACTTGTTCTTTTTCTTAGGGTGTAGCTCTAGGGCTGATTGAAAGCGCCTGCTGCGGCTGCGCCCTTTTGTGACTAACCGAGGTGGATCCATAGTTATAGGGGAAGGGGGGCGGGTGGTTGGCTTGAACCACTTGGGGCATTAGGGTCTGATGCTTCCCTAGCCCTAGCCGCTTCTCGGGCTGCCTTTAGCCTCTTCTTCCTTAGTTTATTGAGCTTAGTGACCTCAACATCTGCCGCTTTCATGTGCCTCCTAACTACAGCGGCTGCCTCATCACTAGTCATTGCCTTCTTGGCTAGCTTTGCAAAATCCATTGTCAGAGTCACTTGCCGAAATTGGTTCTCTGACTCAGCGGGCAAGTCCGGTGGAGGGCCCTCGCCAGTTGGCGGTTGTGCACTTGGCACCGCATCCTGCGTACAGCGACGCTTGATGTAGTGTGCAGGTATCTCATTAACGCCAAGGTGCGTGAAGATTTTCAAGACATGGCAACAAAGTATGTCATCCCTATGCCACTTGCAACATTCACAATCATAAATTGCTGGTTCTGGCCTCACTGTGACCACTTTGACTAGGTACTTCCTTGAGCCATAGCCTAGAACTTCTTCCGTATTGGGCTCAAGGTGATAGAAGTTGATTACAGCGGGGCGCACATGGTACTGCCTAATTATCTGAAACTCAGTTCTAAATTTCACATAGATGTCCCTAGTGTACACCTTGTAGGCATGCCTCTCAATGGGGAAACGTGACCATCTTGTGCATCTAGATGCTCTGTCCGGTAGTCGTTCCCGCCCTCCCTCACTAGTAGGTGTACCTGAATCTTCTCGTATTGCTTGACGAAGTTGAGAATTGACTTGTGTGGGTTCACATAGCGCTTCACGACAGCATTGAACCCTTCGCTGCGTTGTGTTGACTGAAGGAAAGGGAAGAACCTGAATTTGAAGTAACACGACACCCATGTAGCCCGGTATTCATAGAGTTTCTCAAAGTGGCAATGCATAAGACCTTCATACTTCAACTTAAGCGCAACCCATTTCCTTTCAAATTTAGCTAGGGTGAGACTGAAGTCAATGCATTCATTGAAGTCTTTGACCAAATCCGGGTTCCTAGCCAACACAGGGCCAAGTTTTTCTCGTGCTTTCTTCATTATGTGCCAATGGCAACAACGGTGAATCGTTGTCAGGAATTTCCTCTTGATAGCTTGTGCCATAGCAACATCTTGGTCCGTGATGATGTTGTCCGGAGCCAAACCATCCATTGCCTCTGGGAAAGCATCAAACAACCAGTCATAACTTGAGGATAGTTCCTGTCGCACAAATCCACATCCAAGCATAATTGACTACCCATGTGTGTTGATGCCAATGAAGGGGGCAAACGGCATACTGTACATGTTCGTGAGATAAGTTGCATCAAACGATATGCAATCATGATAAGCCTGCGCGTATGCTTTTCGCGCCGCACCATCCACCCAAAACAAGTTTTTTGTCCCGCCTTCCGCATCTGTCTTACATTTAAAGAAGAATCCTAAGTCGTTTTCCATCACCTTCCAAAAGTAGTTTAGTCTTTATTCAATGTCAATATCCTTAGTTGGGGCATTCACCTTCGAACAGTGGTTATGGATTGTTTTAGCTGTGTACGGGACAATTAACTCCGAGCCGTAGTATGATGACATTATCATCATCATCTTTCCTGGCATAAATAAAGAAAAAACAGAAACTTGTGTTTCAGGACAAACTAAGCACAATGCAACGAGCAACTTGTTTTTATAGAGAACACAGAGCAACAATTACCCCAACAATTATGCATAAGTAGAACAAGACCAAGTCTGTTTCCCACAAAGTGTTTTTTCTGCTGGGTGATGATTTTTTATTTATTTATCAGAGTTGCACCAGAAATGAACATAGTTGCCTCATTTTACTATTTTAAGCACCTTATACTAGGATAGGAAAGAAAGCCAAGTACTTGAGGTAGGAATAGGCAATACCAAGTTTTTCTACTAGGTCATGCTTTTTTGGGTCCTTTTTTTCATTTATCAGAGTTGCATAAAAATGAACATAGTTGCCTCAGGTTTACTGTTCAACTTGCCAGGCTATGCCGAATCAGCGTCCTCCATGAATTCTAAGCAGTTTATACTAGGATAGAAAATAAATGAAAGTACTTGACGCATGAATAAGTAGCACTTCTCTAGCAACAAGATTTAATACAATGTGATTTAGTTGTACCTGCTGTCAAGTTGCAGTTGTTAAGGTGAGTCAGATTTTTTTTCTTCCGGCGGGATGCCTTGTTGAGAACGAAGGTATTTCGAAAGCGATGGCTTGTCAATCAGTGGGTGGTTGTGATCTGCAATAAAAGTGATAACCTCCCATCTGCTATCTATAAGCTTTACCACCATCTTAGCACGACATTTTGTTTGCTTCACAATTTCCCGCTTCCTCTTCTTCTTCTAAGTGTGTTCTTCGCCATGCTCTTCAACATCTTGTTCAGGTGAGCTCGGGCATGTAGTGTTTTTGCTTGAGGAGACAACATCCGCGATCCCAACCCTCTCCACCAACTTCCGGAATTTGTTACAACAGAACTGTTGCTTTTCTAGCACGCCTGTGTAGGCTGACCTGTAAGACGTATTCAACTTGATTGAAAAAATCCACCATCAAAGCGTAGCGATTGTAGTGTCCCCTCGCATCGTCTAATGTGTCTAAGCGCATGCCAACACAAGGTTGCTGTGGCTGTGACCCAGCTTATTCATCTTCCAACTCATGTGCCTCATGAACTAAAGCATTAGCAGGAGCAACCATAGGTGGGGGAGCAGCAACACGATTGTTCGGGACATGAGTAGTGTTAGAGCCAACGTTGGGGTCAGGCGACTCACCAACCCCCTCCTCCAATTGGTGATGCTCCTGCTCATCCTATGCATGCAAGAAGGGTGCACCCAGCTCGACTGAAATGTTGATGGACTCTACGTCAAGTGGTGGTTCATTCAGATCAATCATCATGAACAATCAACCTGCAAAAAACTGTATGTTAGCCTACCACAAAAACATGCATGACCTTTTTCGAACAAACTAGTTGTAGAATAAAATGAGCAACTGTAAACACTTGTTTGGGCAACTATAAAGTTAAACAGAGGCAATTTTTATGTTATTTTTTCTTAAAAGTTTCTTGTTTCTCTTTTTCCTTATACGTTTTATGTTTCTACCAGTATGACACACATATATAACAGCAAAGGTTTGTTTTACATGGCATGTGCTTTTTCATGTGTGCCTTTTTTCAACAGCAGATTACAACTTTTGATGATGGGGAACAACGTGCATATCTGACAGAGAGCTTACCAGGAGCAGAAGGCCTATCATATGGTGTAGTTTTATGCCTTTTTTTATTTTTTTAGTGAGACTATATGCAATCTAGTAAAGAACTTTAGTATGGGATTGTTCGAATCTATGTTTCTACGTGCCCTTTTATGTGTTTTGTCGTTTTGTGTCCTTTTTAGTGAGAACATACTGATATGCAAAAGTTTGTGTTTTAACACATGCAAGTTACTACTTTCTACCCCGATTCTAACATGACTTTTTATGTGTTCGGTAGTGCATGCTTTTCACGCACATGGAGTTGCATGTGCTTAGTACTAGAGTTGCCCTGTTCTTACATGTCATTGAGGAAACTCTAGATTTTTTTGGACAACTATGATGCATAACTCTTTTTTTATCAGAGTTGCATAAAAAATGAACATAGTTGCCTCAGTTTACTGTTCAAGTTGTCAGGTTTTATCCTGATTAGGGTCGCACATGAACCCTAAGTACCTTATAAGAAAGAAAGCAAAGTAGGTTTCAATGCATACAATATAGGTTTTGGAGTTGCAATGGACCTGCAAAAGTGTGCAATGGCCCTGCACACTTTTGTGCTGGTGTTGCTTTGTTGTCTCATAACAGCCGCGCAAGATGCATGGCATACATAGGGTTGGCTAGAATAAGAGTTGCCCTGTTTAGAACTAGAGTTACCCTATTCCTACTATGAGCTTGGATGGGTTTGTACCATCGGTCTGTTCAACAGCACACAAGTAAAACATTTTTCCTACCACAGTTCATAGTTGCCCAGTTTTAGTAATACAGTTGCCCGTTTTTTATATATAGTGCTGCTTTTTTGTTTACTACAGTTGTACAACAAGGTACATAACACAATTGCCCCATGCATACAATAGGGATGCCTAAAAGCAGTCAACCAGACCCTCTTGTTTTTTCATCAAAGCAAGAAACCAGTTGATGTTCAAACTGGCACGGCCGAGGTGGTTCAGCAAGCAAGACACGATCCAATACCAAAGAAGAGAGAGTGCCAGGGGAGCAGTTTCTTACCTATTTGGGGGGGGGGGGGGGGG
>LR738711.1:831969081-831983481 GCA_902687465.1 Secale cereale | reverse complement strand
GCGGAGGTGGCGGGGGTGGGGGACCAGGCGCTCGCGAGAGGACCATGGGCGCTCGATGCGTACAATCAGGTGGGGGCGTTTTTTTTCCTTTTATGGGTTGTCGTGACGGGGCCGCGTGGCTGGCCTTTCCTTTCAGGGAGCGCGCCACTCACTCCAACGGGCGCTCGGGCGCCAAGTAGCCACGTCCTTTTATTTCTGCGCATCCGACCGCGACATATGGTCGAAGAAGTCGAGGGAGGCGGGCATGATCGATGGATTATTCAGCCTTACGTCGTGCATGGTCCTCGATCCACTCGGCGTAGTGTTGAGCCCTCTCCCAAAACTTTCTCTCCGCGGGGTCCTCTTCGATTTCGCGAGAGAAAGGTCCGTGGGGAGGGTGTGTACAAACCGACACATCGATGGGGCGGTTTTGGCGCTGGCGGGGAAGGACGAAGAGGGGGGCGGTTGTTGGGAAACGATGCATGAAAAACAAAAACAAAATCTACACACACGCAAGATTTATCCATGGAGATGCATAGCTACGAGAGGGGGAGATCATCTTCATACCCTTGAAGATCGCTCAACGGAAGCGTTTATCAACGCGGTTGATGTAGTCGTACACCTTCATGATCCGTCCTGATCAAGTACCGAACGTACGGCACCTCCGCGTTCAGCACACGTTCAGCTCGATGAGGTCCTCGCCTTCTCGATCCAGCAAGAGAGGCGAAGTAGTAGATGAGTTCTGTCGTGGTTTTGTCGCAGCAGATGTCCTAGCATAAGAACTTAGTCGTGGAGCCATCGCGACGGGTTAGCTTAAAGGGGTTGAAGCGGACAAAGGACATAGGGAATTTTATACTAGTTCAGCCCCTTGCGGTGAAGGTAAAGGCCTACTCTAGTTGTTGTGGTATTGCTGGGGTTTCGATGACCAGGGAGCGAATCCGCTTTGCCTGGCTCTCGAGTTGTTGTTTGTTGTCCCTGAACCGCCACCGGGTTGTCCCTTTATATACACAGGATGATGCCCGGCCAGTTTACAGAATCCCGAGGCTGGCTCATAAACGTGTCTGGCTCGGTTTCTACCTTTCCTATCTTACAACACAAGTTACACACCATATGGTAGTTTACGTCTACGTGCCCTAATCCACCTTTGGGCCCTGGGCCTTTTAGTTCTCTATAGTAACATGCCATACTCCTTGTCTTCATGGGCTTCAATAGGGATAATTCAGTACAAGTATAACGTGGCCCCTCCTGGGCGGTTTATACCTAATAGTTATATCCCCAACATTAGGCCCCAGATTGATTTGAACCTGTTCATGTCAGTCTTCAACACTTAGGAAAATTTCTTCTTCAGCGCCTTCGAACGATCTTGTAAACCGCCATGATGTCATCTTCCAGGATCATAATAAACCGCCATGACATCACCTGTTCATTTAAAACCCGTATATATTTAACTTTTATTAATGAGTCTCTGAAGACCGAGGCGACAGCTCTGTCCCATATCCTTTTTTCGGGTTCCTTGATTCCCGCGCGTGTCGCTTATCCCTTCGGCTTATAAATAGGGCCAAGGGACCCTTTCTTTTTCTCCCCTTGCCTCTTCGCCTTTCTTGTACCTCGCGCCTTCTCAATACCCGAGCGCCGCCGCCGCCGTCGACCTTCGCGTCTCCTCCAACAAAGGCCGCAGCATCAACCTGTTTTGACCAGAGTTCCGCCGGCGCGCCTCCGCGTCCAACAACCCTTAAGTCTTTTCTCTACTCCTCCATAGATCCCATTAGGGATTTCTGCGAGTTCATCAAAGCTCTCATGCTGTTCTTACCATTAGCGCATCCTTTCTTTAGAGTAATCCCATCTAGGTCTGATGAACTGCTCAAGTGCCTGTTAACTTAGGTCTGAATATACCTGAGTTTATTGATACGCTGTAGATCTGAAATTATCATGTCAATTTGCGAAACTTGTTTTTTCATCGCCTAGTTATTTCAGTTCTGCACCTTTCATACCCACATAGGCGGTTTAACTTTAGAAAATCATATTCTGGTAGGTAGCATTAGTCCCCACTTAAACCGTCGTTTCGGTTATCTTCAAAACGCTTCTAATATCTGACTCTGGTTTAATAGTGTGTATATACCTCAACATCTTCTCTGGCTGACCTTTCGACACTTTATACTTGTTAACCATGAATCATAAACCGACCTTTTATCTGTAATTTCAGCTTTTCATTTGAAATGGCCAAGCAATTTTATTCCTGTAACTGGGTTCCGTCCCGGGTTACCGAGAAAGAACTGAACGGGTTAGTCGAGATTGGCGCTTTAGCAAAAAAGGATATCATCCACTGGAGAGTCCCTGGTCCGGAAAATCCTCCTGAACCCAAAGATGGAGAAGTAATTGTGTTCAAAGCAATTTCATCTTTTCGTTTGAAATGGCCAAGCAATTTTATTCCTGTAACTGGGTTCCGTCCCGGGTTGCCGATAAAGAACTGGACGGGTTAGTCGAGATTGGCGCTTTAGCAAAAAAGGATGTCATCCACTGGAGAATCCCTGGTCCGGAAAATCCTCCTGAACCCAAAGATGGAGAAGTAATTGTGTTCGTTGATCACCTGGCCCGAGGGTTTAGCCCTCCCGGATCAAAATTCTTCCGTGAAGTACTTGCTAGCTTCCAACTCCATCCTCAAGATATTGGACCAAACTCTGTGTCCAATATTTGTGACTTCCAAGTACTTTGCGAGGCTTATCTGCAAGAGGAGTCCACAGTTGAACTGTTTAGGGATTTCTTCCACTTTAACCGCCATACGGAATTTACGGACGGACCCAATACCGAGCTTGGTGGGATGTGAATTCAGAAAAGAAAAGATGTCAGCTTCCCTCATGCCAAGCATCATAGTCATCCCAAGGACTGGAATCAGACTTGGTTTTACTGCCAAGATACATCTCCAACTGATGAGAATCCTTCACCGGCTTTCCAATACCCATCCATTTCCTCAACGGCTTAGCGCCAAGGAGCGATCCAAGTATGCACCACAACTTTCAAAGCTTCAGGCCTTCACTGCAAACGGCTTAACGGGCGCCGACTTTGTTCGTTGCTGGATCTCCTGGAGCATTCTGCCTCTAAGCCGACGCTCCGGTTTAATGTGCGAGTATGCAGGGGACTCGAAAGATCCTCAACGATATACCGAGGCTCAATTAACAGAAAATGAAGTTACTAAGTCTGTTAAGAAGATACTAGATAAACCAGTGGCTGTCTACAGCAAAACAGGGCTGAATCCCTTCTGTGCATCCAATAAACCGCCAGCTGTAAGAATCATATAACTTGTTGCTTTAATTCAATCCTTTAAATACCCTCCCTAAATTTCATCAATCTTTGACAGGGTGATGATCCGTTCTGGAAGAAGAAGGCACAAGATAAACTGGCAAAGGTATCTCGCCCCAAGACTAAGGTTGTCAAGAAACCTGCCAAGAAGAAAGCCGCTGAGTCCTCCAAAGTAAACATTGATGATGATCTGGATAAACCGAAATCAGAGGTAGAACTTGACTCTCTTGGCTCCCTTTTCATACACCTCATTGACAATGATTATTATCAGGATAACGCTGAAGGCAGCCAAGCTAATGACGTAGAGGTAATTATCGTTTCCTCTGGTTCAGATCCTCTGCCAACACAGAAAATCCGTCAAGCAAACCGGAAAGTAAGATTTTCTCACCCCCTAGCTCACTTGGACCCAAACTTTCTTTTGGCGAAACAGCAACATGAAGCTCGCCGCACAACCCGGCACAGCGGCCAAGCGATTACTTCCACCGGTTTACCAAATACTCTGATCCAGAAACGTCGATCAGAGGTCTCATATATTCCTGATGTTTCTTATCCTGAAGCGAGTCATTTCCGACAGCCTCTTAATCCGTCTGATTCGAACTATCAGGAAACACCTCATTCATCATCTGGCGAGTCGACGACCACACAACTTCCACCCCTCAAGATGGTTCCTGGGTGAGTCTTAATTTACTGTTAACTCTTTATGTTTATCCAATGTTCTGACTTTTCAGTTTATTCTTCTCAGTGGCAGGCCTAGACCCAACAAAAAGGGCAAATTAAGTAAACCGGCTGATGGCAATGTGGTCCCTGAACCGAAAAGAACTCTAGAACCGGCAGAAGCAAATGCTGACGCCGTGCTTGATGATCCGCCACTATTGGATCATGATCTTGGTGTTGAACAAGAAGTTGATCCAACGGGCCATGTTGATAAATAAACCAGCCCAGTCCGAGTCAATGACATACCGACAAGCCCAGTCAAGGCCGCTGATGATACAATGGAAGATGTTATGATCACTGCTTTTGGCCACACCACTCCTGGCGATCCCGTCACTTTATCAAAACATAGTGCCAAGAAGGAATTTTCTGCTATGGACAAAGGTAAATGGAACGCCGATTTGGCGAGCTATGCCCACCTCAGCGCCTAGGACCTTCACTCTGGTTTCCTGAACCGTCTGTACACAAGCCGTGACTATGAAGCCGGTTTAGTAAAACTGATGAAAGAACGATATGAGGTAACTATTGCTTAACTTTTGAAATACCGTTTCTCCCTTGTCAAATTATTGATATCAACTCCAATGTAGCCCCAAGGGCCGGTTTATCTTTTCAAGATGAACCGGGACTTTTTAGAATATCAAACTTGCAAGTTTCGCCTGTATAGTCCCCAAGGGCCGGTTTATACTTTTCAAGATGAACCGAGACTTTTGTCTTATAATTTTATTTCGAGAAAATATCCAATAGCCCCCAAGTGCCTGGAATAATACTTGTATTGAGCTTGGGACTTGTAAAAACTTCTGATAACAAGCAAATAGGCATTAGCCCCCAAGTGTCAGGAATAATACTTGTATTGAGCTTGAGACTTGTAAAAACTTCTGATAACAAGCAAATAGGCATTAGCCCCCAAGTGCCAAGTGTATAACTTGTTATGTGCTTGGGACTTCAAATATGTTCTGCCAACTCATGATATGTATGCCTCTTATAGGCTGATCTGAGCAAAAAGGAATCCCAAACCGCTGACCTTCAAGAAAACCTCAAGTTCCAGCAAGCAGAAACCTCCAAGGCTAAGGATGAGTTGACCAGTGCCTTAGCAGCTATGGAAAAATTGAAGGAGAATTTTAAGAATGAACAGGCGGATTGGGACACAGAGAAAGCCGCATTGCGAAAAAGGGCTGATGATGCAGATGCAGCTCTTAAACCGATGGTAGAAGAGCTAACTGGCTTAAAGCGGCACATAAACGCCATGACCACTATTGTGTTTGCTAAGTATCTTTGCCATAAGCTTTCAACATGTGTTATTCCATAAAGTGCCGGTTTACCAATGTTTGTCATGATGCAGGAACCCGCATTACCCATCTGGGCTCTGATATGCAGAAGAAATTAAAGGCTGCCTATACTCTTATAGAGCAATTGTATACCGGCGCGCATCGGATCATTTGTGTTGCTTCTCATAATAAGCCGCCCCCAACTTTGATCAAGGAAACCTTTGAGAAATTGTCAATGCTACCTGCCCGGTTTGAATAATTAAAAAGATCAGCTGCAAGGGCAGGTGATCTGATCGCACTAACCCGGGCGAAGGCATGGGTACCGGACCTTGATCCGACTGACGCGGTGAATAGCTATCCTAGTTTAAAGGAAGACGGATCAGACTTTGATAATGATGATCTCCGAGCTTTGGCAATGGAAATGAGCCCCTTGGCTAGCAAGTTGGCTGAAGAAGCCAATCTTTCCCACTATCAGTCGGTTTATGATGCTGACAAAAAATGGGTTGGCGCGCCAACTCATGATGTGGAAAATCTCATTCCGCCCGTACGTAAGCATACTTATGCCCCTGATGTTGAACCCTCCGTGCTTATAAGCGATGAAGCTGTTTTCCAAGCCCTAACTGGGATCGATTGGGCAACCACTGACTTCTAGCCACTGGGTGGAGAAGAGGAGGAGGAAACGGCGCAGGGTGACCCACAGCTGTCAAGCCGGCCTGGCGAGGAATCATGAACCGGGAGCCGGTTTAGTCTTCTGCATATCGCAATACTTACTGAAAACAATTATTCTTTTGGGCATCAAAGCGCCTTGTAATAGGGGTATTTGAAATACTTGGTCTGCTATGCCATCGTGCGTATTCTTTTTCCGTGATGCTGTTAAATGACCAGCATTATATTGTATCTGCATATCCTTCTAAGCAGTTTTATTCAACCTGTTTCTGCATACAACAAATTTAAAGTGTCCTGGCGGTTTATCGCCGGACGGGTCATAATGCCCAACACATGACCTAGGTTTATACCCAAGGCTTCATTTTGAAATAATTAAATATAAAATATATCATACCTGTGATATTGAATCACACCGTTGGTTTTACCAACCTTTGTAGTAAGGGTGATAACCCCAATCTTGAGTATTGATGACTCCTGCAATATTTGCCGGTTTATAATAAAACCGCACCGGGTTGTGATAAACACCGGATTATCCGTATATGATACTTGTGATTTATAATCCAAATCAGACTGGTTTATAAACACCGGATTATTTGATAGTAGTGACTTATAGTCAATTAACTAAGCCGAGTCAATAAACATCCGTTTATCATAAAAGTGTTATAAACCTCAACAAAAGAGAAAAACTTGTCAAATAAAATCATGCGAGGCTTTTCATGGGCTGCCAGGCCTAACATCGAGGCTTTTCATGGGCTGCCAGGCCGCTGAGTTAAACCATTTCACAAAGCCTTTTAAGATGGACCTCACATTAACCAATCATCGATTTAACTTTGACAAGTTCACGGTCTGTATAAGATTGACTTGTCAAACATTCGGCGGGTCATACCAGGATTACCTGGACGGAGTGACTTACTTGATGAAGGTAGGTTAACCCGGGGTTTTAGGTGAATACACCTGGCTTCCAAGCCTAGCTTGATAGCCTATTACAAGGGTCTTAAAAAACTCTTTGTTGCTGTGCAACAAGAGCCCCGAGGTAATATTTTGAGCTTGCTCAGTGGGTGCCTATGTTTGAATCGTGTTGTGCAACAAACTCTCTTTGGCCCCTTATGATAATATTGGCTTGATAGCAGGATTAGAGCTGTGCTCTTATGATAATATGGGCTTCATAGCCGAATTAGAGGGTAGTTAGAACCTCGCTTTATAAACAGAAGCCCCCATGTAACTAAAACTCTTATGGGGGAAAACAGCTGAGGCCCCGCTTTAGCAAGGATGCTGGTTTATTATATTGATCATAATATATACATTATCAAAAATATATACATAAGAGGAGCCTATGGCTCGGGTCTAGTAAGGCCGAAGATGAGCAATGTTCCACGGCCGGTGGGTCTCCTCCTCCGATGTGCGTGAGTCTTTGTGTTCTCGAACATCGATAAGGTAGTATGACCCATTATGCAGATTCTTGCTGACCACAAAGGGTCCTTACCAAGGCGGGGATAACTTGTGCATATCAGTCTGATCCTGGATGAGACGGAGCACCAGATCGCCTTCTTGAAAAGTTCTGGTTTTAACCCGGCGGCTGTGATAACAATGCAGATCTTGCTGGTAAATCGCCAACCGAGCTGCTGCAATGTCACGTTCCTCGTCTAACAGGTGCAGTGCTTCATGTCGTGCCTTCTCATTGTCAACTTTAACGTAAGCCGCCACACGAGGCGAGTCATGACGGATATCACTAGGGAGAACTGCCTCTGCTTCGTAAACCATGAAAAAAGGCGTGTAACCCGTAGATTTGTTGGGCGTGGTGTTGATGCTCCATAATACGGAAGGTAATTCCTCCATCCAACAACCTGGCGTCCTCTGCAGGGGAACCATAAGCTGGGGTTTGATGCCTCTCAGGATCTCTTGATTGGCTCTCTCAGCTTGACCATTAGATTGAGGATGAACCACTAATGATACGTCAAGCCGGATGTGCTCACGCTGACAAAATTCTTTCATAGCACCCTTGGACAAATTAGTGCCATTATCAGTTATAATGCTGTCTGGAAAGACAAACCGGAAAATCATCTTTTTGATGAACTGAACCGCCGTGGCTGCATCACACTTACTGACTGGCTCTGCTTCCATCCACTTGGTGAATTTATCAACCGCCACCAAAAGGTGGGTTTTCTTAGAGCATCTCCAGCCATTCAGCCCCCCAGGACGCCGAAAAAACGCGTCCTCGGGGCGAGCCGGCGAGAATTTAGGCGTGGGGGCGACTGAGTTCCCAGTCGTCGCCCCCAGGTCGGCCCCATGGCTACACGAAGTCGGCGTTTTTTGGCACAAAATCGTCGAAATTCATCCAAACTTGGCGACATTAATTCAAATTTGTACAAAAAACAAATTAAAAAAAACACGGCCTAGCTACGCCGTCTCCGCCATGCCTCGCCACCGTCCGACCTCTACATGCCTAGGCGCTTGTAGAAGACGGTGTAGTCTCCACCGTCGTCGTCGTCGTCGTCGTCCTCGTCCTGCCACCCGCCGCCGTCCCTGCTGCAGCCCTGTCCAGGGTGGCCGACGCGGGATGGCCCGGCCTCCTCCTCGTAGCTGTCGAGGTAGAGGACGCCGTCCACCTCGCGGACGGGGCGGCGGTGACGCGCCTTGTGTTTCTCAAGGGCGCGGCGCTGGTGAGCCACCTGCTCGCGGACACAATCCTCCCTCGCCCACCTCATGGCCGTCTCGTCGGCGGCATCCATCGCGAGGTGCTCCGGCTTCACTGGGAGCGGCTCCGCCTTAGTTTTCGGCCGGACGAGGCGCATGCTACCGCCACGGCCTTCCTCGGGGATGGCTAGGGCGCCGCTGCGGGTGCGGCGCCCTAGCGGGGACTCCCCCTCCGTGTCCTATGGCTCGAGCTTGACGGCGAAGGCCGCCGGCGAGCCGCCCGAGGAGGAGGAAGTTGTTGCATCCGACAACCACCGCGGCATCCACAAGCTGCCACAGCGGTGAGAGAAAGACGGGGGTGCAGGGCCGGGGTACTCGAGGCGCGGCGTGTTGCCGGCCTCGATGTAGTCGAGGACGTGCTCGAGGGTGCGGCCGGGCACCCCCCATCACTCGCGTCGCCCTTCGGCATTGTGGCGGCCGCACGGCACGACGCCGTTGGTGGAGGCGATCAGGCCGTCGCGGCGGCGGTCGAAGTAGAGTGTCCAGAATGAGTTATTGTCGGGGGAGTACCCGGCCGTCGCCGCTCCTCCTCCGCCAGCGATGATCTGATGCGGGCGATCTTTGCCCACCAGTCCGCCCCGGTGGGAGTGGGTGGCACCGGCACGCCGCCGGCGCTCAAACGCCATGCGCCCGGCACCCACATGTCTGGGGGAGCTGGGTAGTCGGCCTCGAACAGGTGGCGCGCCTCCCACTCGTGATGCTGGCGGCGGCCGAAGACGTTCTTCGCCGCCGAATCGCTTGGGTACCGCGCTGCCATTGCTCGTCGGTGGGGGGAGTGGAGTGTGCGAGAGGGAGGGGGAAGAGAGGCGATGTGTTGCGGTTTGGCGTTCACCGGTGAGGAGGGCGGCTTTTATAGCCGGAGCTCGGGCGGCGGGAGGCGCATGCCACACGACACGTGGCGGGCGGCCGTGGCGCTGGGCGACGCGACGCTTCACTGCGCGGCATCAATGGGCATGCTGACGGGCGCGCTGCATCGCGGAAGGCACATCATCAATGGAGGCGACGACGCGGCAGCACGACAGCTTTGGCATTGATTCCCGCGGGAAACGAGGCAATGTGGACGACGAAGTGGTGCGTCGTTGACAGGGCGGGCCCATCATAGTTCGCGCCAAAAACGGTCCGTCCGGCGCCCCCAGGCGACCCCCAGCGCGCCAGGCTCGAGTTGGGTACGCCGGCGTCAATTTCGGCCAAGTCCGGCGGAAAACGGGCTCCTGGGGCGCGACTGGGCCATTTTCTCGGCGCCCGCGCCGAAAAAGTGGTCTGGGGGGGCTGTTGGGGGCGCGGCTGGAGATGCTCTTATCCTGGGATCTCTTAAAGGGCCCAACCATATCCAGCCCCAAGTTGCAAACGGGCAAGTAATTGGAATCATCCTCAATTCTTGAGCCGGTACATGGGCACGTCGTGAGAATTTTTGACAGCCGTCACACTTTTTGACCAAGTCTTCAGCATCAACATGAGCCGTCAGCCAATAGAAACCGTGACGAAAAGCTTTAGCTACCAAGGATTTTGAACCGGCATGGTGACCACAATATCCTTCGTGGATCTCATGCAAAATCTCACGGCCTTCATCCTGAGATACGCAACGCTGAAACGCCCCTGTTACACTGCAATGGTGTAATTCTTCATTGACGATAGTCATTGACTTGGACCGCTGGATTATCTGCCTGGCCCAAATCTCATCCTCTCGTAACTCGCCTCGGTTCATATATGCCAAATATGGGACCGTCCAATCTGGGATAGCATGAAGAGCCGCTACCAATGGATCCTCCGGATCAGGAACAGTCAAATCCTCCTCCGTAGGTAGCTGGACCGACGGGTTATGCAAGATGTCCAGGAAAACATTAGGTGGAACCGGTTTACGTTGGGAACCCAAACGGCTTAATGCATCCGCCGCTTGATTCTTTGACCAGTCCATGTGATCAACTTGATAACCCTTGAAGTGTCCAGCAACAATATCCACCTCTTGACGATATGCTACCATGAGCGGGTCCTTGGAGTCCCAAGTACCAGATACTTGTTGAGCCACTAGGTCCGATTCACCAAAACACTTAACCCGACTTAAATTCATCTCCTTAGCCATTCAAAGACCGTGGAGGAGAGCCTCATATTCAGCTACATTGTTAGTGCAAGGAAACATTCAACGGAGAACATAACAAAATTTATCACCTCGTCGGGAAGTTAATACGACTCCAGCCCCCGAGCCCTCCAATTGCCTCGATCCAACGAAGTGAATAGTCCAGTAAGTATGATCCGACTTTTCTTCCGGCGCCTGTAGCTCCGTCCAATCATTGATGAAATCCACAAGTGCTTGGGACTTGATTGCAGTACGAGGCACATATTTTAACCCGTGAGGTCCAAGCTCGATGGCCCACTTGGCAACTCGGCCAGTTGCTTCTCTGTTTTGGATTATATCTCCCAAAGGGGCAGAGCTGACCACAATGATGGGATGACCTTTAAAATATTGCTTAAGCTTCTGGCTTGCCATGAAGACTCCATAGACCAGTTTCTGCCAATGCGAATACCTCTGTTTGGATTCAATAAGCACCTCACTGATATAATAAACCGCCGTTGAACCGGATATTCCTTCCCAGCTTCCTTGCGCTCCACCACAATGGCCACATTGACAACCCGGGCATTGGCTGCCACGTACAACAATAGCAGCTCTTTATTGACTGGAGCAGCAAGGACAGGTGGCTCTGCCAACTATTTCTTCAAGTCCTCAAACGCCGCATTAGCAGCATCACTCCAGACAAAATTGTCCGTCTTGTTCATCATCTGATACACAGAGATAGCTTTCTCTCCCAATCGGCTAATAAACTGGCTCAGTGCAGCAATACAGCCCGCCAGACGTTGAACGTCATTGATACATGCCAGTTTAGCCAGAGACGTAATAGCTTTGATTTTTTTTCGAATAAGCTTCAATGCCCCGGTTAGACACCAGAAATCCCAAGAGCTTACCTGCCGGTACACCAAAAACGCACTTGTCCGGATTAAGCATCATCTTATACACCCGGAGATTATCAAAAGTTTCCTTCAAATCATCTATTAACGTCTGAATATCATCCACATATGCATGAACATTACACCCAATCTGTTTATGAAGACAATTTTGCACACAACACTGATAAGTCGCCTGGGCACTCTTGAGCCCAAAAGGTATAGACACATATCAGAAGGCTCCAAAGGGAGTTATAAAAGCTGTCTTCTCCTAGTCCTTAACTGCCATTTTGATCCGATGATAACCAGAATAAGCATCCAGAAAACTCAAATGCTCACAACCCGCCGTAGCATCAATAATTTGATCAATACGAGGAAGAGCAAAGGGATCAGCTGGACAAGCCTTGTTCAAATCTGTGTAATCCACACACATACGCCAAGTGCCGTTCTTCTTAAGTACTGGCACCAGATTAGCCAACCATTCTGGATGAAATATTTCAACGAAAAAACCCAGCCACCAAGAGTCTGGCTACCTCCTCACCAATGGCCTTGCGTCTTTCTGCATTGAAGCAGCGGAGAAACGGCTTGACCGATTTAAATTTGGGATCGATATTAAGAGTGTGCTGAGCGAGCCCTCTTGATACACCTGGCATGTCAGAAGGTTTCCATGCAAAGATGTCTCGGTTCTCATGGATGAACTCGATGAGCGCGCTTTCCTATTTCGGATCCAAGTTAGCGCTGCTGCTAAACTGCTTGGATGAATCGCCAGGAGTAAAATCAACCAGCTTAATCTCATCAGCCGATTTAAACTTTAAGGCCGGATCATGCTCTGTAGTTGGCTTTTTCAAAGGAGTCATATCCGTCGGATCAACATTGTCCTTGTAAAACTTCAACACCTCTGTTGCACAAACCGACTTAGCGTAGGCCGCATCACCTTCTTCACATTCCAAAGAGATCTTACGGCTCCCATGTACCGTGATGGTCCCTTTATGACCCGACATTTTGAGCTGTAGATAAACATAACATGACCTTGCCATGAATTTAGCATAAACCGGTCATCCAAACAGGGCATGATATGGGCTCTTGATTTTTACCACTTCAAAGGTCAAAGTCTCTGATCTTGAGTCATGATCATCTCCAAAGGTAACCTCCAGATCTATCTTACCAACTGGATACACCGATTTACCACGCACTACACCACGGAAGACAGTGTTTGACGGTCTAAGCTTTTTATCTGTTAACTCCATGTGACGGAAGGTTTCATAATAAAGGATGTTGATGCTACTCCCTCCGTCCATGAGCACCTTGGTGAACTTATACCCCCCAACCTGAGGTGCCACCACGAGTGCAAGCTGACCCGGATTATCAACCCGGGGCGGATGATCCTCTTGACTCCACACAATGGGCTGTTCCGACCAGCGTAAGTAACGAGGCACCGCCGGTTCAATGGAGTTCACTGCCCTTTTATAAACCTTTTGATCGCGCTTGCACAAGCTAGTGGTGAAGACATGATACTGCCCACTATTCAACTGCTTCGGGTTGCTCTGGTAATCCGACTGTTGCTGCTGATGATTCCCTTGATGATTATAACCACCCTGGCTGCCTTGACCGCCCTGATTGCCATGTCCGCTTTGATTGCCATGTCCGCTTTGATTGCCTTGAAATCCTGAGCCAAAACCACCACCGCCATAACCCGGCCCATGAGAGCCAGGCCTTGAACTGCCATATGGTCCATGATCATATTGGAAATGATCCGAATTTTTGAACTCTCGCATAATAAAGCAATCTTTCCAGAGGTGCGTAGCTGGTCTTTCCTTCGTCCCGTGTCTGGGACAAGGCTGATTTAACCTGCGCTCAAGATTGATACTTGATCCTCCGTTCCGCGAGGGCGGCCTACCCTTATGACGCTGACCATCATTCTATGTGTTGGTATTAGCCACAAAATCTGAATTGTTATCCGCTTTACGGTTACCACCGTTTCCATGGCCCGCCGGGTTATGTTGTTGCCCTTTGCCGTCTTTCTTTCCCTTTTCTTGCTTTTCATTATCAGACTCAGGGTCCTTGGTACTATCAGAGTCGGCGTACTTAACCAGAGCTGCCATGAGCGTTCCCATGTCATCGCAGTGACGCTTGAGCCGTCCCAACTTCAACTTCAGAGGGGTGAACCAACAATTACCTTCCAATGTTAAAACTGTTGTATCAGCATTGATGCGGAACGATGAATGCAAGATCTCTAAAACCCGGCGCACCCAATGGCTTGTCTATTCATTCTCTCCTTGGACACATGCAACTAAGTCCACAATTGACATGGGCTGTTTGCACGTATCTTTGAAATTCTGGATAAACCGGGCCCTTAACTCGGCCCATGACCCAATGGAGTTAGCCGGCAAACGTTTTAACCAAGTACGAGCTGTTCCTTCCAACATCATGGTGAAGTATTCAGCACACACCGCATCGTCCACATCCAGCATCTCCATCGCCATCTCATAGCTTTCAACCCATGACTCGGGGGATAAATCGGCAGTGTAATTGGGCACCTTTCGAGGATCTTTGAAATCCTTGGGCAGACGCACATTACGTAAGGCCGGTGTGAGACACAGCACTCCCAAAGAGCTGGAAGTAACTCCTGGTTCCACTGAGGTGGTTGAACGAACCGGGGTAAGTTGACGGGTCATCTACTGCGCTGCTAACTCGGCTTCTCGACGTTGTCTTCCCTGATCCAGCACACCTGAGCATTAGCGCCACCACCTGCCGGGTTATGCCCCCGAGGCGGGTTACGGTTCCGCGCACTGCTTGACACGGCCGGTTCATCTATATGCCTGCTGTAACTCCGGCTTGGGCGGGGGGGGGG
>LR738711.1:831898519-831966768 GCA_902687465.1 Secale cereale | reverse complement strand
TATATATATATAGGTGGGGGAGGAGGAGGCATACAAGTTGCGCCCCAAGGGTTGCCGCCGGCCTCCTTGGGCACCTGCCCTATGGCGCGCCCCCTTTCGTTTCCTTATGCCCAGGAGAAGGCAGGAGGGGTGGCTCCCCCCATTTTCCTTTTTCTCTTGTGGGCGAAAAGGTAAGAGGGGGCTAGCCCTCTCACTTTCCTTCCCTAAGGCCAGTGCCATGAGGCGGGAGCGCGCCTGCCCCCTGTGGGCTGGTGTGCTCTCCCTTGTTGGCCCGTTTGGCCCAATAAACTCCCGGGGTCTCCCGGAACCCTTCTGGGGATCCGACGATTACCCGGTTCATTCCGAAATCTTTTCGGCGACCAAATACTATCGTCCTATATATCAATCCTTACCTCCGCAACTCCTCGTCATGTCCATGATCTCACCCAGGACTCCGAACTACATTCGGTCACCAATTCACATAACTCATACTCCCTCCGTTCCTAAATAATACTATATTGCCAACGAACATTAAGCGCGCAGACCCTACGGGTTCGAGAATGATGTAGACATGACCGAGATGACTCTCTGGTCAATAACCAATAGCGGGACCTGGATGCCTATATTGGTTCCTACATATTCTACGGAGATCTTTATCAGTTGAAACTTTATGACAACATACATAGTTCCCTTTGTCTATCGGTATTTACTTGCCTGAGATTCGATCATCGGTATCTCCATACCTAGTTCAATCTCTTCACCGGTAAATCTATTTACTCGTTCTATAATACATCATCTTGTAACTAACTCCTTAGTCACCTTGCTTGCAAGCTTCTTGTGATGTTGTATTACCGAGAGGGCCTGGAGATACCTCTCCATCACACGGAGTGACAAATCTCGGTCTCGATCCATGCCAACCCAACAGACTCCTTCGGAGATATCTGTAGAGCATCTTTATGATCACCTAGTTACGTTCTGGCGTTTGATAGCACACAAGGTATTCCTCCGGTATCTGGGAGTTGCATGATCTCATGGTCGAAGAAACATGTATTTGACATTAAGAAAGCACTAGCAATAAACTGGACGATCAAATGCGATGCTAACGGATGGGTCTTGTCCATCACATCATTCTCATAATGATACGATCCCGTTATCAAAGGACAACTCATGGCTATGGTTAGGAAACCTTAACCATCTTTGACCAACGAACTAGTCTAGTAGAGGCTCACTAGGGACATGGCATTTGTTTATGTATTCACACATGTATTTAAGTTTCTGATCAATACAGCTCTAGCATGAATAATAAACCTTTATTATGAATAAGAAAATATAAAATAATCATAACTTTATTATTGCCTCTAGGGCATATTTCCACCAGTCTCCCACTTGCAATAGAATCAATAATCTAGATTACATATTAATGAGTCTAACACCCATGGAGTCTTGGTGGTGATCATGTTTTGCCCGCAGAAGAGGTTTAGTCAACGGTTCTGCCACATTAAGATCTGTATGTACTTTGCAAATTTCTATGTCTCCATCCTTCACCTTTTCACAAATGGAGCTGAAGAGTCTCTTGATCTATTTTGTTTTCTTGTGATACCTGGATTCCTTCGCTAAGGCAATGGCTCCAGTGTTTTCACAAAAGATTGTCATTGGACTAGATGCACCGGGTATTACACCTAGATCGGATATGAACTCCTTCATCAAGACTCCTTCATGCGCTGCTTTCAAAGCACCTATGTACCCCGCTTCGCACGCAGATCCCGCCACGACGCTCTGCTTGGAACTACACCAACTGATAGCTCCACCATTCAATATAAATATGTATCTGATTTGACACTTAGAGTCATCCGGATCTGTTTCGAAGCTAGCATCGATGTGACCCTTTACGACGAGCTGTTCGTCACCTCCATAAACAACAAACATATCCTTAGTACTTTTCAGGTACTCCAGGATATTCTTAACCGCTGTTCAGTGATCCACTCTTGGATTACTTTGGTACCTCCCTACCAAACTTATGGCAAGGCACGCATTAGGTCTCGTACACATCATGGCATACATAATAGAACCTATGGCTGAGGCATAGGGAATGGCTTTCATTCTCTTTCTATCTTCTGCCGTGGTCGGACTTTGAGTCCGACTCAATTTCACACCTTGTAACACAGGCAAGAACCCTTTCTTCGACTGATCCATTTTGAAATTCTTCAAAACTTTATCAAGGTATGTGCTTTGTGAAAGTCCTGTTAAGCGTCTCGATTCATCCCTATAGATCTCGATGCCCAATATATAAGCAGCTTCACCGAGGTCTTTCGTTGAAAAATTCTTATTCAAGTATCCTTTTATGCTATCCAGAAACTTTATATCACTTCCAATCAATAATATGTCATCCACATATAATATCAGAAATGCTACATAGATCCCACTCACTCTCTTATAAATACAGGCTTCACCGTATGTCTATATAAAACCATATGCTTTGATCACCTCATCAAAGCATATATTCAAACTCTGAGATGCTTGCACCAGTCCATAGATGGATCGCTGGAGTTTGCACACTTTGTTAGCACCTTTAGTATCCACAAAACCTTTTGGTTGCATCGCATACAACTCTTCCTTAAGAAACCTGTTAAGGAATGCAGTTCTGATGTCAGTTTGCCATATTTCATAATCATAAAATGCGCCAATTGCTAACATGAATCTAACATACTTAAGCATCGCTATGGCTGAGAAAGTCTCACCCCTTGAACTTGTGAAAAACCATTCGCAACAAGTCGAGCTTTGTAGAGAGTGATATTACCATCAACGTCTCTCTTCCTCATGAAGATCCATTTATTCTCAATGGCTTGCCGATCAATGGGCAAGTCCACCAAAGTCCACACTTTGTTATTATACATGGATCCTATCTCAGATTTATGGCCTTAAGCCATTTGTCGGAATCTGGCCTCATCATAGCTTCTTCGTAGTCCGAAGGTTCACCATTATCTTACAACATGACTTCCAGGAGAGGATTACCGTACCACTATAATGCGGTACGTGTTCTGGTCGACCTCCAAAATTTAGTAGTAACTTGATCCGAAGTTTCATGATCATCATCACTAGTTTCTTCTCTAGTTGGTGTAGGCATCACGGGAACAATTTTCTCTGATGTGCTACTTTCCAATTTGAGAGAAGGTACAACCACCTCATCAAGTTCTACTTTGCTCCCACTCACTTCTTTTGAGAGAAACTCCTTCTATAAAAAGGACCCATTCTTAGCAACAAAGATCTTGCCTTTGGATCTGCGTTAGAAGGTATATCTCATAGTTCCTTTCGGGTACCCTATGAAGTCGCACTTCTCCGCTTTGGGTTCGAGCTTATCAGGTTGAAGACTTTTAACATAAGTATCAGCGTTCTGGGATCGAGGGTGCCCAGACCTGCCTACCTGCGGCCCACGGCGTGACCCCCACGACGGCCTGGTATGGCCGAGGGGCAAGGCCTCCAAGACAAGACCCTCGTGAGGTCCCACAACTTCTCCAGGAGAACGATGCCAGGACCCCGGGAGGAGCGGCCCGAGGAGCGGAGATTTCTATGCATGTACCTAGCCTCACGAGGTTGTGATGACGTGAGCCATGGCGATCAAGGCCAGGCGGGCACCAGCGGGTGCATGATACGTCCATTTTGCATCATGCTTTTATGTTGATATTTATTGCACTTTGGGCTGTTATTACACGTTATGTAACAATACTTATGCCTTTTCTCTCTTATTTTACAAGGTTTACATGAAGAGGGAGAATGCCGGCAGCTGGAATTCTAGGCTGGAAAAGGAGCAAAGATTAGAGATCTATTGTGCACAACTCGAAAAGCTCCGAAACTCCACGAAACACCGTTTGAGAAAATATAAAAAATATCTGGCGAAATAGATCTGCCATGGGGCCACCACCTGTCCACGAGGGTGGGGGCGCGCCCCTGCCTCGTGGGCCAGCCGGTGACCCCCCGATGCCCATCTTCTCATATATGAGGTGTTTTGACCTGGAAAAAAAATCAGAAGGAGGCTTTCGGGACCAGACGCAGCCGTCTCGAGGCAAAACCTTGGCGGAACCAATCTAGGGCTCCGGCGGAGCTGCTCTGCCGGGGATACTTCCCTCCGGGAGGGGAAATCGTCACCGCTGTCATCACCAACAACTCTCCCATCTTGGGGAGTGTTATCTTCATCAACATCTTCACCAGCACCATCTCCTCTCAAACCCTAGTTCATCTCTTGTATCCAATCTTTGTATCAAAACCTGAGATTGGTACCTGTAGGTTGCTAGTAGTGTTGATTACTCCTTGTAGTTGGTGCTAGTTGGTTTACTTGGTGGAAGATCATATGTTCAGATCCATTATGCATATTAATACCCCTCTGATCATGAACAATAATATGTCTTGTGAGTAGTTACATTTGTTCCCGAGGACATGGGAGAAGTCTTGCTATAAGTAGTCGTGTGAATTTGGTATTCGTTCGATATTTTGATGAGATGTATGTTGTCTTTCCTCTAGTGGTGTCATGTGAACGTCGACTACATGACACTTCACCATTGTTTGGGCCTAGAGGAAGGCATTGGGAAGTAATAAGTAGATGATGGGTTGCTAGAGTGACAGAATCTTAAACCTAGTTTATGCAATGCTTCGTAAGGGGCTGATTTGGATCCACATGTTTCATGCTATGGTTAGGTTTACCTTAATACTTATTTTGTAGTTGCGGATGCTTGCAATAGAGGTTAATCATAAGTGGGATGCTTGTCCAAGTAAGGGCAGCACCCAAGCACCGGTCCACCCACATACCAAATTATCAAAGTAACGAACGCAAATCATATGAATGTGATGAAAACTAGCTTGACGATAATTCACATATGTCCCCGGGAGAGCTTTCCTTCATATAAGAGTTTGTCCAGGATTGTCCTTTGCTACAAAAAGGATTGGGCCATCTTGCTGTATCTTATTTACTTTTACTATTTGTCACTTGCTACCAATTATCTAATCACAAAACTATCTGTTACCGATAATTTTAGTGCTTGCAGAAATACCTTACTGAAAACTTCCTATCATTTCCTTCTGCTCCTCGTTGGGTTTGACACTCTTACTTATCGAAAGGACTACGATAGATCCCCTACACTTGTGGGTCATCAAGACTCTTTTCTGGCGCTGTTGCCGGGGAGTGAAGCGCCTTTGGTAAGGAAAAATTTATATAGTGTGCTGAAATTTACTATCACTTGTTACTATGGAAAATAATCCTTTGAGGGGCTTGTTCGGGGTATCTTCACCCTGACCAGTAGAGCAAAGAGTAGTTTAACCTGTTAAAGTTCAAGAAAAGACTATCACTTATAATGTTGATCCTATTGTTCCTACTACTTATATTGAGAAACCGCCTGTCCCTGTTAGGATAAAGGATCATGCTAAAGCTTCAACTATGGTTCATAAGAGCAATACTAGAACACCTACACCCTCTGAGCAAATTAAAGTTGAACCTAGTGTTGCTATGGTTAAGGATCTCTTGGTCGAAAATTTAGATGGACATGTTATTTACCTCCAAGAGGAAGCTGCAAGAATAGCCAATCCCGATACTAGGAATAAAAATAGACCTGTTGTAGGCATGCCTGTTATTTCTGTTAAAATAGGATATCATTGCTATCATGGTTTATGTGACGTAGGTGCTAGTGCGAGTGTAATACCTCATTCCTTATATAAAGAAATTATGCACGATATTGCACTCACTGAGTTAGAAGGGATTCGTGTTACTATTAATAAGCTTGCTAATAGAGACACTATTAGCCCAGTCGGGATTGTTAGAGATGTTGAAGTCTTGTGTGGGAAGGTTAAATACCCTGCCGATTTTCTTGTTCTCAGTTCCCCACAAGATGATTTTTGTCCCATTATATTTGGTAGACCCTTCTTGAACACTGTTAACTCTAAGATAGACTGCGAAAAAGATATTGTTACTGTTGGTTTAGGGGATATGTCTCATGACTTTAACTTTGCTAAATTTTGTAGACAACCCCATGATAAAGAAATACTTAGTAAGGATTAAATTATTGATCTTGCTTCTATTGATGTGCCTCCTAACGATCCTTTAGAACGATATCTGCTAGACCATGAAAATGATATGTATATGAATGAGAGAAGGGAAATAGATGAAATATTCATTAAGCAGGGACCCTTATTGAAAAACAACTTGCCTCTTGAAATCTTAGGGGATCCTCCTCCACCTAAGGGTGATCCCCTGTTTCAACTTAAACCATTACATGATACTCTTAAGTATGTTTATCTCGATGAAAAGAAGATATATCCTGTTATTATTAGTGCTAACCTTTCAGACCAGGAAGAAGATTTTTTTTTTGAAAACTCTGAAGAAGGACCATGCTGCTATTGGATATACTCTGGATGATCTTAAGGGTATTAGTCCCACTTTATGCCAACACAAGATAAAGTTGGAAGAGGACGCGAAACCGGTTATAGATCATCAACACCGGTTAAATCCTAAGATGAAAGAAGTGGTAAGGAAGGAAATACTAAAGCTTCTAGAGGCAGGTATAATCTATCCAGTTGCTGCTAGCCAGTGGGTAAGTCGTGTCCATTGTGTCCCTAAGAAGGGAGGTATGACTGTTGTTCCTAATGATAAAGATTAATTGATCCCGCAAAGAATTGTTACAGGTTATAGGATGGTAATTGATTTCTGCAAATTAAATAAAGCCACTAAGAAAGATCATTACCCTTTGCCTTTTATGGATCAAATGCTAGAAAGGTTATCCAAACATACTCATTTTTGCTTTCTAGATGGTTATTCTGGTTTCTCTCAAATACCTGTGTCAAAAGGGGATCAAGAAAGGACCACCTTTACTTGTCCTTTCGGTACCTTTGCTTATAGATGTATGCCTTTTGGTTTATGTAATGCACCTGCTACCTTTCAAAGATGTATGATGGCTATATTCTCTGATTTTTGTGAAAAGATTGTTGAGGTTTTCATGGATGATTTTTCCATTTACGGAACTTCTTTTGATGATTGCTTGAGCAACCTTGATCGAGTTTTGTAGAGATGTGAAGACACTAATCTTCTCTTGAATTGGGAAAAGTGCCACTTTATGGTTAATGAAGGCATTGTCTTGGGACATAATTTTTTTGAAAGAGGTATTGAAGTCGACAAAGCTAAAGTTGATGCTATTGAAAAGATGCCGTGTCCCAAGGACATCAAAGGTATACGAAGTTTCGTTGGTCATGCCGGGTTTTATAGGAGGTTCATTAAGGACTTCCACAAAATCTCAAGGGCTCTGACAAATCTCTTACAAAAAGATGTTCCTTTTGTCTTTCATGATGATTGTGTATAAGCTTTTGAAATACTTAAGAAAGCATTGATATATGCACCTATTGTCCAGCCTCCTGACTGGATTTTACCCTTTGAGATTATGTGCAATGCTAGTGATTATGCTGTAGGTGCTGTTATTGTGATGAATGTCAAAGAATTGGTAATATTAGTAGATGTCAAGAAATACCTATGAATTATTCACTTGTTATTGAACCATTTAATGTCTGGGGCTTTGATTATATGGGACCGTTTCCTTCCTCCAATGGGTATACACATATTTGAGTTGCTGTTGATTACGTTACCAAGTGGGTAGAAGCTATTCCAACTAGCAGTGCTGATCACAACACCTTTATTAAGATGCTTAAATAAGTTATTTTTTCGAGGTTTTGAGTCCCTAGATACTTAAGGACTATTTGTGGTTCACACTTTATTCATGATGCTTTCCGTAAAATGCTTGCTAAGTATGATGTTAACCATAGAATTGTATCCCCTTATCACCCATAGTATAGTGGTAAAGTAGAACTAAGTAATAGAGAGCTGAAATTAATTTTGCAAAAGACAGTTAATAGGTCTAGAAATAATTAGTCCAAGAAACTTGATGATGCATTATGGGCCTATAGAACTGCATACAAAAATCCTATGGGTATGTCTCCATATAAAATGGTTTATGGAAAAGCTTGTCACTTACCTCTTGAGCTAGAACATAAGGCATGTTGGGCTATTAAAGAGCTCAATTATGATTTCAAACTTGCCGGTTATAAGAGGTTATTTGACATTAGCCGCTTGATGAATGGAGAACCCAAGCTTATGAGAATGCCAAGCTATTTAAAGAAAAAGGTTAAAAGATGGCATGACAAAAGGATACAAAAGCGTGAGTTTAACGTAGGTGATTATGTCTTGCTATACAACTCCCGTTTAAGTTTTTTTGCAGGAAAACTTCTCTCTAAATAGGAAGGTCCTTACGTTATCGAGGAGATCTATCGTTCCGGTGCCATAAAAATCAACAACTTCGAAGGCACAAATCCGAAGGTGGTGAATGGTCAAAGAATTAAACTTTATATCTCAGGTAACCCTATAAATGTTGAAACCAATGTTATTGAAACCCTAACCCCGAAGGAATACATAAAGGACACTTTCCAGAATGATTCAGACCCCAAAAAGGAAGATGTATGTGGTACGGTAAGTAAACCGACTCCAAAACACTTCTAATGGCAATTTTTCACCGTTTTGGAATATTTAGAAATATTGAAAAATAAGTGGCAATCCGGAAAGGACACGAGGCGTCCACGAGGGTGGAGGGTGTGCCCTACCCCCTGGGCGCGCCCCCTGCCTCGTGGGCACCTCGTGTGCCTCCCGGACTCCGATTTCTTGCACGTTACTCCTTTTGGTCAGTAAAAATTCACTATATATTCTCCCGAAGGTTTTGACCACCGTATCACGGAAAAATCCTCTATTTTTGTTTCGAGCTATTCTCTGCTAGGGTTGACAAGGCCAGGCATCATGTCGTCCTCCTCCTCCAACAATGAGGGCAACGATGCTTGGCTAATGAAGGTAGAGTTGAAGAGGGAAGAACCCGAGGAGATCAACAAGGAGAATAGGATCAAGAAGGCTATGGAAGATTAGGCTCCGACAACAGGAGAAGAAGACATCCTTCAGCCCCTTCCAAACCTTTTTACTTCAACTAAAATTGAAGCTTTTAAGATGATTGAGTTAGCTCAAATACAAAACAAGTATCTCGCAAGTGAAAATATTTTGCTGAAGGAGCATATCGCCGCACTCAAAGGTATTATCCGCAAGTTGGAGGATCTCCTACGCTTGATGTATGATGATCCGGCATCATTCCTTTTTGCATCATGCTTTTATGTTGATATTTATTGCACTTTAGGCTGTTATTACACATTATGTCACAATACTTGTGCCTTTTCTCTCTTATTTTACAAGGTTTACATGAAGAGGGAGAATGCCGGCAACTGGAATTCTGGGCTGGAAAAGGAGCAAACATTGGAGACCTATTCTGCATAACTCAAAAAGCTCCGAAACTCCACGAAACACCGTTTTAGAAAATATAAAAAATATCTGGCGAAAGAGATCTGCCAGGGGGCCACCACCTGTCCACGAGGGTGGGGGGCGCACCCCCTGCCTCGTGGGCCAGCCGGTGACCCCCCGATGCCCATCTTCTCCTATATGAGGTGTTTTGACTTGGAAAAAAAATCAGAAGGAGGCTTTCAGGACCAGACGCCGCCGTCTCGAGGCGGAACCTTGGCGAAACCAATCTAGGGCTCCGGCGGAGCTGTTCTGCCGGGGATACTTCTCTTCGGGAGGGGGAAATCGTCATCGCCGTCATCACCAACAACTCTCCCATCTTGGGGAGGGTTATCTTCATCAACATCTTCACCATCATCATCTCCTCTCAAACCCTAGTCCATCTCTTGTATCCAATCTTTGTATCAAAACCTCAGATTGGTACATGTAGGTCGCTAGTAGTGTTGATTACTCCTTGTAGTTGATGCTAGTTGGTTTACTTGGTCGAAGATCATATGTTCAGATCCATTATGCATATTAATACCCCTCTGATCATGAACGATAATATGTCTTGTGAGTAGTTAGGTTTGTTCCTGAGGACATGGGAGAACTCTTGCTATAAGTAGTCATGTGAATTTGGTATTCGTTCGATATTTTGATTAGATGTATGTTCTCTTTCCTCTAGTGGTGTCATGTGAATGTCGAATACATGACACTTCACCATTGTTTGGTCCTAGAGGAAGGCATTGGGAAGTAATAAGTAGATGATGGGTAGCTAGAGTGACAGAAGCTTAAACCCTAGTTTATGCGTTGCTTCGTAAGGGGCTGATTTGGATCCACATGTTTCATGCTATGGTTAGGTTTACCTTAATACTTATTTTGTAGTTGCGGATGCTTGCAATAGATGTTAATCATAAGTGGGATGCTTGTCCAAGTAAGGGCAGCACCCAAGCACCGGTCCACCCACATACCAAATTATCAAAGTAACAAACGTGAATCATATGAACGTGATGAAAACTAGCTTGACGATAATTCCCATATGTCCTCGAGAGCGCTTTCCTTCATATAAGAGTTTGTCCAGGATTTCCCTTTGCTACAAAAAGGATTGGGCCATCTTGCTGCACCTTATTTACTTTTACTATTTGTCACTTGCTACCAATTATCTTATCACAAAACTATCTATTACAGATAATTTCAGTGCTTGCCGAAAATACCTTACTGAAAACTTCCTATCATTTCCTTCTGCTCCTCGTTGGGTTCGACACTCCTACTAATCGAAAGGACTACGATAGATCCCCTACAATTGTGGGTCATCAGTACAGAGGAGACAGTTTCCCCTTTGGTGCTAAGAAGGCATGGACGTACGCCGGTTCCCGAGGGATCCCCGAAGGTTTCCATTCTGGTGCAAAAGGACCAAGACCACGAGCTCGGCAGGACGGGTGTCATCGCCGAGCCCACCGCTGCATCACGACCAGAGGCTTTGCACGCGAAGACCACGTTTCGTCAGGATAAGATGTACCTCTTGTCCCCATTCAAAATTGGCCGTTGTGGAAACCCTTCCCGCCTAAATGACAAGGGAAGAGGACCGTGGCCACTATAAATACAGGCTAGCCACCACTGTTGAGGGGGATCAGACCCATTCCAACCTTGCCACTCGAGCCCTCCCACTCGCGAGGTTGCTCATCCACTATACTAGTTCATCCTCAACCTCCTTGTGAGGCCAATCCACCACAAAGCAGGAGTAGGGTTTGACACCGCAAGGTGGCCCGAACCTGGGTAAACTGTCGTGTTCATCCTTTTCCTGCTCACACAAACTGGACAAGTCTAAGCAGCAAGGTGGCAAGCCTGAGCCTGGTGATGGGGTAGATCTCCGCACACGCCCCAGAGTTCGAACCTTCTTGGGTGTGCGGAGCCCTGAATCCGAAAATAAGCGTTGCACCCCCAAACTTTAAGAAACGACATCTTAGGTTTCTTGTTAAACCACAGTTCATACGGTGTCGTCTCAACGGATTTAGACGGTGCCCTATTTAACGTGAATGCATCTGTCTCTAATGCATAACCCCAAAATGATAAAGGCAAATCGGTAAGACATCATCGAATGCACCATATCTAATAAAGTACGGTCACGACTTTCGGACACACCATTACGTTGTGGTGTTCCAGGTGGCATGAGTTGTGAAAGAATTCCACATTATTTTAAATGAAGACCAGACTTGTGACTCAAATATCCACCTCCGTGATCAGATTGTAGAAACTTTATTTTCCTGTTGATGATTCTCCACTTCACTCTGAAATTATTTGAACTTTTCAAATGTTTCAGACTTAAGTTTCATCAAGTTGACATATCCATACCTACTTAAATCATCTGGGAAGGTTAGAAAATAACATGCCTGCCGCGTGCTTCAACACTCATCGGACCGCATACATCGGTATGTATTATTTCCAATAAGGCATAGTTCGCAAGTATCGAATGATTCATAATCATGTGATTCCAAAGGTCCATTCGCATGGAGTTTCTTCATGTGCTTTACACGAATATGACCTAAACGATAGTGCCACGTGTATGTTGCACTATCATTATCATCTTTGCATCTTTTCTAATCAATATTATGAATACGTGTATCACTACGATCGAGATTCAACAAGAATAGACCATTCACTAAGGGTGCATGACCCTAAAAGATGTTACTCATATAAATAGAATAACCATTATTCTCCGACTTAAATGAATAACTGTCTCGTAATAAAAAAAGATCCAAATATAATGTTCCTGCTCAACGCTGGAACCAAACAACAATTATTGAGGTCTAAAACTAATCCCGAAGGTAGATGTAGAGGTAGCATGGCAATGGCCATCACATCAACCTTGGAACCATTTCCGACGCGCATCGTCACCTCGTCCTTAGCCAATCCTCATTTATTCCACAACTCCTGTTTCAAGTTACATATATGAGCAACCGAACCAGTATCAAATACCCAGGCACTACCACAAGA
The DNA here is from genome assembly GCA_902687465.1 of Secale cereale. Classification (NCBI taxonomy): domain Eukaryota; kingdom Viridiplantae; phylum Streptophyta; class Magnoliopsida; order Poales; family Poaceae; genus Secale; species Secale cereale. The sequence continues at coordinate 831,954,458 of LR738711.1, read as the reverse complement.
ATTAGTAAGGTACCCATCAATACATGTATATCAAATATACTTTTATTCACTTTGCCATCCTTCTTATCTGCCAAGTATTTGGGGCAGTTCCACTTCGAGTGAACATTTCTAACGCCCGGATAATTATGCTACAGTAGTTCCCTGCTAATGATTCCAGGTCACCACGATTAGTGTTGTTAAACTCACGTTGATTCGAAATCGGTCCAAATTCAAATTCAAAGTCACGATAAACAATAAAAGTTTTCAAACAGTAAAAAAAAATTGTTGGTAATGTCCCATAAAATCCCTATGTAATTATCACACTGAAGCCAACCTCATTTGAATTCTGAAATTGCCCCTGGTAATTAATTAAGAGGATCAACAGCAAAATATCTGACCTTTTAAATTTCTAAAAATAATTAAACATTTCCAAATGCTCTAAAACTTTTTGTGCAACACCCCAATATTATGCTAGATTTATGTGCAAGTTTGCACGTTTAACAAAAATCAAATATTAGCAGAACAACATACAAACAGTGGAGAAAATTACAAAACATAAAAGTAATAATAAAATGAAAGGAATAGCCGGCCCACTGTGCCCTTGGCATCATCTCTACTGCTCCTGGCAGAGCCCACTATCACCTCGTCCTTGACCTCCTGTTCACGGGGACACACTTGACGCACATGCCGCGTCCATGGCGTGGATCATCCACGCGTCGAGCATCCGAACGACCCTGGCGCGGATAAGGGTACCACCGTCCGCCTCGTCCCCTCCCACAAACCCTAATCCCGCTCATCCTCCTCCTTTCGATTTCTTCTTCCTCCGCGAGGAACCGTCGCCGCCGTTGCCATGGGTTCCCCTGCCTGCGCGGCCACCGTCGTTGTTGTCGCTAGAGGACTTGTCCACCTCGAGTGTCTCCATCGCCTACGTCGTCTACGAGATCGGATCGGCCGGATCGTTCCTGCATCGACACCACCGCGTTGTCTTCTTCCAGTCGACCGCCGCCACAGCCTCGCCGTCGTCTCGCTACCCCAGAACCTCCTCAACCTCCTCGAGCTCTTCCCTGGAACCGTGGTGAGCTCATCTCTCCATTCCCCCCGATTTCCCCTTGATTATTCGTCGTAGGTCGCCGTTCCATCACCGTGGCGAGTTCTCTGTTCCCTGCGCGCCCGTCACTGTCGTTGCCACGCCCGCCACCCCTGAACCCCACACCGGCCCCTCTCGAGACCACGCTCGCCCGCGCGCGGCCACTCCGCCCCCGCTTGCCCTAATGCAGGCCGCCCCCCGCTGCTGTCGCGGCTGTGCTGCTGCTCCTTCCATTGCCGCGCTGCTTGGCCCCGTCGTTGCTGCTAGCTTCGCCGCCACTGCTTCTGTCTACGTCCACTGTCGGCCGCTGCTCTGCACACCACCCGCCTTCATCTGCCGCCCGCCCCTTGACCGTGCTGGCCGCGAGCCCCGCCACCGCACTTGGCCACGCTGCCCTGCTGACCCTTCCGCGCGTGTGCTTGCGCAGGCCCGCGTGCCTCCTCTCGCCGTCCGCGCCACCGCGCCCACCCCGCGCCGCCGCTCGCTGCCCCCACCTGATTCTCCACCCGCCCTGCTGGCTTCCGTCGCTTGTGCCCGCCTCGGCGCCCTCCCCCACCTGCCCGCCGCTCCGGCTGCCAGGCCAGTGCCACACAGTGCTCAGCCGGGTCCGGCCACGCCCAGGCGCCCGATGCCCGTTTTGTCCAGCGCCAGCAAACCCCCTGGGCCACTTACACACGGGCCCCAGTGCCCTGGCTTTTAAGAAAAAGAAGAAAGAAAAATAATAATAAAATAATATATGGTTTAGTGATAATAATAACTTAATTAATTAATTAATTAGTTAATTAGATTAATCTGTTTTAATTATTCTAATTACCTAGTTAAATAAATAAAACTGTTAGTTAGTCAAATGTGTCAATGATAGGGAGCCCCACCCCCTATTGACCAGTCAATCATTGACTAGTCAATTGGGACCCCCTGGACCCACATGTCATCCTCTGTGTACACTGTTGTGTACATAGAGCTGGGTGCATCTAGCATTTAATCATTATTTTCCAATTAATAATAATTTCAGAATATTATTAAACTTTGAAAAATCATATAAAATAAATCGTAACTCGGATGAAAATAATTTATATATGAATGTTGCTCAGAACGATGAGACGAATCCGAATATTCTATCCGTTTGTCAACCACATGTTCCTAGAATAGAGAGCATGCAACTTTCCCCCTCCGGTCCGTCTGTCCGAAAACGTCAAACACCGGGAATACTTTCCCGGGTGTTTCCCCCCTTCGCCAGTAGCACCCGGTACTTCGTTAGGTCACCCCTAGCATCGTGTATTGCCTTGTTATATTTTGTGATGCTTTGTTTGCTATGTTTTTACTGTTTTTGCCCCCCTATTCTTCTCCGGTAGACCCTGAGACCGGCGCTGATGCCACTGAGTACGACTACATCGTCGACAACCCTTCTTCATGTGCAACGAAGCTTCAAGGCAACCCCCCCCCTTGATCAACCTGATATCGCCTATTCTTCTCTCTACTGCTTGCATTAGAGCAGTGTAGCATGTTACTGCTTTCGATTGATCCTACTCTGTTGCATGGCCTATCACTGTTGCTACAACTGTTGATACCTTTACCTGCAATCCTAAATGTTTAGTATAGGATGCTAGTATTCCATTAGTGGCCCTACACCCTTGTCCGTCTGCCCTGCTATTCTATCGGGCCGTGATCACTTCCGGTGTGATCATGGGTATATACTACATACATATTATACATGATACATGTTGTGAATAAAGTCGGATCGGCTCGTTGCGTACCCGCGGTTGATTCACAGTTTGGGGGCTAAAAGGACATAGTTTCCCGATGGCCCTCTGTGTGGATCCTTGTGGCGGAGCGACAGGGCAGGTCACGGCCACCTAGGAGACAGGTGGGCCTGGCCCTGGTCGTCGTCCGCGGTGATTTCATGATAACACGCTTAACAAGTTTGGATATTTGATATGAGTCTGGTCTCTGGCCTATACGCACTAACTAGCTACGTGGGAATAGATATGGGCACTCGACGTCGTGGTATCAGCTGAAGCCTTCTTGACGTCAACGACTTAGCGGCACGTGCCAGGTTGGACTGGAACGCTCGCACTCGTATAAGGGGGCTAGGTCTGCTCATCGGCCGCGTTCGCAATGTACAGGAGTGCAAAGGGCGATGGCCCATGACCCCTGCGTGCATAGGACTTAGACCGGCGTGCTGACCTCTCTGCTGTGCTTAGGTCGGGCTGCGACATGTTGATCTTCCGAGGCCGGGCATGACCCAGGAAAGTGTGTCTGCCAAATGGGATCGAGCGTGCTGGGTTATGTGGTGCACCCCTGCAGGGAAGTTAATCTATTCGAATAGCCATGTCCCTCGGTAAAAGGACGACCTGGAGTTGTATTCTGACCTCATGACAACTAGAACCAGAAACTTGATAAAACACACCAAGATGAGTTCTAGATATAACTCGGTGGTTGCTCTCTCACAGGGTGATATGCGAGAGGATTGCCGAGTAGGATTATGATGTACGATGTTACTTGGCGAACTTACCTTCTACTCTCTTCTACTACTGCAAGATGGAGGCTCGCAAAAGCGTAGTCTTCGCTAAGATTAGCTATCCCCCTCTTATTCTGGCTTTCTGTAGTTCAGTCCACAGATACTACCCATATTATTGTTACCATTGCATATGTAGTATAGATCCTTGCTTGCGAGTACTTTGGATGAGTACTCATGGTTGCTTTGCTCCCCCTTTTCCCCCTTCCGTTCCTTCTTCTCGGATGATGCAACCAGATGGTGGAGCCCAGGAGCCAGACGCCACCTATGACGACTCCTACTACACCGGAGACGCCTACTACTATGTGCAGTCTGCCGACGACGACCAGGAGTAGTTTAGGAGGATCCCAGGCAGGAGGCCTGCTCCTCTTTCGATCTATATCCCAGTTTGTGCTAGCCATCTTATGGCAACTTGTTTAACCTTATGTCTGTACACAGATATTTGTTGCTTCCGCTGACTTGTCTATGATCGAGCACTTGTATTCGAGCCCTCGAGGCCCCTGGCTTGTAATATGAAGCTTGTATGACTTATTTTACTTTTAGAGTTGTGTTGTGATATCTTCCAATGAGTCCCTGATCTTGGTCCTACACATTTGCGTGCATGATTAGTGTACGGTCAAATCGGGGGCGTCACACCATTCCCCTTGCAGTAGAAGCACTCAGTCTCAGGCTTGGGTCCAACTTTGGGTTTCTTCCCGAGAGTGGAAACTTGCTTGTCATTCTTATTGAAGTTCCCTTTCTTTCCATTGCCCTTTTCTCGAACTAGTGGTCTTGTTAACCATCAACATTTGATGCTCCTTGATTTCTTCCTCCACCGATTTCAGGATCGCAAAGAGCTCAAAAATTGTTTTAGTCATTCCTCGCATATTATAGTTAATCATTGATGACCCACAACCGTAAGGGATCTATTGCAGCGTTTTCGATAAGTAAGAGTGTCGAACCCAACGAGGAGCAGAAGGTATTGATAAGCGATTCTGAGCAAGAAATTACTGCAAGCACTGAAAGATAACTTTTTAGGGGTTTTCTCGATATAGGCAACAGGAAGGTAAAAGCAAGCAATGTAAAAGGCACTGAGAGTAACAAGTGGCCCAATCCTTTCTTAGCTAAGGAGAGGCCTAGCAACTGAACTTATAAAGACTAAAGCGTTCCTGAGGACACACGGGAGAGGTAGTCATGTGCTTTCACCATATTCCGTATCGATACTATGTTATGTGTTGATAAGTGTTGAGTGGGTGGATCTATGCTAGTACACTCTCTAGACTAAGATGAGTGCACTCTTATGATTAAACACCTTGCAAGCATCCGCAAATACAAGATAGAATTTAAGGCAAAAGCCTAACCATAGGAATACGATCGAGGATCCATTATTCCCTTATGCAAAAGCATGCGAACTGGGGTTCAGGTTTCTGTCACTCCGGCAACCCACCATAAGCATTCTTTATAGACAATGTATTCTCCTAGGTCCTTAATAAGGCGAAGTGTTGGGTGTTCGACTCACACAACACCACTAGTAGAATGACAACGCAACTTAAGTATCAAACAACACATATTACTTCAACATCATATGACTACTAACAACAAGACTTTCCCCATGTCCTCAAGAACTAAGGTAACTACTCACGAGACATAAAAGAGATCATGATCAGTGGGGATAAATATGTGATAAACAATCTGGACATAATAGTATTTCTCCAACAAGACTCAATAGCATTCACCACAAAGTAGTAATCAACACCGATGGAGTAGAGAGGATAGGTAGTACGAGTTACAACACAAGTTATGATTGTAAGATGAGATTTGGATGAAGATGGAGATGGTGCTGGTGTTGGGGATGATGTTGATGATGATCTCGATGATGCCCGTGACGATGGTGATGATGATGGCGGCGATCTCCCCTTCCGGGAGGTGATCTCCCCGGCGGAATCTGCCCGCCGGAGATGGCTTTTTCTTCTCTGTAGGTTTCCGCCACGGAGCGGCGGCGGAACTCCGTAAAAATTCCCGTCTCTACGGTTTTTGGATAACGGAGGGCATATATGCAAAAGGGGGCGGCCAGAGGTGGGCCAGGGGCTCTAGGCGACCCCCCGGCGCGGCCAGGGGGGGCGCCCCCAGGCCGCCTGGGCACCCTATGGCCCCCCTCTGGTTGCCCTTTCGCGTGACTTCGTGATCCGTCTGAAAAATATCTCCCGTCAATTTTCAGGTAATTTGGAGGTATTCTTCTTCAGCAACTCAGCGTCCACTTTTTACTGCTGAATCCTGCGTCTGCTGCTTCGGCATCGGAAAGTTTGCAAACTGTATAAAATAGACCAAAACAACATAAGAACATCACCGTAACGTGAAATATATCAATGAATAAGGATAAATTATGATACAAAATAGTGATGCATTTTGGACGTATCAACACCCCCAAGCTTAGACCTCGCTTGTCCCCAAGCGAATATGAACTCGGTAAACCTGTCCACAAGTTTAGAGAGTGAAGTGTCGATAAATAGAATACGGACAAGAAGCATCATAGTTTCTTTACCAACTCAAATATCCTCAACAGCAATCTTCAATTCATAAAGCCCTTATAAAAGAGTGATAACACTTATATTCGAAAGTAGGGCTAAGGAAACTCATTATATCACGGCAAACATGTCCTTTGGTCAAAGAACAACAAATAGATTTAACTTTTGCTCTTATATTTTGATGAGATCAATTGAAGCTTTTTGAGATAACATGTTAATAGGCAAGAAGTGAAAGTGTTAACACAAAGGAAGATATTTTCCTTAGCTGGGCATGACAAACAACTTACTTATCGAATGATAATGTCACCAAGGATATGATATGACAAATCTTAATGCAACTTTATATGAATGCGTCCTTATCAACATCAAATGTCTGCTCTCTTTAAGAATAGAAGGAAGTAGGAATAACTGACTCAACTTAAAATTAAAAGATGGGCCCTGCTCTAGGGTAGTAGGGAAAACTCATGTGCTATCCTTAAATCAAACAGAATGAAAACAAGTTTTGAGAGGTGCATGATTTGTCAACGGATGCTAATAGATAACTCAATTGCTTTTTGAGCTGGACAAGTTTCGAGGAACGGCTCCCGCACGAGGACGATAACATCCTCTTATTCTCCTTTGTTTATCACTGCCAAAGTTTTCTGATTTCTCATGAACAAAGCGTGAAGGAGGGTTTGTTTGTTATATTATTTTTAAGCCGGGCACACTCTTTGCCAGTTCCTTCTCGTATTATGGGTTTGCACATTAGACATGCAATCCCGGGGTGAAGCTTGTCCAACTCAAGAAGACCATGAATTAGCTATTACTTCCTCATGAGCTAAAACAGAGGCACAAAACAAAAGATTTTGAACATTTAAGGATAACACATAAATTATATACTTTAGGAGGTGGTAGTGGAATACCACGAATAGGAAGGTATGGTGGACTCATATGGAAGGTATTGGTTTTAAGGGTATGGATGCACAAGCAGAATACCGCTTAGTACAGAGTTAGGCTAGCAAAGGTTTTGAGAGAGCAGACAACTGATGATGACTAAGATGCAAAGCAATATAAAGCATGAACATTGAAATAAGCATAACACATCAAGTTGTCTTCCTTGTCAGCATAACACTTCAAGCATAATAACATAAAGGTTTTGGCTATGTTGATACTTTAAGAAAATCATGCTTGTTGTTATGACCAAAGCTATGTTTGCCAAGATTAAATAAAGTTTCATAGCCATACCTGACATAAGGTCAATACTCCCCATAAGAATCATCATATAAGGTCAATTGCGTGAAGAGAATACCGAGTGCAGCAAAATGAACCAATAAGCTTCTCATTAATATTCCATCATGGACGACTCCACACTCACGGATACAATTCTTCACCGAAGGAGTGATAGACCTCAATGCACACACCTATCTCATATAATAATCTCCCTAGACATGATACGACTCTACTTGACTCTAAAAGACAAAAAGGTAAAGATAAAGATACCGGGCACTCCCCCAAGCTTGGAACAAGCCAAGGGAATGCCATTACCCCAGGAGATTTCACTCATCATCCTTGTTGGCGTTGATCAAGTAGTCCTTGGCGAAACGCTTCCATGGAAGGGGTTCTCCAGTCTCATATGAGAAGCTCGTCTCCTGAATCCTGCATTCAGCACCCAAACCCATGCGCAGAAACCTTAGTTCATACTCACAGTTCTGGTTATGTAGATCATTAATTTGCCCTTGGAGCTCTATAATTCTTTCTTCAGACGCGGTGATGCTTTTCCACATCTCCTTCATCTCCTTCAGGAAGTAGTTCTTCAGCTCGTTGGTGATGTTAAGGTTAGCTTCAACACCACGCTCGATCATCTTCTTGTACTCGAAGACTTCTTGCTCCACTTCTTCCAGCCTGGCCTGGATGCTCCCCTCCTTGATAGGTCCCTTCAGATCTTCTTGATGAAGGACACCGTCCTCCATCCGAACAACCTGAGGGTGCTTCTTCACCTCAGCGAGGTAAGGGTTGATTACGTTGACGACGAACTCGTCCTTGGGGGAGCTTGGAGAAGCCATGGCACTTGAATTCAGCTGAAAGATTCCCTGGCAGAAACAGATCGAAGAGAAAACACGCGAAATCGCAAGATACGTTGCCGGAACAGTCTGGGAAAATATATAGGAAAAATTTATGCACAAAAAGGAAGGTAACGGACCAAAGCGGGGTCGGAGACGGGCTCCCGGGTGTCCAGGCGGCCTCCCGGCGCGGCCCAGGGGGGGGAGGGGGCGCCAGGGGGCGCCTGGACTCCCTGGAGGTCGTCTCCGGCTCCACTTAGACTCGGAATTTTACTAATTTTGCAGAAACTCGTAATACGGAACTTTTATGGCGGTTCGCGATGTTTCCTTACCGTACTACATACCTTTTCTTTATTCTGCTTGTGCTGGCGTCTGAAACAGGGCTGCAACATGTTCTTCGTGGGTTGTTGTGTATATTATATTCACATCAACATTGACAGGGTCTCCTGCTATGTAATGTTTAAGCCTTTGCCCATTCACAACTTGAGGTTTGGTGCCTTCAAAATTATTAATCTTAATTGCTCCAGGCCGATAAACTTCTTCAATATGAAATGGTCCTTCCCACCTGGAAAGTAGTTTACCTGGAGAAAACCTGAAACGGGATGTGAACAACAAAACTTTATCACCAATATTAAATTCACGTTTCAGAATCTTCCTATCATGCCACTTTTTTACCTTTTCCTTGAACATTTTAGCGCTCTCGTAAACTTCACTTCTCCATTCATCTAGAGAAGTCAAGTTCATGAGACGCTTCTCACCAGCTAGTTTTGGGTCAACGTTAAGCTCTCTAACAGCCCAGAAAGCTTTGTGCTCTAACTCTAATGGCAAATGGCAAGCCTTTCCATACACCATCTTATAGGGGGACATGCCCATGGGGTTTTTGTAAGCAGTTCTATATGCCCACAAAGCATCTCCTAACTTATTTGACCAGTCCTTTCTATTTCTGTTTACTGTCTTCTGCAAGATCAACTTATTCTCTCTATTGGTGAGCTCAACTTGCCCACTAGTTTGAGGATGATATGGTGAAGCGATTCTATGATTAACATCATATTTAGCCAAAGCTTTTATAAAAGCTCCGTGCGTGAAGTGTGATCCCCCATCAGTCATGAGATATCTTGGTACACCAAACCTAGGAAAAATTACATCTTTAAGCATTTTCAAAGATGTCTTGTGATCAGCACTTTCAGTGGGGATTGCTTCAACCCACTTGGTCACATAATCAACAGCTACTAAAATGTGAGTGTACTTGGGCGAAGAAGGAAAAGGACCCATAAAATCAAAACCCCAACAATCGAAAGGTTCAATCACTAGTGAGTAATTCATAGGCATCTCATTCCTTCTACTAATGTTACCAACTCTCTGATATTTATCACAGGCTAAAACATAATTTCTAGCATCTTTAAAGAGAGTAGGCCAATAAAAACCTGATTGACGAACCTTATGTGCAGTCCTCTCACCGGCATGATGTCCTCCATAGGGACTATCATGACACCGTCTGAGAATGTCCTTTTGCTCATGTTCCGGAATGCATCTTCTCACGATCCCGTCGGGACCTTCTTTGAAAAGATGTGGGTCATCCCAACAGTAGTGCCTCAAATCATGAAAGAACTTCTTCCTTTGCTGAAATGTTAGACCTGGAGGCAAATACTTTGCAACAATAAAATTAGCATAATCTGCATACCAAGGATCGGAAAGAGATTGTACTTTTACAACGGCAAGTTGCTCGTCTGGAAAACTATCGTTAACTGGGATGGGGTCGTGCGGTATATCTTCCATCCTTGAAAGATTGTCCGCCACCGGATTGTCTTCCCCTTTCCTATCAACAATCTGCAAATCAAATTCTTGAAGAAGGAGTACCCATTTGATAAGCCTTGGCTTGGCATCCTTCTTTGTCATAAGATACTTAATGGCAGCATGATCAGTATGAATAATAACTTTGGAATCAACAATATACTGCCTAAACTTATCACAAGCAAAAACTACAGCTAAGAATTCCTTCTCAGTAGTAGCATAATTTCTTTGAGCACTATCAAGGGTTTTACTAGCATAATGTATAACATTCAATTTCTTATCAACTCTTTGTCCTAAAACAGCTCCAACAGCAAAATCTCTTGCATCACACATAATCTCAAAAGGTAAATTCCAGTCAGGTGGTTGTATTATAGGAGCAGTTATTAAAGCTTTCTTAAGGACTTCAAAAGCTTCCTTACAATTTTCATCAAATACAAAAGGAACATCCTTCTGGAGAAGATTAGTGAGGGGTCTCGAGGTTTTAGAAAAGTCTTTAATAAATCTTCTATAAAAACCTGCATGACCGAGAAAACTGCGAATACCTTTGATGTCCCTTGGATAGGGCATCCTCTCAATAGCTTCGATCTTGGCCTTGTCCACTTCAATTCCCCTTTCGGAAATCTTGTGACCAAGAGCAATTCCTTCATTAACCATAAAGTGGCACTTTTCCCAGTTGAGTACCAAATTTGTCTCCTCGCATCTCTGCAAAACTTTATTAAGGTTGTGAAGACAATGGTCAAAAGAAGTTCCATAGACGGAGAAATCATCCATGAAGACTTCCATATTATCCCCGCAGAAACCATGAAAGATAGCAGACATACACCTTTGAAAAGTAGCAGGGGCATTACATAAACCAAAAGGCATACGCCTGTAAGCATAAGTACCAAAGGGACAAGTAAAAGTGGTCTTCTCTTGATCGGCAGTGTTAACATGAATTTGAGAGAAGCCAGAATAACCATCGAGATAACAAAAGTGGGTATTTTTGGATAACCTTTCAAGCATTTGGTCGATGAACGGCAACGGATAGTGATCCTTTCTGGTTGCCTTGTTCAACTTCCTGTAATCAATACACATTCTATATCCAATAATAATAATTCTCTGAGGTATTAATTCATTTTTATCATTGGGAACCACAGTTGTACCTCCTTTCTTAGGAACACAATGTACTGGACTTACCCACTTACTATCAGCTATAGGGTAGATAATACCTGCGGCTAGAAGCTTGAGAATCTTAGTTCTCACGACATCCATCATCTTCGGGTTCAACCGTCGTTGATGATCAACAACTGGTTTAGCATCAGGCTCAAGGTTGATAGTATGTTGACAGATAGATGGACTAACCCCCTTAAGGTCATCAAGGGTGTAGCCAATTGCGCCTCGGTGTTTACGAAGTACTTCCAATAATCGCTCCTCTTCATATCCTGAAAGGTTAGAATTGATAATAGCAGGATATACTTTCTTTTCATCTAAATAAGCATACTTGAGCGTATCGGGAAGAGGTTTAACATCGAACACCGGGTCTTCTTTCGGTTTTGATAAAATTCCCAAAGGTTCAACCGGAAGGTTGTGCTTCAGGATAGCAGGCTGCCTCAAGAATATTTCATCTAGTTCATTTCTTTCCTGCATATGCAAATCATTCTCGTGGTCCTCCATGTATTGCTGCAAAGGATCATTAGGGGGAATAGCAATAGAGGCAATACTTTCAATAAATTATCATCACTAGGTAAATCAGTACCACGAGGCTGCTTAGAGAACTTAGAAAAATTAAATTCATATGGCTCACCATCGAATTCAACAGAAACTTTACCTTTCTTGCAATCTATTATAGCTCCACAAGTTCTAAGAAAAGGTCTACCAAAAATAATTGGACAAAAATTTTCCCTCTCTGAACCAAGTACTAGAAAGTCGGTAGGGTATTTTACCTTTCCACATAGGACTTCAACGTCCCTCACAATTCCGATAGGAGAGATAGTTGTTCTATTTGCAAGATGAATAGTAACATCAACTTCTTCAAGTTCACAAGGATAAATCTCACCGATGATCTCTTCATAAAGTGAATAGGGGATAGCACTTGCACTCGACCCCAAATCGCATAGCCCATAATAATTGCGATCTCCTATTTTAACAGATACCACTGGAGTACCTGAAATTGGGCTTTTATTCTTTGTTGTGACAAGGTTAGTGGAAACAGCACAAAAATTTATATTGGAATCCAAAATATCATTAGTAGCAAGGTCTTTAATCAATGCAACTTGAGGATCGACCCTGATCTGGTCCTCACGCTCATCAACTCTTCTCTCACTTTTATTTATTATGCCTGTCACAAGAGAGTGCTCCCTTATCCTCGTGGGAAAAGGAGGCTTTTCATATATAACTGCAGGCAAAATAGGGTCAGCAACATAAATATCAATAGGTGGTTCTTTAAAAGGTTCATGGTGCTGGTCTCTCTTCTTTTTAAAAGAATCAACGTGAGAGGCAAAATTCTTACACAAATCAATCACTAGATGGGAATCAAGACCAATCTTAGAGCAAAAAGTATTGAAGTAATCAGTTTTCACATAGCTCTCAATATAATCATGTTCATAATTTATAGCGGGTTCAATACCTTTATCAATTACCCAATCTTCGGTATTCCTCTGGATTCTTTCAATGAGATCCCACCTTTCTTCAACACTCTTCATCTGAAATACCCCACTAGAGGAGGCATCCAGCATCTCCTTATCCTGACGAGAAAGCCTGGCATAAAAATTTGTAAGTATAATTTCCTTGGGAAGCTTATGAATAGGGCATTTGAGCATTAGGGACTTCAATCTCCCCCAAGCTTGAGCAATGCTTTCTCCGTCACGAGACCTAAAGTTATAGATATAATTCCTGTCTCGATGAATTTCATAAAGAGGATAAAACTTAGTATAAAAGAGAGACATAAGCTCCTGCCAGTCCAGCAAGTGTGAGTTATCGAGAAGCCCATACCAATCTGAAGCTTTATCTATAAGTGATACGACAAACAATTTCCTCATGAAAAACTCCCTCGATACACCTGCAAGCTTAAATAATGAACATAGTTGTGACAGATATAGCAAGTGTTCACCGGGATGTCTGTCTCCTGCGTAACGATTAGCCAAAACATAATCGATAATACCGGCTAGTATTTTATAAGGCACAATTTCAGTAGGGGGAGGATCAACCACCACAGGTGTGGGGCGTCATCCCGCAAGCAACGATCCAATAATGGGGTTGTCCATAAGGACAAGGAGCAGCAAACAGCAAAAATAAAAAGAGAATTATAAAAAAACTTTCTTACCAGTTTCACTTTACCAATAGCGCTACGCTCCCCGGCAACGGCGCCAGAAAACGGTACTTGATGACCCACAACCGTAAGGGATCTATTGCAACATTTTCGATAAGTAAGAGTGTCGAACCCAACGAGGAGCAGAAGGTATTGATAAGCGATTCTGAGCAAGAAATTACTGCAAGCACTGAAAGATAACTTTTTAGGGGTTTTCTCGATATAGGCAACAGGAAGGTAAAAGCAAGCAATGTAAAAGGCACTGAGAGTAACAAGTGGCCCAATCCTTTCTTAGCAAAGGAGAGGCCTAGCAACTGAACTTATAAAGACTAAAGCGTTCCTGAGGACACACGGGAGAGGTAGTCATGTGCTTTCACCATATTCCGTATCGATACTATGTTATGTGTTGATAAGTGTTGAGTGGGTGGATCTATGCTAGTACACTCTCTAGACTAAGATGAGTGCACTCTTATGATTAAACACCTTGCAAGCATCCGCAAATACAAGATAGAATTTAAGGCAAAAGCCTAACCATAGCAATACGATCGAGGATCCATTATTCCCTTATGCAAAAGCGTGCGAACTGGGGTTCAGGTTTCTGTCACTCCGGCAACCAACCATAAGAATTCTTTGTACACAATGTATTCTCCTAGGTCCTTAATAAGGCGAAGTGTTGGGTGTTCGACTCACACAACACCACTAGTAGAATGACAACACAACTTAAGTATCAAACAACACATATTACTTCAACAGCATATGACTACTAACAACAAGACTTTCCCCATGTCCTCAAGAACTAAGGTAACTACTCACGAGACATAAAAGAGATCATGATCAGTGGGGATAAATATGTGATAAACAATCTGGACATAATAGTATTTCTCCAACAAGACTCAATAGCATTCACCACAAAGTAGTAATCAACACCGATGGAGTAGAGAGGATAGGTAGTACGAGTTACAACACAAGTTACGATTGTAATATGAGATTTGGATGAAGATGGAGATGGTGCTGGTGTTGGGGATGATGTTGATGATGATCTCGATGATGCCCTTGACGATGGTGATGATGTTGGCGACGATCTACCCTTCCGGGAGGTGATCTCCCCAGCGGAATCTGCCCGCCGGAGATGGCTTTTTCTTCTCTGTAGGTTTCCGCCACGGAGCGGCGGCGGAACTCCGTAAAAATTCCCATCTCTAGGGTTTTTGGATAACGGAGAGCATATATGCAAAAGGGGGCGGCCAGAGGTGGGCCAGGGGCTCCAGGCGACCCCCCGGCGCGGCCAGGGGGGCGCGCCCCCAGGCCGCCTGGGCACCCTGTGGCCCCCCTCTGGTTGCCCTTTCGCGTGCCTTCGTGATCCGTCTGAAAAATATTTCCCGTCAATTTTCAGGTAATTTGTAGGTATTCTTCTTTAGCAACTCAGCGTCCACTTTTTACTGCTGAATCCTGCGTTTGCTGCTTCGGCATCGGAAAGTTTGCAAACTGTGTAAAATAGACCAAAACAACATAAGAACATCACCGTAACGTGAAATATATCAATGAATAAGGATAAATTATGATATAAAATAGTGATGCATTTTGGACGTATCAATCATGAAGCCGTTATAGCTTGGCGGTAGTGATTGAAGAACTCTATCAATAACACACTTATCTGGGAGCTCAATTCCCAGCTAAGTCAAGTGATTGTGGTACCCAGACATTCTGAGTATGTGTTCACTAACATAACTGTTCTCCTCAATCATACAGTTGAAGAACTTGTTGGAGACTTCATATCTCTCAACCCGGGTATTTGCTTGGAATATTAACTTCAGCTCTTGAAACATCTCATATGCTCTGTGGCATTCAAAATTATTTTGAAGTCGCGTTTCTAGGCCATAAAGCATGGCACACTGAACTATCAAGTACTCTTCAGATCGAGCTTGCCAGACATTCATAACATCTGCATCCGCTCCTACAGCAGGTTTGTCACCTAGAGGTGCATCAAGGACATAATTCTTCTGTGCAGCAATGAGGATAATCCTCAAATTACGGACCCAATCCGTGTAGTTGCTACCATCATCCTTCAACTTAGCTTTCTCTAGGAACGCATTAAATTTCAAGGGAACGGTAGCACGGGCCATTGATCTACAACATATATATGCAAAAACTATTAAAACTAAATTCATGATAAATTTAAGTTCAATTAATCAAATTACTAAAGAAATCCCACTTAAATCAACATCCCTCAAGTTGTGTAAGTGATACATGATCCAAACCAACTAAACCATATCCGATCATCACGTGAGATGGAGTAGTCTTCAATGGTGAACATTTACATGTTGATCATATCTACTATATGACTCATGTTTGACCTTTCACTCTCCAGTGTTCCGAGACCATGTATGTACATGCTAGGCTCGTCAAATTTGACCCAAGTATTTTGCGTGTGTAAAACTGGCTTACACCCGTTGTATGTGAACGCAGAGTCTATCACACCCGATCATCACGAGGTGTCTCGAAATGATGAACTGTAGTAATGGTGTATACTCAGGGAGAACACTTTTATCTTGAAATTAAGTGAATGGATCATCTTATAATGCTACTGTCGATCTAAGCAAAATAAGATGCATAAGGATAAACCTCACATGCACTCAAAATATGTGACATGATATGGCCATCATCATCTTGTGCTTTCGAGATCCATGTCAAAAGCAATGTCATGATCTCCATCGTCACCAGCTCGACACCATGATCTCCATCGTTGCGCCGGGGTTGTCTCGCCAACTAGTGCTTCTACAACTATTGCTAATGCATAGTGATAAATAAAGCAATTACACGGTGTCGTGGTTCTAAGTCTGACAGTACGAGTAGGGGGTACGTAAGAGGAGGCAAGGCCTTAGCTATGGTGAGGTTGTGCGTAGGATGTTTACGAGTTCAGGCCCTTCTCGGAGGAAGTAAAAGCCCTACGTCTCGGTGCCCTGAGGCGGTCGACTGGAATGTATATGGGTGTTTGAGTTACAGGGGGTGCGAACCCTTGTACTGGAGGAGGGGTGGCTTATATAGAGTGCGCCAGGACCCCAGCCATCTCCACGTTACAAAGGGTTCAATGTACATAAATGCAGGCGTTACTGATAACGCCTACTGTAAAGAGTGATAAAGGCATTCATTGTTGTCGAGTGAATGCCGCACCATTGCTGTCCTAAGGGACCTTTGACCTTCATGGGTCGAGTGCCTTGGAATGGTCGAGTGAAGTTGAGTCGTCTGAACGGGGGTGTGTAGTCGAGTGGAATGCCCTCTTGAGCCGTGTCAGTCGACTGTTCCTGTTGTCTTCGAGTTGTCTTTTGAGCTTCGTGGGTTGTGACCTTGGGTGGGGTACTTGGGCCAGGCCTCTTACCCTATCCTAGGTATGTAACATCATCAGTAGCCCTCGAATGGATTGAGGCCCAAGTAGAGAAGAGCGTTGAAGTTGGCTTTAGCTCGGGTTCGATGTCTCTAGGGTGATCTTCTTTGAGTTTGCGAACCAGGCCGACTTTTCAACCTCGACTTGGTCGCCTTAATCGATTCAGGAACCGCCGAGTGTACTTGTTTGTGTTGACCGTTGACTGAACCTCGCGTGCGGCCCCAAGCATCGTTGGGGTGCACAGTTTTTGGCGTGATCGGCTGCTCTCTGGTCTCCGGATTTTGCGGGATTTCGAAATTTGGGGAAGCACGCGGGATGGGTCGCGACGTGGCGATCGGATAGGATATGCCCGGGACGCCTCGATCTCCGTGCCGCGTTTTTCGCCACGTATTGTGTGCGCGCCTGTTGCGGGATTTGACGGGATATCTCGGGGCCACATGTCAGCCACTCGACCGCCGCGCTATAAGTGCGCGACGCGGCCAAGGCGAGGGCACTGTGCGCCCATTCTCTGTTTCTTCTTCGTCCGCTCCTCCACCGTGTCTCTGCCTCCGCCTTCCTCCCCTCGGCC
Source organism: Secale cereale (assembly GCA_902687465.1). Classification (NCBI taxonomy): domain Eukaryota; kingdom Viridiplantae; phylum Streptophyta; class Magnoliopsida; order Poales; family Poaceae; genus Secale; species Secale cereale. The sequence continues at coordinate 831,937,310 of LR738711.1, read as the reverse complement.
AACGCCGGCTTGCTCACCATGGGCAAGGACAAGACCGCTGCGCTGGAGCGCTCGAAGAAGGCGGCGGCGACGGGAAAAGGGAAGCGGTCCAACCGAGGAGGGTCGTCATTGAGGTCCGGGCTCCCGCCTGGCTAGATCCAGGGGGACTGGATCAGGTCCACGATGACGCCGGACGACATGGAGGAGCTGGAGGAGGAGGGCATGATCGCCCGTGACTCTTGGCGGCTAATGGAGGGCGAGCTCGAGCCTTAGCCGCGGGAGGGCGAGTGTGCTCTCCTCGCGACTCACGTCGACCGAGGTTTCTCCTTGCCCCCGCATACTTTCTTCCGTGCTTTCCTGGCTTTCTACGGCGCCCAGCTGCACCACTTCACACCCAACACCATCACCTACTTGGCTGCATTCATTTCGCTATGCGAGAACTTCCTCGGTTGCTTACCGCACTGGGGTTTGTTCAAGCACATCTTCACTTGTCATTCTCAAACCATCAAAAAAGTGAATCCGAGCGATGAAAACACGCATGTCATCCAGATCTGTGGTGGACTGGGTATCTAGCTCAGAGGTAGGACCGCTTTCCCTGCCATGACCCTTCCCGGGTCGGTACGGGGCTGGCAGTCGACTTGGTTCTACTATAGGGATATTTCGACTCCTGGTCTGCCGACTGGGCTTCCTCCATTTTCTTTTGGTCGAGTCAACCAGCCACCAACGTTGCTCGTGAGTCAGACTGAGAGGGTAGAGGTAGACATGCTGGTGGAGAGGGTGGTCCAGTTGGTTCATGACGGGGTTACGAGGATGGATCTGCTCGAGGTGTTCCTCATGAGGAGGATCCAGCCCCTCCAAGCCCGAGACCATCCGATGTGGTTATACTCCGGTGTCGACGACTCATCTCGGGTCCATCCAGAGGAGGCTGCTGCGAAGACGGTGGCGTAGTGCTTGAAGTGCATCATGGGGAACAAGGAGAACCCCAGGGGGGCCAGAAGAGTTTGCCCATTCGACGCAGATCACCAACCTGACAAGGTCTGGCCTCGACTCCCGAGTGACTTTTGTGTTTTCTGTTTGAGGCCATCTGATGAATCCGACTGATGTTTGATTAATCTTCTTTTCTGCAGATCTATACCAAAATGTTTTCGGTGCCCAATGGGGATCAGGTCCAGGAGGGCGAAGAAGGCGCGGGTGAAGCTTCTGACTGTAAGTCCGGCAAGGAGACTGGAGAGGAGAGCGAAGATTCCAGCAGCGGCGAGGAGGTCGAGTCACCTCCTCGCGGCAAGAAGCGCTCCAAGGAGAAGCACGATCCAGAGGTCGCGCGTTCCAAGGTGGGCCCCTCCAGCTCCCAAGTGCAGAAGCGGGCTCGCACGACCACTCCGAATCCGACTGAAAAGGCCCTGCCCAAGATCAAGGTGGACGTCCCAATCGCCTCCACGTAAGCGCCGCTCTGCTTCATTTTCTCCCACTCTTCGGAGATCAACTTTGTCTTCGTCGACCTCACTTTTAGTGAAACCTTCAGTGCTGTTGCTTCTGCTACCTCGAGGGATATTGACAAGGGGCGTGATGATGAGGAGACCGCTGACGCTGCCACGTCCCGCCCAGGTGCGGGTTGTAGATTTCTCTTTGTTTTTTACTTGTTTGAACTATCGGTCGACTGAACTTCGTGGTTGTCTTCTGAAGTGCCACACCATGTCATAGAGTTTCCTGATGATGATGATGACGACTAGGAGGAGCGCGCGGGAGTGACTAGATGAGGTGTAGGCAGGAGGGATCAGAAGACACCCTCCGGTTCTTGAGGCCCAGCAACAGGGGGACGTGGCCCGGACCACGGTCTCCTTTATTGTTCCTGTGTCGATTGTACGTCCCTCCTCGTCGACTGACCCGGCTACCGACCCAGCGACTGCTCCGCCGTTTGTTCTCTTCTCCACCCATCACGTCCCGGGGGACCCCGTGAACGCGGCCCAAGAAGCCGTTCGTCAGGCAGGACTGATGATGGAGAGAACGAATGTGGCGTATGAGGCTAGCATGACTGCTTACAACGCTAGCTCGGCTCTTTGAACCAATGTCCAGGTCTGTCTCTTCCGACTGGTTTGCTGAACGTGGGCGGCGTATGAGGCTAGCATGGCTGCTTACAATGCTAGCTCGGCTCTTCGAACCAATGTCCAGGTCTGTCTCTCCCGACTGGTTTGCTGCTTTGTTCGTGAGATGATGTCACACCCACTCGGTATCTTCTCTTGTAGCTTTAGTTCTTGTAGCCCAACCGATTGGACTAATGGGGGCATGCTCAGTGCACCCAGTGGGTGTAGTCCCCGAGGCCATGGTCGACTAAAGTCAGTCGACCGTGGTCTTTAGAATGTGTCTTGTCCATTTGTTTCGAACCTTTTTTGCTCGGGTCGGACTGATCTGGCCGAGTGAGAACTAGTGGGGGCACGCTCAAGGCACCCACTGGGTGTAGTCCCCGAGACTACTTTTGAGTGTTTGACTCAGCTGTAGTCTTAGAATTCTGATTTGTTGCATCGATGCAGAGATCTTGTGAGTTCGGAGCCAAGTTCGTGGATCTAGAGAAGAAGCAGGTCCAGCTCAATCTTGACTTGCAGCTGGCTCGGGATCATTTGAAGAAAACCCAGGACGAAGCGGCTGGTAATTAAAGCGAACAACTTGTTGACTGATCTTCAACGAATATGTCATGTGTATCCTTATGTTCATCTGTCTAGTAACGTCTCTTTTAGATCAAATGAAGGCAGCCCTGGAGCAGAAGGACCTTGACCTGGCGGTAGCGCAGCAGAGGGCACAGGAGAAGACCGAACTGGCGGAGCAGAAGCTGGCTTCCGTCGGCACGCTCGAGGCAGAGATCGCCAGGCCAAAGGGCTCTCTCGGCGCAGCTAACCAAGATTTGACTCGACTGAAGGGGGCTAAGGATGCCCTGGATGAGAAGTACGGGGGCCTCTTCCAGAAGAAGAATGAGTTGGAGGCTTATCTCAGTGATCTCACCAGGAAGTGGTATGTTGTGCTGGAAGGTATGCCTCTTTTGCTTGGACTGAGTCAAGGTGGTCGACTCATAACTTGCTTGCTAACTTGTCGTGTCCCCTCTTGCGCAGAGTTCTGCCGCGACTTCAAGGAGGAAACAGGGCGGGTCGAGACTGGTCTGGACCCTGCCAATTCTATTGTCAAGGATGAAGCTGCTATGAACATCTGGAGGTTGGAGTCTCGCCTTACCAGTGCCATAGGCTATCTTGGTCGACTGAAAGCAGTGATGTCTCGGATCGACACTTCACTCAGGAGGGGGGTCGTGCAAGAGAACAACCTCGAGTCCCTGATGACTCGACTCAATGAGATCCCCGGTCGAGTGCATGAGTGAAAGAAGTCATCTGCCCGATGTGGAGCCGACTTTGCACTGTCTCTGGTTTGGGTGCATTGCAAGGAGGTGTAGGAGAAAAGGCTGGCCGCGCTCAAGGTCGCCAACACAAAGGAACTCCAGTTCTAGTCGTTCATGGAGGCTTTCTTGGAGGCTGCTACCCGCATCGCCGATGGGATCGACTTGGATGAGTTTGTTGCACCTACGAGCCCACCTCCTCCCAGGGAGAGAATAAACTTTCATACTTCGATCTAATTTGCCTCGGAATGCCGATTGATCCTGTAACCGATAAACTCTCATGGGCTTGATGCCCAAGTACTCCTGCCCGAATCTTGCGGGGCTTTATCTGGATTTGGTTCCTTTTGTATTTGCTTGTTTTGCTTCCGACTCTTTCTGATCTTTTGGATATTGAGTCGACGTCGATTTTGTGGCATGTCTCCGATGGTCGAGCCGCTTGACGGCGACGCTCAAATTATGGCGGGGCCCGGAGGACCGCAGCTAAGCTTTCGAGTGAGAGGGTTGCTCTTCACTCGGAGTGGTTTTCATAACTTAGGCGATTGTGGTGTCGCAGCTAAGACCCCGAGTGAGAGGGTTGCTCTTCACTCGGAGTAGTTTTTTGTAACTTAGGCGGATCAGGTTCGCGGCTAAGTCCCCGAGTGAGAGGGTTGCTCTTCGCTCGGAGTGGTTTTTATAACTTAGGCGATTACGAGCTACGTTGTACTTGTGGCGGAGCTCAGAGGACAGAGCCATGTTGTACTTGTGGCGTAGCTCGGAGGACCGCAGCTAAGCCCCCGAGTGGGAGGGTTGCTCTTCACTCGGAGTAGTTTTAAGTAACTTAGGCGATTACGAGCTGCATTGTACTTGTGGCGGAGCTCGGAGGACAGAGCCATGTTGTACTTGTGGCGTAGCTCGGAGGACCGCAGCTAAGCCCCCGAGTGAGAGGGTTGCTCTTCACTCGGAGTAGTTTTTTGTAACTTAGGCGATTACGAGCTACGTTGTACTTGTGGCGGAGCTCGGAGGACAGAGCCACGTTGTACTTGTGGCGTAGCTCGGAGGACTGCAACTAAGCCCCCGAGTGAGAGGGTTGCTCTTCACTCGGAGTAGTTTTTTGTAACTTAGGCGATTACGGGGTCACAGCTAAGCCCCCGAGTGAGAGGGTTGCTCTTCACTCGGAGTAGTTTTTTGTAACTTAGGCGAATCGGGTTCGAAGCTAAGCCCCCGAGTGAGAGGGTTGCTCTTCACTCGGAGTAGTTTTTTGTAACTTAGGCGAATCGGGTTCGCGGCTAAGTCCCCGAGTGAGAGGGTTGCTCTTCACTCGGAGTTGTCTTTTGTAACTTAGGCGAATCGGGTTCGCGGCTAAGCACCCACTGGGGGATTTGAGGATCAGCATCTTAGAGACCAACAATCATTAAGGAATTGCTGTGAACTTTTCTTTGAAACAAACTAGAAAATCTGTATTACAACTCGACTAGTCGAGTGCTTTAAGTATAGAAGTGGCGGAGCAGGTCCGCGTTCCACGAACGGGGTTCATCTCTCTTCTTGGCGACGTTGTAGAGGTGGTATGCTCCATTGTGCAGTACCTTGGTAACGATGAAGGGGCCTTCTCAAGCCGGGGCAAGTTTGTGCGGTCGCTTCAGATCCACTTGGAGAACCAGGTGTTCTTCCTGGAATGCTTGGCTCCGGACATTGCGAGCATGGAATCGGCGCAGGTCCTGTTGGTAGATGGTCGACCGGATTAGAGCCATCTCACGTTCTTCCTCCAAGAGGTCGACTGCATATTGACGGGCTTGCTCTGCTTCGGCTTTGGATAAGAGTTCCACTCGGGGGACATTGTGCAACAAATCACTCGGTAGCACGGCTTCAGCTCCATAGACCATGAAGAAGGGGGTACGGTTAGTCGACCGGTTCGGAGTTGTCATCAGCCCCCATAAGACAGATGGTTGTTCGGTCACCCAAGCTCCGGCGGCATGCTTGAGGTCACGCATAAGCCGTGGCTTCAAGCCTTGGAGGATCAAACCATTCGCTCTTTCTGCTTGTCCATTCCACTACGGATGCGCCACGGAGGCGTAGTCGACCCGTGTACCTTGGGAGGAACAGAAAGCTCTGAATTCATCTTAGTCAAAGTTGGAAGCATTATCCATGATGATGCTTTGGGGGACTCCATATCTGAATATCAGTTCCCTAATGAAGCTGATGGCGCTGCTTGAACTGAGGTTCTTGATGGGCTTGGCTTTGATCCACTTGGTGAACTTGTCGACTGTCACGAGCAGGTGAGTGAATCCGCTTCTTCCCGTTTTGAAGGGGCCGACCATGTCCAACCCCCAAAAGGAAAACGGCCAAACCAACATAATGGTCTTCAAGGCAGTTGCCAGCTTATGAGACTGTTGGAGTAGAACTGGCAGCCTTCGCACTTGTCTACAATACCTTTTGCCATCTAGTTAACTCGGGGCCAATGAAATCCAGCTCGGTATGCCTTGGCCACTATAGTCCGATTGGAAGCATGGTGGCCACAAGTTCCCGAGTGAATTTCGTTCAGAATTAGTCGACCTTCTTCCGGGGTGATGCAGCGCTGAGCAACTCCTGTGACACTCTCTCTATAGAGCTGACCCTGAACGATGGTGAAAGCCTTGGACCGACGGACAATCTGGCGCGCTTCTTCTTCATCCTCTGGGAGTTCTTGCCTGAGCAGATACACTATGTACGGCATAGTCCAGTCGGGCATGATCACCAAAATCTCCATGATTAGGTCAACCACTTCAGGCACTTCGACCTGAGTCGGATCAGATGCACTGACTGGCTGCGGGGGTTCCTCCGTGAAGGGGTCTTCTTTGACTGAGGGGTGAGCAGGTGCTCCAAAAATACATTCTTGGGTATAGGCTTCTGAGTGGACCCTATCTTCGCGAGATCGTCAACAAGCTGATTCTTGGCTCTAGGCACGTGATGGAGCTCTAAACCTTCGAATTTTTTTTCAAGCTTTCTTACTGCACTGCAATAACTGGTCATTGCCGGGCTTCTGATGCCCCACTCCTTCATCACCTGATTTACCACTAAGTTTGAATCGCCGTAGACCATCAGGCGACGGACGCCGAGTGGGATGGCCATACGCAACCCGTACAAAAGTGCCTCGTATTCAGCTTCGTTGTTCGACGAGGCGAAGTGGATTTGAAGGACGTAACTGAGCTTGTCGCCCCTGGGAGATACCAGGACCACGCTTGCACCGGATCCATTCAACATCTTGGATCCATCAAAGAACATAGTCCTGTGGTCCGACTGGATCTGCGTCGGTAGCTTCTGTTCGATCCATTCGGCCACAAAATCTACTATTACGTGAGACTTGATAGCTTTCTTTGCTTCAAACTTGATATCTAGTGGAAGGAGTTCAATCGCCCACTTTGCCACTCGACCGGTTGCATCTCAGTTGTTCAGGATTTCTGATAGTGGGGCGTCGTTGACGACTGAGATTGAATGATCCGATAAGTAATGGGCAACTTTCTTTGCGGTCAAGTAGATCCCATACACAAGCTTCTGGTAATGCGGGTATCTTTGCTTGGAGGGAGTCAATACTTCCAAAATGTAATAGATTGGGCGTTGGACTTTGTAGGCCTTGCCTTCTTCTTCCCGCTCGACTGTGAGTATAGTGCTGACAACTTGTCCGGTGGCTGTGATGTACAGTAAGAGAGGCTCCTTGCTGACTGGGGCAGCAAGCACCGACTGGGTGGAAAGCAGGGCTTTGAGCTCTTCAAACGCTGCTTCAGCTTCAGAATTCCACTCGAACTTTTCTGATTTATTCATCAGTCGGTAGAGAGGTAATGCCTTCTCACCGAGACGAGAAATGAACCAACTTAGCTTCTAGACGTCATGTATACGCTCGGGGCGCTTCATTCGGAGGATTGCACCAACTTCTTCTGGGTTGGCGTCAACTCCTCATTGAGAAACAAGGAAACCGAGTAACTTGCCGTCCGGAACTCCAAATGTACACTTCGACGGGTTGAGCTTGATATCATAGCTTCTCAAATTTGCGAATGTCTCAGCGAGGTCAGTCAACAGGTCGGAACCTTTGCGTGACTTGACCACGATGTCATCCATGTATGCCTCGACATATCGACTGATTTGCTTCAGCAGGCACTTTTGAATCATGCGCATGAAGGTAGTGCCGGCATTCTTGAGACCGAAAGGCATGGTGACATAACAGAAACACCCGAATGGGGTGATGAAAGCTGTCTTGATTTCATCGGGTCCAAATAGTCAGATCTGATGATACCCGGAATATGCGTCCAGATAGGACAAACACTCACATCCTGCAGTTGAGTTGTATCTGATCGATGCAGGGGAGAGGAAAATGATCCTCCGGGCAGGCCCGATTGATGTGCTTGAAATCGATGCACATGCGGAGAGACTTGTCCTTCTTGGGGACCATGACCACATTGGCGAGCCACTCAGAGTGGTAGATCTCGCGGATGAACTCAGCTGCCAGAAGCCGAGCCACCTGTTCGCCAATTGCCTTTCTCTTCTCCGTAGCGGACCGGCGGAGATGTTCCTTTACAGGCTTCACTTTTGGGTCAACTCGCAAACGGTGCTTAGCCAGTCCCCTGAGTACACCTGGTATGTCAGATGGTTTCCATGCGAAGATGTCCCAGTTCTCACGGAGGAACTGGATGAGCGCTTCTTCCTATTTGCTGTCGAGTGTAGTTGAGATTGGGTCGGTGCTGCCTTGGGGTCGGTGGGGTGAATGTGTACGGGTTTCGTCTCCCCAGCCAACTGAAAAGCTGACTCGGAAGCCGGGTTCTTGGCCCGTAGAAAATCACTCGGATCTACGTTCTTCTGGTAATCCTCCATCTATACTGCTGCCATCTGCTCGTCAGCGATCTTCGATCCTTTTTGGAAGCATTCTTCCGCTTTCTATCGGTTCCCCGTGACGGTTATGACACCGTTGGGCCCCGGCATCTTCGGCTTGAGGTATACATGACACGGTCGAGCCATGAATCTGGCGTAGGCGGGCCTACCCAGAATGGTATGATAGGCGCTGTTGAAGTCCACTATTTCAAATGTCAGTTTCTCTTTGCGGTAATTCTTTGACTCGCCAAAGACTACGTCGAGTGAGATTTGGCCATGTGAGTCGGTCTTCTTCCCGGGGATGACCCCGTGAAACCTCATGTTGCTTTCGCTCAGCTTGGACATCGGAATGACCATCCCACGGAGGGTTTCATCATACAGAATGTTCAGGTCACTTCCACCATCCATCAGTACCCTGGTCAAACGTGTGCCCCCGACCACTGGGTCGACCACCAGCGCCTGCCGCCCAGGGGTAGCGATGTGTGCAAGGTGATCGGACTGGTCGAATGTGATGGGGGTCCTGGACCACTTTAGATACGTGGTTGTTGCCGGGGCAACCATGTTGACTTTTCTGTTGATCACTTTCAGTCAACTCTTGCTTTCAACATCGGCAAAAATCATCAGGGTAGAGTTAATCTGGGGGTAACCTCCATCCCCTTCTTTGTCCTCGGTCTTCTCTGATTCCTTTTTCTTCTCAGTTGACTGCTCTTTCTGGAAGCTCTGGATCAGGAGCCGGCACTGTCGAGTGGTGTGCTTGGGATAAACCAAGTTCCCCTCTTCATCTTTCTTCGTGTGGATAGGACATGGCTGGTCGAGTACATCATTTCCCGCTTGATCTTTCACTTTCTTGCGGACCCAAGGCCCCTTGGGCTTTCCTTTGCCCTTCCCTTGGTTAACAACTGCAGCTTCGCCTTGTGCGGCTGGCTCGGCCTTGCACTTGGGTTTCCGATTGGAATTCTGGTCATCTTGTCCGACTGATTTCTTGTCACTGCGGAGTCGATCAGCCTCTTCGCCGTTAGCGTACCGACTGGCTATCTCCATCATCCGGGACATGGACATATCTCCCGTTCGACCAAACTTCAGGTTCAGCTCTCTGTATCGTACGCCCTCCTTGAAAGCGCAGACTGCTTGGTGCTCGGACACATTCTCCACCGTGTGGTGCAAGGTGGTCCATCTTTGTAAGTGATCCCTCAAGGTTTCATTCAGCTTCTATACGCAATGCTCCCAAGGAGTTTCATAGCTACGTCGTCGTTGCCGCCCCCGATCTGCACAGCTACTCGGTAATCCTCGAGCCAGGTGTCTGGCTTTGACTCGCCGGTGAACTTATTTACTCCCGCCGCCAACCTGAAGTTTGGGGGGATCTCAGCGGCCCTGATGGCACTGCTAAAGCACTCAGGTCAAAAGACGGACGCTCGGCTTCCACTCGGACGAGCTCCGCCTTGCTCTTCTCTGAACGCTCTGTTCCTGTCGACCAGCCCCTGCACAAGAATAGACCTTGCGTCGAAGCCGGGCTCCGGGAATCTGGGGGAATTCTCCGCTCGTCGTCGTGTAAGCGCCTGCCCTCGTGTCGCCTAGGCGAGAACGGTCCGCTTCCCGGAGGAGGCGTAGGCACTCGACGACGCTCGTGGTGACCGGGTCGACGGTCATACTACTCATCATTCCGACCCCAGATGCTGGTCTTGATGGGGACCACGGTCCTCACGCCTCGGGGGCGATCTTGGACTGTGAGCTGACCAAACGGTGACCGCAACCACCGATCTATTGTGAATCCTGTTTTGTGAGTGAGAAATACCTGCGTTCTGCTCTCCGGCTGTTCCGAGCAGCGCCCGGATCTGCTGTAGGCCTCTCCCAACCTCCGACTGAGATGGCTGAATTGACTCCGCGATGCGAGCCGCGGCTTCGAGGTTCTGGACAGGCGTACGGAACACCTGAGTCTCGCATGGGAACGATTGTTGCGGCCTTCGACTGGATTCGGGGACCAATCGGCGGGCCCATTCATCGAGTGTGCGCTAGATATTCTCCAGACGCGCGCGCTCAGCCACGGTGGCTAGGCGAGTGGCTTCCAGGGCCCGAGCCTCTGGAGTGTCTCCCACGATAGGGGTGAAAAGTGCATTTTCATTGTGGCGGCAGAGCTCGTCCCTCTGCTCGGCAGTGAGGGGTTGGGGAATGTACCCGTCGTGGTCGAACGAATGACCGTTGCCGCTGACGCCGTCACCGCCGCGCGAGAATCCTAGCGGACTGCGACGTGAGTCAACCATGAGGACTTCAGCTGCGGGGTCGCTGCTCCCGCACTCGGAAATCAAATATGTGGGCTCGATCGACGAGTCGACCGGCCCGAAGAGGTATTCGTCGGGATCGATGGCCACAACTTGAGGGGTGGTCGCCTGGCGACCCACCGCATGTTTCACCCACCGCTGGAGCCGCGAGCGACCGGATCGCTTGCGGCGGCGTCTAGCGGGGACGAGGGATGACGAAGGAGCTGGCAGGTACCGAGTCGACGACTGCCGGAGAAGGACGCCGCAAGCGCTGGCACACAAGTGCGCGGCCCCGCGTACGGGCAGCGCCTCGACGTCGAGGGGGCCCTCCTGGATCAAAGCGGAGTCATCGGCGATGAAGACGAGCATGCCGAGTTGGATCTCGCGGCCCAATGCCGGACCACCGCTGGAAACCATGATGAAGGAGGTCGGAGAAAAGTTTGCAACCTCACCAGAAGTCGCTAAGACACCCAGCCCCACGGTGGGCACCAACTGTCATGGTTCTAAGTCTGACAGTACGAGTAGGGGGTACGTAAGAGGAGGCAAGGCCTTAGCTATGGTGAGGTTGTGCACAAGATGTTTATAAGTTCAGGCCCTTCTTGGAGGAAGTAAAAGCCCTACGTCTAGGTACCCTGAGGCGGTCAACTGGAATGTATATGGGTGTTTGAGTTATAGGGGGTGCGAACCCTTGTACTGGAGCAGGGGGTGGCTTATATAGAGTGCGCCAGGACCCCAGCCATCTCCACGTTACAAAGGGTTCAATGTACATAAAGGCATGCGTTACTGATAACGCGTGCAGTAAAGAGTGATAAAGGCATTCATTGTTGCGGAGTGAATGCCGGACCATTGCTGTCCTCAGGGACCTTTGACCTTCATGGGTCGAGTGTCTTGGAATGGTCGAGTGAAGTTGAGTCGTCTGAACGGGGGTGTGTAGTCGGGTGGAATGCCCTCTTGAGCTGTGTCAGTCGACTATTCCTGTTGTCTTCGAGTTGTCTTTTGAGCTTATGGGGTTGTGACCTTGGGTGGGGTACTTGGGCCAGGCCTATGACCCTACCCTAGGCCTGTAACATCATCACACGGTGCTTAGTGATTGGCACAAGGTCATACAAAAATTAAAAGACAACCCTAAGGCTCCTGCTGGTTGTCGATATTACAAAACATGATCATCTCATACAACAATGTATATCACATCATGTCTTGACCATATCACATCACATCATAGCCTACAAGAACAAGTTAGACGTCCTCTACTTTGTTGTTGCAAGTTTTGTGTGGCTGCTATGGGCAACTAGCTAGAACGTTTCTTACCTTTGCTAAACCACAATTGTGATTTTTCAAGTTTGCTATATGAACCTTCTTCAAGGACCGGCCGTAGTCAAATTCGATTCAAATAAACTAGGAGAAACAGACACCCGCCAACCACCTTTATGCAAAACTACTTGCATGTCTATCGATGGAACCGGTCTCATGTACGTGGACATGTAAGGTTGGTCCGGGCCACTTCATCCCACAATGTCGCCGAATCAAAATAATACGTGGTTGAAAGCAGTATGAACATCGCCTCCCACAACTGCATTGTGTTCTACTCATGCATATCATCTATGCATAGACATGGCTCATGATGCCACTGTTGGGAAACGTTGCATGGAAAACACAAAAATTATATGCACACACAAGATCTATCCATGGAGATGCATTGCTACGAGAGGGGGAGAACATCCTTAAACCCTTGAAGATCGCTAAGCGGAAGCGTTTATCAACGTGGTTGATGTAGTCGCACACCTTCACGATCCGTCCCGATCAAGAACCGAACGTACGGCACCTCTGCGTTCAACACACGTTCATGTCGATGATGTCCTCGCCTTCTCGATCCAGCAAGAGAGGCGAAGTAGTAGACGAGTTCCGTCATCACGACAGCGTGGTGACAGTGGTGATGATTCTATCTGTAGGGCTTCGCCAAGAAAAACGGACGTGGACGGAGCAGGAATTAGAACTGGAGGGAGACGGGGCACCGCACACGGCTTGGCGATCATTGTGTGTTCTGCCCCTCTCCCTCCTCATATATATATAGGTGGGGGAGGAGGAGGTAGCAAGGGTGCGCCACAAGGGTGGCCTTCGGCTTCCTTGGCCGCCTGCCCTATGGCGCCCCCCTTTCCTTTTCTTGTGCCCATGAGAAGGCGGGAGGGGTGCCCCCCTTTCATTTTCTCTTATGGGAGAAAAGGTAAGAGGGGGCTAGCCCTCTGCCTTTCCTTCCCTAGGGCTGACGCCATGAGGTGGGGCCGCCCCAGCCCCCTGTGGGCTGGTGTGCTCTCCCTCTTTGGTCCGTTTGGCCCAATAAACTCCCGGGGTCTTCCGGAACCCCTTCTGGTGATGAGGCAATTACCCGGTTCATTCTGAAACCTTTCAAGTGACCAAATACTATCGTCCAATATATCAGTCTTTACCTCTTGACCATTCCAGAGCTCCTTGTCATGTATGTGATCTCATATGGGACTCCGAACTACATTCGGTCACCAATTCACATAACGCATATAATATTATATCGCCAACGAACGTTGAGCGTGCAGACCCTAAGAGTACGAGAATGATGTAGACATGACCGAGACGACTCTTCGGTCAATAAACAATAGCGGGACCTGGATTCCCGTATTAGTTCCTACATATTCTTTGAAGGTCTTTATCGGTTGAACCGTTATGACAACATACGTAGATCCCTTTGTCTGTCGATATGTTACTTGCGCGGGATTCGATCGTGGGTACCTCCATACCTAGTACGATCTCGTCACCGGTAAGTCTCTTTACTCGTTCCGTAATACATCATCTTATAACTAAATCCTTAGTCGCTTTGCTGCAAACTTTTTGTGATGCTGTATTACCGAGAGGGCCCAGAGATACCTCTCCATCACACGAAGTGACAAATCCCAATATCGATCCATGCCAACCTAACAGACACTTTCGGAGATACCTGTAGAGCATCTTTTTGATCATCCAGTTACGTTGTGGTGTTTGATAGCACACAAGGTATTCCTCTGGTATCCGAGAGTTGCATGATCTCATGGTGGAAGAAACATGTATTTGACATTAAGAAAGCAATAGCAATAAACTAAACAATCAAATGCTGTGCTAACGGATGGGTCTTCGCCGTCACATAATTCTCCTAATGATTTGATCCCATTATCAAATGACAACTCATGTCTATATTTAGGAAACCTTAACCATCTTTGATCAACGAGCTAGTCTAGTAGAGGCTCGCTACGGACACGATATTTGTTTATGTATTCACAGATGCATTTAAGTTTCCGGTCAATACTATTCTAGCATGAATAATAAACCTGTATCATGAATAAAGAAATATAAAATAATAACAACTTTATTATTGCCTCTTGGGCTTATTCTCATCAGCGGGGTGGAGCCAACTTATGGGACAATGGTGGTTAGTGTGGCGGGGACAGCAATGGGGCGGTGAGGTTTACATATACTCGTGAATGAGTGCTAGATTCAACCGGACATCTAGAAGAGTTACGATGTGGCGTTTGATAGCACACAAGGTATTACTCCGGTATCCGGGAGTTGCATGATCTCATGGTCGAAGAAACATGTATTTGACATTAAGAAAGTAGTAGCAATAAACTGGATGATCAAATGCTATGCTAACGGATGGGTCTTATCCGTCACATCATTCTCCTAATGATGTGATCCTGTTATCAAATGACCACTCATGTCTATGGTTAGGAAACCTTAACCATCTTTGAACAACGAGCTAGTCTAGTAGAGGCTCACTAGGGACACGGTATTTGTTTATGTATTCACACATGTATTTAAGTTTCCGATCAATACAATTCTAGCATAAATAATAAACCTTTATCATGAATAAAGAAATATAAAATAATAACAACTTTATTATTGCCTCAAGGACATATTTCCGTCAGCGGGGTGGAGCCAACTTATGGGACAATGGTGGTTAGTGTGGCGGGGACGGCAATGGGGCGGTCAGGTTTACATATACTCGTGAATGAGTGCTAGATTCAGACGGGACGGCTGATACGTCTCCAACGTATCTATAATTTTTTATTATTCCATGCTATTATATTATCTATTTTGGATGTTTTATATTTATTATTATGCTATTTTATATTACTTTTGGACTAACCTATTAACCTAGAGCCTAGTGCCAGTTTGTGTTTTTCCTTGTTTTTGAGTTTCACAGAAATGGAATATCAAATGCAGTCCAAAAGGAACGAAACTTTACGAGGATTTTTCTTGGACCAGAAGACATCCAGAGGACTTGGAGTGCATATTAGGGGAGCTGCGAGGTCGCCACAAGGACAGAGGCGCTCCCAGGGGGGTAGGGCGCGCCCTCACCCTTGTGGGCCCCTCGAGTGTCGACCGACCTATTTCTTCCGCCTATATATTCTCATATATTCTAGAAACCCTAAAGGAGGCATCGAAACCACTTTTCCACCATCGTAACCTTCTGTTTCCGGGAGATCCCATCTGGAGGCCTTTTTCGGTACTCTGCCGGAGGGGGATTCGACCAAGGAGGGCATCTACATCAACCCTAATGCCCATCGAATGAAGTGTGAGTAGTTTACCACAGAACCTAGGGTTCCATGGCTAGTATCTAGATGGCTTGTTCTCTCTCTTTGATTCTAAATTCCATGTTCTCCTCGATGTTCTTGGAGATCTATCCGATGTAATCTTCTTTTGTGGTGTGTTTGCTAAGATCCGATGAATTGTGGATTTATGATCAGATTGTCTATGGATATTATTTGATTCTTTTCTGAATTCTTATATGCATGATTTGATATCTTAGTAATTCTCTTCGAACTATCGGTTTGGTTTGGCCAACTAGATTGGTTTTTCTTGCAATGGGAGAAGTGCTTTGCTTTGGGTTCAATCTTGCAGTGCACAATCCCAGTGACACAAAGGTACATGACACATATTGTATTGTTGTCATCGAGGATAACAAGATGGGTTTATTATCATATTGCTTGAGTTAATTCCACTACATCATGTCATCATACTTAATGCGTTACTCTGTTATTTATGAACTTAATACTCTAGATGCAGAATCATTTTGGTCGATGTGTGGAGTAATAGTAGTAGATGCAGGCAGGAGTCAGTCTACTTGACACGGACGTGATGCCTATATTCATGATCATTGCCTTAGATATCGTCATAACTTTGCGCTTTCTATCAATTGCTTGGCAGTAATTTGTTTACCCACCGTAATATTTGCTATCATGAGAGAAGCCTCTAGTGAAACCTATGGCCCTCGGGTCTATTTTACATCTTATAAGTTTCTGATCTACAATTTTGCAATCTATTACTTTCCAATCTATAAACCAAAAACACCAAAAATATTTACTTTATAGTTTATGCATCTCTATCAGATCTCACTTTTGCAAATAACCGTGAAGGGATTAACAACCCCTTTATTGCGTTGGGTGCAAGTTGTTTGATTGTTTGTGCAGGTATTTGGCGATTTGTGCGCTGCCTCCTAGTGGATTGATACCTTGGTTCTCAAACTGAGGGAATGATACGTCCATTTTGAATCATGTTTTCTTACTGTTATTTATAATGTTTTTATCCATAATAATGCCTTTTGGAGTAATTCAAATGCTTTTTCTCTCATAATTTGCAAGGAACACACCAAGAGGGAGAATTCTGGCAACTGGAAATCTGGACCTGGAAAAGCTACGTCAGGCCACCTATTCTTCACAACTCCAAACACGCTGAAACTTCACGGAGAATTTTATGGATCATTTAATAAATATTGGAGTTAATAAACACCAGAGTGGGGCCACCAGGTGGGCACAACCCACGTGGGCGCGCCAGGCCCACCAGGCGCGCCCTGGTGGGTTGTGGCCTCCTCGGCCCACCTCCGGTGCCCATCTTCTGGTACATACATCATTTTGACCAAGAAAAATTAAGGAGAGGGATTTCGGGATGGAACGCCGCCATCACGAGGCGAAACTAGGGCAGGAGTACTTTTGCCCTCCAGTAGAGTGATTCCGTCGGGGGAACTTCCCTCCCGGAGGGGGAAATCATCGTCATCATCATCACCAACCACTCTCCCATCTTGGGGAGGGAAGTCTCCATCAACATCTTCACCAGCACGATATCATCTCAAACCCTAGTTCATCTCTTGTATTCAATCTTGTTACTGATACTATAGATTGGTGCTTGTGGATGACTAGTAGTGTTGATTACATCTTGTAGTTGATTAATGTATGGTTTATTTGGTGGAAAATTATATGTTCAGATCCATGATGCTATATATTACCTCTCTGATCTTGAACATGTTCATCACTTGTGAGTAGTTACCTTTATTCTTGAGGTCACGTGAGAAATCATGTTGCAAGTAATCATGTGAATTTGATATGTGTTCGATATTTTGATAGTATGTATGTTGTGATTCCCTTAGTGGTGTCATGTGAACGTCGACTACATGAAACTTCACCATATTTGGGACTAAGGGAATGCATTGTGGAGTAGTAATTAGATGGTGGGTTGTGAGAGTGACAGAAACATAAACCCCAGTTTATGCGCTATTCCGTAAGAAACCTGTTTGATCCAAAAGTTTAATGCTATGGTTAGAATTTATTCTTAATACTTTTCTCGTACTTGCGGATGCTTGTGGGAGGGTTAGCCATAAGTAGGAGGTTTTTTCAAGTATGAATTGCACCAAATCACCGATCCACACACATATCAAATTATCAAAGTAGCAAACACGAATCAAATACATTATGAAAGTGACTAGATGAAATTTCCGTGTACCCTCAAGAACGCTTTGCTTATTATAAGATATCGTTTTGGCCTATCCTTTGCCTCAAAAGGATTGGGCTATCTTTCTGAACTATTATCATTACTTGCTCGTTACAAGTTATCTTGCTATCAAACACTCGCTACTTACAGTTTCAGCACTTGCACACATTACCTTATAGAAAACTACTTGTCATTTCCTTCTACTCTTCGTTGGGTTCGACACTCTAATCGAAAAGAGCTACAATTGATCTGCTATACTTGTGGGTCATCAAGGCTATTTTCTGGTGCCGTTGTCGGGGCGTGAAGCGCCTTTGGTAAGTGGAATTCGGTAAGGAAGTATTTATATAGTGTGCTAAAATTTATCGTCACTTGTTAATATGGAAAACAATCATTTGAGGGGTTTGTCCGGGGTATCTTCACCCCGTCCGGAACCACAATTAGTTACCCCTCAACCCGCTGCACCTACTGAAAGTATTGAATATGAAATCCCTTCAGGTATGATATAACAACTACTAGCTGATCCTTATGCAGGAGATGGAACTGAACATCCTGACATGCACTTGATATATGTGGAACAAATTTGTGGATTGTTTAAGCTTGCAGGTTTACCCAGGGATGAAGTTATGAGAAAGGTTTTCCCTTTATCTTTGAAGGGAAAAGCATTGGCATGTTATAGGCTATGCGATGATATTGGATCATGGAATTGGAATAATTTGAAACTGGAGTTCCACCAAAAAAATTATCCTATGCATCTAGTTCATCGTGATCGGAATTATATATATAATTTTTGGCCTCGTGAAGGAGAAAGTATTGCTCTAGCTTGGGGGAGGCTTAAGTCAATGTTTTATTCATGCCCCAATCATGAGCTCTTAAGAGAAATTATTATTCAGAAATTTTATGCTCGGCGTTCTCATAATGATCAATCAATGCTTGATACTTCTTGTGCTGGTTCTTTTATGAAGAAGACAATTGAATTCCGGTGGGATATTTTGGAAAGAATTAAATGCAACTCTGAAGATTGGGAACTCGACGAAGGTAAAGAGTCCGGTATTAAACTTTAGTATGATTGTGTTAAGTCTTTTATGGATACTGATGCTTTTCAAAGGTTTAGCACTAAATATGGACTTGACTATGAGATAGTAGCCTCCTTTTGTGAATCATTTGCTACTCATGTTGAACTCCCTAAATAGAAGTGGTTTAAATATCAGCCACGTATTAAAGAAGAAATTAAAGAATCGGTGCCAGTTAAAGAACAAAATATACTTTATAATGTTGATCCAGATGTTCTTTCTGCTTATATTGAGAAACCACCTTTCCCTGCTAGGATAAAGGAACAAGCTAAAGTTTCAACTGTGGTCAACAAAATTTATATTAGAACACCTAAACCAGATGAGCAAATGAAAGTAGAACCTAATATTGCTATGGTAAAGGATCTCTTGGAAGAAAATGTAGATGGGCATGTTATTTGCTTTAATGAAGAGGCTGCTAGAATTGCCAAACCTGATAGAAAAGATAAACATAGACCCGTTGTGGGCATGCATCATTGGTATCATGGTTTATGTGACATAGGTGCTAGTGTGAGTGCTATCCCCTATTCTTTATACCAAGACATTATGAATGACATAGCACTTGCAGAAATAGAAGACATTGATGTCATTATTAAACTTGCTAATAGAGATACTATATCAGCAATTGGGATTGTTGGGGATGTTGAAGTCTCGTGTGGGGAAATAAAATACCCTACTGATTTTCTTGTTCTTGGTTCCCCACAAGATGACTTCTGTCCCATTATCTTTGGTAGACCTTTCTTGAATACAGTTAATGCTAGGATAGATTGTAAGAAGCAAATTGTTGGTGTTAGTTTTGGTGATGAGTCTCATGAGTTTAATTTTTCCAAGTTTAGTAGGAATGTTCATGAAAAAAATTGCCTAGTAAGGATGAATTAATTGGTCTTGCTTCTATTGATGTGCCACCCACTGATCCTTTAGAGGAATATTTACTGGACCATGAAAATGATTTACATATGCATGAAAGAAATGAAATAGATAAAAATTTCTTTGAACAACGTCCTCTACTTAAACACAATCTGCCTATTGAAACTCTCGGAGGTCCTCCTCCACCTAAAGGTGATCCTATGTTTGAATAAAAACAATTGCCAGACACTTTGAAATATGCCTATCTTGATGAAAAGAAAATATATCATGTTCTTATTAGTGCTAACCTTTAGAGCATGAAGAAGAAAGATTATTGGAGGTTCTAAGGAAGCACCAACCTACTATTGGATATACTCTTGATGATTTAAACAGTAGTAGTCCCACTCTATGTCAGCACAAAATTAACATGGAACCAGATGCTAAACCATTTGTTGATCACCAACATCGGTTAAATTCGAAGATGAAAGAAGTGGTAAGAACGGAAATATTAAAACTTCTGGAAGCATGTATAATCTATCCAATAGCTGATAGTAGATGGGTAAGTCTTGTTCATTGTGTCCCTAAGAAAGGAGGTATAACAGTTGTTCCTAATGACAATAATGAACTTATTCCACAAAGAATTGATATAGATCATTACCCTTTGCTTTTTATTGATCAAATGCTTGAAAGACTATCTAAGCACACACATTTTTGCTTCCTTGATGGACATTCTGGTTTTTCACAAATACCTGTTTCTCAACCTGATCAAGAAAGGACCACTTTTACTTGTACTTTTGGAACCTATGCTTATAGACGTATGCATTTTGGTTTATGTTATGCACCTGCTACCTTTCAAAGATGCACGATGGCTATATTCTCTGACTTTTGTGAAAAGATTGTTGAGGTTTTCATGGATGACTTTTCTGTTTATAGAAAGTCTTTTGATGATTGTTTAAGCAATCTTGAGCGAGTTTAGCAGAGATGTGAACAAACAAATGTCGTCTTGAATTGGGAGAAGTGCCACTTTCTGTTTAATGAAGGCATTGTCTTGAGTCATAAAATTTCTAAAAGAGGTATTGAAGTGAACCAAGCTAAGGTTGATGCAATTGAGAAAATGCCATGTCCTAAGGACATCAAAGGTATTCGTAGTTTCCTAGGTCACGTTGGTTTCTATAGGAGATTTATCAAAGACTTTTCTAAAATTTCTATTCCTCTTACTAGTCTCTTGCAAAAGGATATTCCTTTTGTTTTTGATGATGATTGTCTCAAAGCCTTAATATCTGCACCTATTGTTCAACCACCTGATTGGAACTTACCTTTTGAAATTATGTGTGATGCTAATGATTATGTTGTTGGTGCTGTTCTAGGACAAAGAGTTGATAACAAATTGAATGTTATTCATTATGCTAGTAAAACTCTAGATAGTTCTCAAAGAAATTATGCTACTACTGAAAAGGAATTATTAGCAGTAGTGTTTGCTTGTGATAATTTAGACCTTATATTGTTGATTCTAATCTCACTATTCACACAGACCATGCTGCTATTAAATATCCTATGGAAAAGAAAGATGCTAAGCCTAGACTTATTCGTTGGGTTCTCTTGTTGCAAGAATTTGATCTACATATCATTGATAGAAAAGGAGCTAAGAAACCCGTAGCCAATAACTAGTCTAGGCTTGAAAATGTGCTTGATGACCCACTACCTATTGATGATAGTTTTCCTGATGAGCAGTTAGCTGCAATAAATGTTTTTCATAGTACTCCTTGGTATGCTGACTATGGTAATTACATTGTTGCTAAATATTTGCCACCTAACTTTACATACCAACAAAAGAAAAAAATCTTCTATGATTTAAGACATTACTTTTGGGATGACCCACATCTTTATAAAGAAGGAGTAGACGGTATTATTAGATGGTGTGTACCTGAGCATGAACAGGGACAAACCCTATGGAAATGTCACTCCGAGGCTTATGGAGGGCATCATGCTGGAGATAGAACTGCTCAGAAGGTATTGCAATCCGGATTTTATTGGCCTACTCACTTCAAGGATGCCCGTAAGTTTGTCTCATCTTGTGAGGAATGCCAGAGAATAGGTAATATTGGTAAGTGTCAAGAAATGCCTATGAATTATTGACTTGCTGTTGAACCATTTGATGTTTGGGGATTTGATTACATGGGACCTTTTCCTTCCTGTAATGGGTATACACACATTTCGGTTGCTGTTGATTATGCCACTAAATGGGTAGAAGCTATTCCAACTAGTAGTGCTGATCACAACACCTCTATTAACATGCTTAAGGAAGTTATTTTCCCAAGGTTTGGAGTCCCTAGATATTTAATGACTAATGGTGGTTCACACTTTATTCATGGTGCTTTCCGTAAAATGCTTGCTAAGTATGATGTTGACCATAGAATTGCATCACCCTATCATCCTCAGTCTAGTGGTCAAGTTGAACTTAGCAATAGAGAAATAAAATTTATTTTGCAAAAGACTATCAATAGGTCCAGGAAGAATTTGTCTAAGAAATTAGATGTTGCACTTTGGGCTTGTAGAACAACATATAAAAATCCTATGGGTATGTCTCCTTATAAAATGGTTTATGGAAAAGCTTGTCATTTGCCTCTTGAGTTAGAACATAAAGCATACTGGGCAGTTAAAGAACTCAATTCTTATTTCAAACTTGCTGGCCAAAAGAGGTTATTTGATATTAGCTCATTAGATGAATGGAGAACCCAAGCTTACGAAAATGCAAAGTTATTCAAAGAAAAAGTTAAAAGATGGCATGACAAAAGAATCCAAAAGCGTGAGTTTAAAGTCGGAGAATATGTTCTTTTGTACAACTCTCCTTTTAGATTTTTTTGCAGGGAAACTCCTCTCGAAATGGGAAGGCCCATATATCATTGAGGAGGTTTACCGGTCTGGTGCCATCAAAATAAATAGTTTTTTTACATCTGTGCCCCTGGTTCCTTAGTTCTACTCATCCATCCCCACACTCTTAACTTTTGCTCAGTTTTCCCCACTCCCTTGCCCGAAACCCTCCGAAGAGGTCATAACGGACGTCGCCTTCGGGTAAGTGCTTTGACCATTAACTCTGACGACTGGGGCCGCGTTGGGGTGTAGCTGTTCGACCGTTGGGTCGTGGTTTCGTTGGGCCGTCCCTTGCATTAAATGCATGCGCGGGTCGCCATGATAGAAGCCTGCTATGCATGCACCCAACAAGCCTGCCTGCATGCATCGATGCTCCGACCGAGCCTGCATGCGCCCACTGAGCCTGCATGCGCTGATGCGTGCTACCCCGATGCACTGACCGAGCTGCTTTCGTGCACGCCAGCCGCCACGGATGCAGCAAAGGTCGCTGCCGCTGGTTCCTCTCTTCTCGCACACTTGTCTCCTCGATTTACAACCTGTTTTGCTATGACAAATAAATTGAACAAATATGTTGTGGCTGCATGCACTAGCTAGGTGGCTACATATTTGTGGCTTGTTTAAGAAAAGAAGGGTTCGTTGTGGCTGCATGCACTAGGTGGTTACTAACTAAGCGAGCTCTCTAAGAAAACAATCAACATACATGTAGATAGGGCCATCAAGCCCAGAGCACGATCACATAGTTGAAACTAGGAGGAACATCATCATAGAATAGATAGAAAACTTAATAATAGAACTTGATAAAAGGGCCAACAAGCCCATAGCATCTCTGACATAATTCAATGGGATTACAACTTAACATAACATAGACTCAAAAAAATAGATGGAGGGTTTTGAACCCTAGACGCCGCCTTCTCCACCTCGCTCCTTCTTCGGGCGCCCTTTACTGCTCCTTTGGGGTGTTGTCGATGGGGTACAGAAGATTGTGCATGCGGGACGCGGTGGGGAAGATGTTGGTGTACTCCGTGAACATGTTGTGGGTGGTGAATGCGATGAACTTAGAGCCGCACCAAAACATCCGGCCAAGGAGGTAGAAGGCGTCAAATGTGTTGTGAAGTGGACAAGGAGAGCAACCACCACCCCGTTTTGGATGACCTCCTCGACAAGGAACATCCTTGGAGGTCCCCGCGGGAAGTGGTGGTAGCCGGACGCGAGGAAGAACTCGGTGAAGTTCCTTGCGGTCCTCCACCTTGATATTGCCCACACACGTAGTGTGCGCTCAATGTACACGCCAGGAGGGTAGAGCCTCTCCGGCACGATGGGTGGGAAGTGGTAGGTTAGTCCGGTGTACTGCATGGCTCAGGATGTGCTAGAAGAAGGAGAAGTGGTCGTAGAGCAAGAAGGGAAGATGGCAGAGAAGATGGGAGATGGATGAGGGATGGCAGAGGCAGAGGGTGGCTTAAATAGCCGTAGTGCTACGTGTTATTTGGTCGCGGCAATAACGGGGTCAAATGTGAAGTAACCCGCTTTCAAACCCACCGCGACATCGGGAGTGTACACGCGTGGGAAACGATGGTTTGAAAAAGAAGAAGTAAAAGAAGTTAACTGCACGCATGGGAATCCGTGGTCATATATATTATAGGAAAGAGACAAATTTTGAATAGTTTGTGGCCATTTTGCATGATAAAAATAAATTTGTCCCTTCAAAATTGGTCATTTTCTACGCAATGTCAATTGAATTCAAACGATGCAAAAATACAGAGCCAGCACGTTCACAAAAAACAGAGAAAACTATGCAGAAGTACAAAGCCAGCATGTTCACAATAAACAGAGCAAACAATGCAAAAATAAACGACGCAAATCGATGGCCTGATACGTCTCCAACGTATCTACTTTTCCAAACCCTTTTGCCCTTGTTATGGACTCTAACTTTTATGATTTGAATGGAACTAACCTGGACTGACGCTGTTTTCAGCAGAATTGCCATGCTGTTGTTTTTATGCAGAAATAAAAAGTTCTCGGAATGACCTGAAACTCCACGGAGATTTATTTTGGAAAATATAAAAAATAGCTGCAAGAAGATCCACACCAGGGGGGCCACACCCTGTCCACGAGGGTGGGGGCGCGCCCCCCTGCCTTGTGGGCCCCCTGGTGCTCCACCGACGTATCCCCAGATCCTATATATTCACTTTCGGGAAGAAGAAAAATCAAGGAGAAAGAATTATCCCGTTTCACGAGACAGAGCCGCCGCCAAGCCCTAATCTCTCTCGGGAGGGCTGATCTGGAGTCCGTTCGGGGCTCCGGAGAGTGGAGATCGTCGCCATCGTCATCATCAACCTTCCTCCATCACCAATTCCATGATGCTCACCGCTGTGCGTGAGTAATTCCATCGTAGGCTTGCTGGACGGTGATGGGTTGGATGGGATCTATCATGTAATCGAGTTAGTTTTGTTAGGGTTTGATCCCTAGTATCCACTATGTTCTGAGATTGATGTTGCTATGACTTTGCTATGATTAATGCTTGTCACTAGGGCCCAAGTGCCATGATTTCAGATCTGAACCTATTATGTTTTCATGAATATATGTGTGTTCTTGATCCTATCTTGCAAGTCTATAGTCACCTACTATCTGTTATGATCCGGCAACCCCGAAGTGACAATAATCGGGACCACGCCCGATGATGACCAAAGTTTGAGGAGTTCATGTATTCACTATGTGTTAATGCTTTGGTCCGGTACTCTATTAAAAGGAGGCCTTAATATCCCTTAGTTTCCAATAGGACCCCGCTGCCACGGGAGGGTAGGAAAAAAGATTTCATGCAAGTTATTTTCCATAAGCACGTATGACTATATTTGGAATACATGCCTACATTGCATTGATGAACTGGAGCTAGTTCTGTGTCACCCTAGGTTATAACTTCTGCATGATGAATTGCATCCGACATAATTTCCCATCACCGATCCAATGCCTACGAGCTTTTCCTATATTTCTTGTTGCTTATTTACTTTTTCGGTGCTACTATCACAAAAACTACAAAAACACTATCGTTACTTTTATTGCCGCTACCGCCACTATCATATTACTTTGCTACTAAACTATCTTGTTGTAGATACTAAGTTTCCTGGTGTGGTTGAATTGACAACCCAGCTGCTAATACTTAAGAGTATTCTTTGGCCCCCCTTGTGTCGAATCAATAAATTTGGGTTGAATACTTTACCCTCGAAAATTGTTGCGATCCCCTACACTTGTGGGTTATCACGGCCCAACCAGAGCTTGGTTTCCTTTTGGGCCCAATAACAATGTTTTTTTCATGGAGTCAGTGGTGGGCAAGCAGCCAAGCACATCCAATAGGACGCCTCTCGCGGATCGCCCCATGATCCTACGATGCGGAGCCATCCTTGTGATCCAACGGTGCAGAGCCTGCACGCAGCCAGCCCACCTAGTTCCTTCTAGAAGGCCAGATCTGAGGGCTGTCGCTTGGCGCGAGGGTATGATAGGACGGCTGACATTGGGAGCTAGGGTTAGGCGAAACCCCGCGGGGTTTAGAGGGGTTTTGAGCTGGTCAACGGGTTTTCGAAGGCTTTGACTGAGCATAACTAATTTAAAAAAAATGAAAAAATATGAAACCTCCGGCATTCGTCGTTTTATAAGACACACTAACGAGGAAAAATACTAAACTTGGTTTATGGTCATTTTCATGAAAAAATCAAAAAAACTTAAAACCTACGCACAGTGTTGTCTTATGTGACATGTTACCAACCAAAAATCTTAAACTTGGTCTATCGTCATTTTCTTGAGAAAACCTTCACGCATATGAGCTACCACCTAGATGATTTCATAGAGTTCAGGGAGAGGAGGTGGTGTTACCTTCTCTTTTTGAAAAATTTAAAAAATATCAAAAAATCACTAAACCTTTGTTTTAAAGTGAATAAGAAGGATCTGAAGTTAGTTTTCCATTTTCATATTTTGTACGTGTTTTTTAATAGTTTTTATATTAAATCATTTTTTGCAAAAGAAAATAATATTTAATTAAAAAAAGTGAGACTTCGAATCTACACTATATAGATTGAATAGGTGTTAATAAAAAACATTTAGCTCATTTAGAGGAGGTCCAAAAAAAACTTGATTACAAATGGGTTGTTTACCCTAGCCTGGGAGCTTATTTGGAGCACATTTCTCAAATTCAAATTTCTTCGACCTCCTCTAAATCATCTCAAATTTTGCACACATGATCTCCTACACAAACATAGATAGTTGATAATACATCTTCATTAAAATGTTGTTTTCTTCTCTGATATTGGAATATTTGATAAAAGGGAACCCTTGATAAAATGATGGATTGCAGCATATTTGCAGCATATGTGTGATCATTGCAGCACCTGAACTTTCAAAACACTAAAACAAATCATAGGAGATAAATTTAAAAACACAAAAACACCCAACATAGATAGCCACATGCATATAAAATCAAAATCAAACCACCAAAAGTTAACCCACATCTAGGGCCCCACAAACATAGTTCACCAACATTGTTCAACACAACCTAAAGTACTTAAAACACATCATAACATAACATAAGGGAAAGGGAGACAGGACTATGGCTAGGGTAGCATGCTGCCCCATGATCTTGTAGTCCTCGTCGTGAATGGTCACATCTTCTGCATGAGCTAGAAGGTGAGCGAAGCGGTCGTACTTTGGCTTTGTCTTGGTGGTGCAGTAGGGGCAGCGCCAAGTTTTGGTCCTGCTCTGGAAGTAGTAACCCACGCCCTTGACCCCGATCTTCTCCTCTTCCTTCTCTTTGAAGGAGGTGAAGTTGCCGCGGTCCACATCCACATCTTCCCCAAAGACATACTGCACACACGAATGAATTAAATTAGTAACTTATAGATTCATAGGAATACACCATGTCAACGAACTAAATGATCAATCTAAATTTCAAGTTGGCTTACCTCATACTCTTCGTCGTCACCATACGTTGGATCGTACGGGTCGTCGAAAGTATAGTCTATCTTCCTGTTCTTCCCCCAATCATCATCCTCCTGAATATACAATTACATCCATCACTAGTAAATACATAGGGATAATATACTATGATCCTATTTCCATTTTCCATTGTCATGCACACACATTGAACAACAGAGCTAATATAACTACATATTGAAATTTAGATATGCACACTTGATCATAGGGCTAATATACTATGATCCTAGTTGCATTTTCCATTGTCATGCACACACGTTGAACAATAGAGCTAATATAACTACATATTGTGTCCATATTGTGAACAACAGAGCTAATATAACTTGAATCAAATAACTTCTTAATCAATCTAATAAGCCCCAATCTGTTCACAACATCTAGCATTTTTGCAACGAATCTAATAAGCTTCAAAAATAAGTCTAATAAGCATGATAGCATTAAAAAACCCAATCCGTGAGCACTAAAAACAAACCTAATAAGCATCATAGCATTAAAAAGATTATCTGTTCACAACATCTAGCATTTTTGCAACGAATTTATCCAAATCTAAAAACAAATCTAAAAACCCCAATCATTGCATCACCTAAAATCATAGTTCACAACATCTAGCTAGCATTTATCCAACAAACCCTAGTCCAAAAACCGCCATCCCCCCAACCCATACAAAAAAAACCCGACCCATCCGTCAAACCAACTACTCTAACCATCTGAACTACCGTATGAATCCACAATCTAACCAATGCAACTAACTCTACAAGCAAATATCCTAAAGCAAAGAAAGTGCAAATACCTCCTGCTCCTCGCTAGGCTGCGCATGGGGGGCATCGGGATGGACTGCGCCGCTCGTCGCTGTCACCTTCTGCGCTGAGGCGGATCCCGCCACCTCCTTCCCCACATCCACAGCGGTTGCGAGTTTCCCCGCACCGCCGTGGACGCCGCCGACATCCGCGGTCATCGTGCCCTGCTGCTTCATCACTTCTTCGGCTGCTGCGCCGGCGTCACCACGAGCTTTGTCCATCGGATAGATGGAGGCGATGAAGGTGAGGAAGAGGATGCAGTGGGGGAGAGCGAGATGGTGCAGTGGAGGCAGTGGAGAAGAGCGAGACGATGCCGGTGGGGGAGAGGAAGACGATGCGGCAGGGAGGGAATTTGGGGGAAATGGTAGGGGCGATGGAGGTGGTTGCCCCTCTTTATATGATGGGACGTTTCGGGCATGTCCATTGAGACGTGCTACCCCACGACCGCGCTCTTGCATGCGCCCACCCCCAACGCGCCCCCACTCGTCAGAGTTAACGGTCAAAGGAATTGACCCGACGACAACGTCCGTTATAACCTGTTCTGAGAGTTTCGGGCAAGGGAGTGGATAAAAGTGAGCAAAAGTTAATAGAGTGGGGATGAATGAGTAGAGCTAAGGAACCAGGGGCACAGAAATAAAAATCCCAAATAAATAATTCCGAAGGTACTAACCCAAAGGTTGTTAACGGGCAACGAATAAAGCATTATATCTCAGGTACAGGCATTAATGTTGAAAGTAATATTATCCAAACTTTAACACCAAAGGAACACATAAAAGAATCCTTCTGGAACACTCCAGAATCGTCAAAATAAGGAGGTACGTGATACGGTAAGTAAACGGACTTCGAAAATTCCGCAAAAATATTTTTTATCGGTTTTGGAATATTTACAAAAATTGGAAAATAAGAAACTTCCAGGAAGCGTCCCTTGGTGGGCACAAGACACCAGGGCGCGCCCAAGTAGATTGTGCCCACCTGGGATACCTCCCGTACTCAGTTTTTCTTCCATGTACTTGTCCCCCAAGATAAAAAATCTATATATACTCCCCGAACCTGTTGACCACCGTATCATAGATAAATCCTCTATTCTCTTTTCCTTGATGTTTCCTGACAGATCCCATCTACTATGGCCATTTCAAGCTCGTCCAAGCACAAGTTCTTCTAGAACGTCATCAACCCATATCTTCGAGAAGCGGTGCAGCACCCTCAGGTCATCGAGATGCATGCGGGGGTGCTTCACCTCCCTGATGCGCCCTGTCCCAAGGGGAAGGGAACTGTGGAGGCCAGACTTGAAGCTGTGGAGCAATACTTCTTCCCGTGCAAGGGGTGGTGGAGCGTGGGCTCCATGCTAATCACCTCATGATCACGGACCTTTCTCGTGATCTCAAGGTGGATGGCAAGCCCATGAAGGACATCATCTTCACCTTCAACGAGCAAATTAACTTCCTCCAAAGCCAGATCTATGATCTTCGAAACAAAGTCTTTGAGTATGAGGCAAGGTTTAAAGATATGAGTTTGGCTCCTAGTTGCAGGACTCATGAGACTCATGATGGTGGACCACTGCCATGGAAATCCGAGGACAAGATCTCATCTTCTCCATCACCATCATCTTCTTCACCACCTAAGGAGAATTGAGTATCGGGTATGGGCACTCCCCTTGGCCTCCGCCAAGCTTGGGGGAGGTGCCCCGGTATCGTATCATCCCACTATCTTTTTGCTTTTACTTATTTTAGTTCAATATTTTTGATTAAGATGAAATAAAGTTTAGTTCGATCATTTCTTTTCGAGAGTTTCCTTAGTGATCTATCCTTGTAATCGTTTGCAGGTTTAATAAAGTTTAGTTTGATTTTTTATCTTTCTTTACTTTCATACTTCAAATAAAGAAAAGAAATAAAAGAAATAAAGGAAAGAAATAAATCAATAAGATCATATACTAATCCTATGGTAGGTGATACCACCACATAAGGAAAAGTATAAGTTGAAAATTTTATTAGAAATTGACAAACATAGAATTGGTCAATGATGCAACTAATGAAAGAATTAATAAAGGAAGAGAATATTCACATACAAATATACTATCCAAGAAATCTTTTGTGATTGTGAGCCCCCATCAAAATATTATATGCCAAAATTGTTGACGTTGGACAAGGAAGACAACTTAATGATTTATGTTTGTTCGTATTCACATAGAAGCCATATTGTCATAGATCCTTTAACATGTGGTGCTTGCCCAATATCTTTTCTAGCCAAAAATTCCGCACTAAGTAGAGATACTACTTGTGCATCCAAAATCCCTTAAACCCAAACCTTTTTCGAGAGTCCACCATACCTACCTATGGATCGAGTAAGATCCTTCAAGTAAGTTGTCATCGGTACAAAAATATAATAAAAATTGATTCTAAATATGTGAGATCATCTAGTGTAAGAGAAAATTGAGAGTTGTACGAACTTGGATGACAGAGAATAAAAGCGACAGACTGCATAATAAAGGTTGTCATCTTAAGGCTCAATACAACATGACGTTCTCTTGCACTAACGGATTGAGCATACAAACGAATAAACGCATGGCAACCTTTGCTTCCCTCTGCGAAGGATAATAAAAGGGCATTGAACGAGAAAGAAATCGTCCATAGATAATAAAACTATCATATGCCTTGGAAAGTGATATGAGGTACTCGAAAATGGTTGAAGTAATTGAATAGGAGGATCACTATGACTATAGCCCTTGGTAGAATTCCTAAAGAAGAAAATGATCTATTTGATATTATGGATGACTGGTTAAGAAGGGACCGTTTCTTTTTTGTAGGATGGTCTGGCCTATTGCTCTTTCCTTGTGCTTATTTCGCTTTAGGGGGTTGGTTTACAGGGAAAACT
This sequence comes from Secale cereale, assembly GCA_902687465.1. Taxonomy (NCBI): domain Eukaryota; kingdom Viridiplantae; phylum Streptophyta; class Magnoliopsida; order Poales; family Poaceae; genus Secale; species Secale cereale. The sequence continues at coordinate 831,906,688 of LR738711.1, read as the reverse complement.
TTTGTAACTTCTTGGTATACCCATGGATTGGTGATACGTCCAAAACATATCTATAATTTCTGCTTGCTCCATGCTTCTTTTGTGTGATATTGCTATGATATTGATGCACTTCCATACACTTTTGATCATATTTGGACTAACCTATTAACTCAGTGCACCACAGTGCCAGTTCCTGCTTTCTGCTATTTTTCTATTTCAGGTTTCCCCCATATTAAAAGTGCTCCAAAAATTCCAGGAAAAATATAGGAAAAATCAGCGTACAGGAAGCTTCGCGAAGAACCAAAGATGGGTCAAAGGGGAGCCAGGGGAGGCCCAGGCGGCCACCTGGCGTGGCCCCACCCCTGGCCGCACCAGGGGGGCGCCTGGGGCCCCTGCTCCGCCTCTGGCTGCCCCCCTTTGCCTATATATCCCTCTCGTCCCGAAACCCTCGAGGACAGAACCCTTTTTCGCGATCTCGCCTCTGTTCCACCGCCGCAGCGCTTCCAAGATCGGGAGCATCAGGAGAACTCTTCCCGGCACCCTGCCGGACGGGAGAACCACCACCGGGAGCTTCTCCACCACCATGGACGCTTCCCGGATGAGTCGTGAGTAGTCCACCTTGGACCATGGGTCCATGATCAGTAGCTATGTGATGTTCTCCTCCCCTCTTTGCTCTTCATGGTTTAGACCTCGTGAGCTGCCCTACATGATCGAGGCACATATGTAATCTTTCTGCTGTTGCTTTGCTGAGTTTGCTGGGATCTGATGGATTATGAGATTATGTTCAGATTGTGTTTGAGTAATATATTTGATTCACCTCTTTTATATCTTTGTTCTTGAGTAATTCTTGCATGTTCTCCGTTGCTGTTTATTGCTTTGGCCAAGTAGTAGGTAGTAACTCCAAGAGGGAGCGTTATGCTTGATTGTGGGTTCATGCCCCCTAATGACTAGCTTGAGTGACAGAAACATGAGTCTAGGGGATGTGCTGTTGCCACAAGGGAGAAAACAACGGTGCTTGTACCTGCGGGTGCAAGGATTGTTTACTTTACGCAAAGTTCTTTTAATGCAGTTGTTTGTTGCTTTGAGTTTACACTTTGGGTGGGATTCGCAACTTAATACCAGCGAGATGTTCTGGATAGATATCTCAAGGTGGATGATTAGTAGTAGATGCAGATGGATTTCGGTCTACTTGCCTTGGCGTACCGCCCATGCTTTTGAGCCTCTACCTTTCTTTGCAGCATAGTTAGCATTGGTTTGCGCACATAATCCTGTCAATTGCCCAGCTGTAATTTGTTTACCTCGCTTTGCTGTTTTATCGTCTTTTGGGAGAGAGACATCACTAGTGAACATCATGGGACCCCGGTCCATATTACCACCGCTGATCACACCTTCTATTTACTTCCTGTTTTTATTTCCTAGTTGCAGTCATAGCTATCATTATTATGTCTTGTGTTTGATCCTTTGTAAACAACAAGGCTGGAGGGATTGACAACCTCTCTGTACTCGTTGGGAGCAAAGTTATCTGTATCTGTGTGCAGGTCCCGTCAACCGCTAAGTTTCTGGCACCGTTGACACCTACTTGGCGACCCTCGGAGTCTCACGGGATTCGATCCTTGGTATCTTTGCCAAGGCAAATTTGCCGCTACGCTACATCTCAACCTTCCACTTGGGGTAACCAACGAGGGGCGAGAAGCCATCAATTGGCTAGTTCCTATTTGGAAGGTTGTAATTTCTTAACCGCAGCAGTTTCTACCACTGCCAATAGTTTAGCACACTCTTTGTTGCTACTATGGGGGCCCGAAGCACAAGGAGATTTTACTCGTTGGTGTCAATTAGGCGGTCTATGGACTTTTGTAGCTCTCCACGGGGCTGTTGCACTAAGAGGTTTCATGTTACGCCAATTTGAACTTACTCGATCTGTTCAATTGCGGCCTTATAGTGCAATCTCATTCTCTGGTCCAATTGTTGTTTTTGTTTTTGTATTCCTTATTTATCCACTGGGGCAATCTGGTTGGTTCTTTGCACCGAGTTTTGGCGTAGCACCGATATTTCGATTCATCCTTTTCTTCCAAGGATTTCATAATTGGACGTTGAACCCATTTCATATGATGGGAGTTGCCGGAGTATTAGGTGCAGCTCTGCTATGCGCTATTCATGGAGCGACCGTAGAAAACACTCTATTTGAGGACGGTGATGGTGCAAATACCTTCCTTGCTTTTAACCCAACTCAAGCTGAAGAAACTAATTCAATGGTCACTACTAACCGCTTTTGGTCCCAAATCTTTGGTGTTGCTTTTTCCAATACACGTTGGTTACATTTCTTTATGCTATTTGTACCCGTCACCGGTTTATGGATGAGTGCTATTGGCGTAGTTGGCTTGGCTCTGAACTTACGTGCCTATGACTTTGTTTCCCAGGAAATCCGTGTAGCGGAAGATCCTGAATTTCAGACTTTCTACACCAAAAATATTCTTTTAAACGAGGGTATTCGTGCGTGGATGGCAGCTCAGGATCAGCCTCATGAAAATCGTATATTCCCTGAGGAGGTTCTACCACGTGGAAACGCTCTTTAATGGAACTTTCGTTTTAGCTGGTCGTGACCAAGAAACCACCGGCTTTGATTGGTGGGCTGGGAATGCCAGACTTATCAATTTGTCCGGTAAACTACTTGGAGCTCATGTAGCCCATGCCGGATTAATCGTATTCTAGGCCGGAGCAATGAACCTATTTGAAGTGGCCCATTTCGTACCAGAAAAGCCCATGTATGAACAAGGGTTGATTTTACTTCCACACTTAGCTACTCTAGGTTGGGGAGTAGGGCCAGGGGGAAGTTCTAGATACTTTTCCATACTTTGTATCTGGCGTACTTCACCTAATTTCCTCCGCAGTCTTAGGCTTCGGTGACATTTATCATGCGCTTCTGGGACCCGAGACTCTTGAGGAATCTTTTCCATTCTTTGGTTATGTCTGGAAAGATAGAAATATGCAAAGAGTCAAAGTTTTCCTTCTTTCCTCTTTTATTTTTATCCTTTGGCAAGCATCATGTGGTGAGGAAAGATCTAGGCACATATGTCTAGTTGAATATGGGTGACATGAGTTATTATTGTTGACATCACCCTTGAGGTGAGTATCTTGGGAGGCGAAACTATAAGCCCCTATCTTTCTATGTGTCCGGTTGAAACATTTTGCTCATGTGTATGCGGTGAGTGTTAACAATCATAGAAGACTATATGATGGTTGAGTATGTGGACTTGCCTGAAGGCTCCGATACATGACCCTTCCTAAAAAGATGATGACTTGTAGTTGCAAAAGTTGACTAAAAACATAGTTTGTTGGTTTCTAATAGAGTTTATGCTTTATACTTCAGTTGTGTGATGGACTGTTACTTATTCATCGGAAGTATATGATGCAAGCTCAATGATAAAAGTCATATGTTTAATTTTATTGTTGGTATAATAATCAACATGATGCTTCTATGTCCGTATTTTGTTTTTATCGACACCTCTCTCTCAAAGCATGTGGACATTTTTTCGATTTTGGTTTTCCCTTGAGGACAAGCGAGGTCTAAGCTTGGGGGAGTTGATACGTCCATTTTGCATCATATTTTCTTACTGTTATTTATAATGTTTTTCCATAATAATGCTTTTTGGAGTAATTCTAATGCCTTTTCTCATAATTTTCAAGGGACACACCAAGAGGGAGAATTCTGGCAGCTGGAAATCTGGACCTGGAAAAGCTAGGTCATGCCACCTATTCTGCACAACTCCAAACAAGTTGAAACTTCACGGAGAATTTTTATGGATAATTGAATAAATATTGGAGTCAATAAACACCAGAGGGGGCCACCAGGTGGGCACAACACACCTGGGCGCGCCAGGCCCACCAGGCGCGCCCTGGTGGGTTGTGGCCTCCTCGGCCCACCTCTGGTGCCCATCTTCTGGTATATAAGTCATTTTGACATAGAAAAAAAAAATAAGGAGAGGGCTTTCTGGACGGAACGCCGCCATCTCGAGGCGGAACTCGGGCATGAGCAGTTTTGCCTACCGGCGGAGCGATTCCGCCGGGGGAATTTCCCTCCCGGAGGGGGAAATCATCATTGTCATCATCACCAACCACTCTATCATCTTGGGGAGGGCAATATCCATCAATATCTTCACCAGCACCATGTCATCTCAAACCCTAGTTCATCTCTTGTATTCAATCTTGTTACCGGAGCTATAGACTGGTGCTTGTGGGTGACTAGTGGTGTTGATTACGTCTTGTAGTTGATTACTATATGGTTTATTTGGTGGAAGATTATATGTTCAAATCCATTATGCTATATATTACCTCTCTGATCTTGAGCATGTTCATCACTTGTGAGTAGTTACCTTTGTTTTTGAGGTCACGGGAGAAACCATGTTGCAAGTAATCATGTGAATTTGATATGTGTTCGATATTTTGATAGTATGTATGTTGTGATTCACTTAGTGGTGTCATGTGAACGTCGACTACATGACACTTCACCATATTTGGTCCTAAGGGATTGCATCATGGAGTAGTAATTAGACGGTGGGTTGCGAGAGTGACAGAAACTTAAACCCCTGTTTATGCACTATTCCGTAAGGGACCGATTGGATCCAAAAGTTTAATGCTATGGTAAGAATTTATTCTTAATAATTTTCTCGTAGTTGCGGATGCTTACGGGAGGGCTAATCATAAGTAGGAGGTTTTTTCAAGTAGGAACAACACCTAAGCACCCATCCACCCACGTATCAAATTATCAAAGTAGCGAACACGAATCAAACCAACATGATGAAAGTGACTAGATGAAATTCCCGTGTACCCTCAAGAATGCTTTGCTTATTATAAGAGATCGTTTTGTCATGTCCTTTGCCTAAAAAGGATTGGGCTACCTTGCTACATACTTGTTACTATTATCATTACTTGCTTGTTACAAATTATCTTGCTATCAAATAACTCGCTACTTACAGTTTCAGCACTTGCAGACATTACCTTACTGAAAACTACTTGTCACTTCCTTTTACTCCTCGTTGGGTTCGACACTCTTACTTATCAAAAAGAGCTACAATTGATCCCCTATATGTCATTAGGGAAATACTTACTCTACTTTGCTGCATCACCCTTTCCTCTTCAAGGAAAAAACCAACACAAGCTCAAGAGGTAGGACCGGCATGCTAGGACTAAAAAGGATGCCGCCGTCGCTGACGCGTGGGCCCACGGTCGGCGGTTTTCATTAATAAAGACGCGGGAGTTCGTTGGCCGACCTCCATGTGGGGATGCGAGGGACACCGAGAGGATGGGCAGCGTGTCCGCGCTGACGCATTTGACGCTCAAATTTGTACCAGAAATGAGTCGACGCATTGAGGTATCATTTTTGTCTGAGGGAGTCAATTGGACGGCGGCGGACGAAATGGGTCGTGTTTAGAGTTTCTCTAAGGCCAACTCCAATGCACGACCCCATCCTGTCCGGGTTTGTATGTTTGGGCCAAAACGGACATACGACATGGCCCAACGTGCGGCTGCATTCGCAAATTTGTCCGTTTCGTGTCCGTCCTGCACCATTTCTGGCGCAAACATGCGCTCGGTTTGTGGCCACACGGACGTCGAACGGACGGGCACGCGCTTATTCGCCGTCCGTCTAGGGGAGGCGTGGCGGCCGCCCACCTACCTCCGCCGCCAAAATTCAATGTGCACAAGCTGCGGGCCCTGGTTATCATTTACATGGGCAGAGGGTTTGTCTTCCTTCTTAATGTGGAAACCGTGGTATGGCCAGTCCACAACTTCCACTTCCTGGCCGGCCTGCCACCTTGAGCCCCGACAGGAGCAAACCCTAGCCAGCGTTACCGCACGCTCACTCGCCCACCTCCTCGCCGGCGCCATGGGTTGGTATTGGATTAACAAGGGGAAGCACGACCATGAGAACGACTCCTCCTCTGGACGACACCGCTCTGACGCCCACCTCCCCACCGCCGACATGGCCATCCCGGAGCTGGACGTCGCGTCAAGGAGGAGGTACAGGTGGAGTAGCCCCACGCCGCGTGGAACCCTCGTCTAGTTGGCCAGTGGTGGAGCTGGTCATGCACGGCGCCGGAAATGGCCGACTCAGTGGGAGTCGGCCCATGGTTAGCCACGCCAACGCGGTCACCGAAGCAGGAGCAGGAGCCGCAGGACGAGGTGGTGCACGCTCCTCCAGTTTGGCAGGGGCCGCCAGCTCACCTTTGGCAGCCACCTCCCTACGTCGACCTCACTAGCGACGACGAGGCGTAGAATGGCGGCTCCTGGAGACAACCGTGGAAACACCATAGGACGGAGAAGGCGCACCGTAGTATGGTTTGATCGAAGGAGCCGGCTGGTACCCGTTGTAGACCGCCGGTGCACAGTATGCAGACGATGTACTGGACAAAGCTGTAGGCGCAAGCGCATAGTGCCCCGTTGCAGCTCCTGCGCCGTGAGGCCCTGCCGGTGTCACATTGTGAGGCCTTGCTCGTGATGCACCTGGTTGCATGGCGCCATACGAATAGACATGAAGGAGCGGTGGGGTAGCTCCTTGCTACATGGCGTAAGGCCCCACAAATGATGTGCCTGGTTGCATCGCGGCACCGTACGCGTAGCCACGCTGGGGCAGCGCCGGAGAGGGCCGACGGTGGGGCGGTGCCTCCGGCGAAGATCGGGGATGGCGGACCAGCATCACTCTGGACGGAGGCTGACATGGAGACCCCAGCCAGGGAAGCCATCGGCTTTGAAGCCAAAAACAGAGAGGCCATCGCAATCTCAGCGGCGGTGGTGAGGAGGCCATCGATGCGATCAGCAGGGCGAAAGCAGTGGATCGTAGACCTAATCTGATACCATGTTAAATAGCATGTTTTGGGAAACTGCCCGACACCAATAATGGGTGTGGCTATCTCATATATAAAAAGGGGTACACGAAGTGTACGATACAATATACAAGACATATACAGAAGCACGATATAAATACAGTCTAACAGTCTCTACGATCAAAGGTTTCAGTTTCTAGGTGAGAATGTTGCGCCTCAGCATGGAGAAGCGGCAACGTTTGAACGGTTCACCCAGTTTTGTTATTAAATGCGTGATTGGTAAACTCATATGCAACTACAAAATGATTTGGTCGAGCATATGTGGTCTCAGGTTGGCAACCAATAGATGCAGCTTTTTCACATGTATTTAAGACTAATTTACTTTTTATTCGGCTTGTAAATCTATCTAAATTTATTTGGCTGCGAAACCATACTTCCTATTTTGGTTTGGTTAAAACTATGAAAAAATGTGTGCATATCAATTCAAAAACGTTGGCAGGCCGGCCACGCAAGAAAATATGGGTCGGCGCTTGGGCGCACCACCGACCCAAATCATAAACCGGGCGGACGCCGAGCGGGCGGCCAACCCAATCGGACAAAACCGCGGCCCATTTTGGTCGGCCGGTTGGAGTTGCTCTAAGGCCAACACCACCGCACGACCCCAAATAGACGTCTGTTTTGTCTGGATTTCGTCTGTTTGGGGTGGTAATGGATGGCAAAACGGACATGTGTTTTCGGGTATTCTGCGAGGCGCCCAACGCGGCCGATGAACCCCAAAACACCCGTTGCGCCCGCGCGGTCGCCGTGGCATCTCATCGCCGCAGCCGCGCTCATCGTGGCTGCCCGCCCGCCCACACCCTGCTCCGGTCCTGCCGCTACGCCCGCGCGGCTGGAGCCGAGCCAGGAGCCATCGTCGCTGGCCGCGCGCCCGCATGCGCTCGCCGCGCCAAAAGCCGACGTCGTCGCCGTGCCTAGCCACCCGCCGCTCGTCGCCCGTGGTCGCCTCGTCCCGCCAGCGCCGTGCCCCGTGGCTGCGCCCGCCACCGCACCCCGCTACTCATCGCCTACCACCGCGCCCGCCGCCGCGCTCCGCCGCCCACTGCCCCGCCCACGCCGCTCCCTGGGCGTCGCCACCCACCGCCTCGCCCAAGGTCGCGTCCTGCACCCACGCACGCCGCTCCATGCGCGCGGCCGCCCAACGATGCGCCCGGAGTCGTGCCCCGCCGCCCACCGCCCCGCCCACTGGTAAGCCCTGCGCCCGCGCACGCCGCTCCCTGTGCGCCGCCGCCCAATGTCGTGCCCAGAGCTGCGCCCACCGCCCACCGCCCCGCCCAAAGCCGCAACTTGCACCAATGCACGCCGCTCCCTGCAC
>LR738711.1:831847429-831896915 GCA_902687465.1 Secale cereale | reverse complement strand
CGCGGCCGCCCAACGATGCGCCCGGAGTCGTGCCCCGCCGCCCACCGCCCCGCCCACTGGTAAGCCCTGCGCCCGCGCACGCCGCTCCCTGTGCGCCGCCGCCCAATGTCGTGCCCAGAGCTGCGCCCACCGCCCACCGCCCCGCCCAAAGCCGCAACTTGCACCAATGCACGCCGCTCCCTGCACGCGCGCCCTTGCCCTGGCCAACCAACCGTGGTCGTCCCGCAGCAGCACCGCGCCCGCAACGCCCATCGCTCGCAGCGCCAGCCAGTGTTGCCTCCCACCGCCACGCCCGAAGCTGCAACAGAAGTCGTCGCCGCGCGCGCCCGCATGCCTGTGCCGCCCACCACCTCGCCCCGTCGCACCCGCGCCCCGGTGCTGCAGTTGGCGCTCGCCTTCGAGCTTCCGCGTGTGGAGGTGAACGCCGGCGTGCAGGACCGACACTAGGTGGCGGCGGCCATAGAGCCTGCGCCCGGCGCGAGAGCATGCATGGTTGGGTTGGTGAGGAAGAGAGAGAGAAAAAGGGAGAGACAGAGGGATGGGTGGGTGGGCAGACGGACCAATTTGGTTTTGATAGGTGGGTCAGGGGTCCCATGCAAAGGACACAGCCGACGAGGACCACACACAGAATCTTCCGCTTGTGTTCGTTCCAGACGCAAAGCAGGCCCATATTTGCTCCGAGGATGATGTGAAACGGACGCTTTTTATGGATGGGGTTGCAAGTTGGGTTGTCTCATTTGTCCATTTTACCCCGAACGGACACGGGCGGACAGGATGGGGTCGTGCACTCGAGTTGGCCTAATAGTTCGGATCATATGTTTAGTGTAGTACTAGGGGGAAAGTATCCAGTGCTCCCAGCCTTAGGCTACTCCCAGTGCTCCAATGTACAAAAACACTTTTAAGTGTTTCAGAAAATACTGGAAAAATGAGAATGTTCACAATGAAGGTCACTACATCCTCTAAAGATTTCACGTCCAAAATCGAAATGTACATTGAGAAACAAAAATGAGAAATCTAGATCTGAATAGTATCAATGTTGCTTTAGTCTCTTCTTTACACTATTAAGATGCAACTCCCAATTGGAACAGCGCCCATGAAACCTCTTCACTCGATGTTGAACCCCAAACCTCAAACCATGCACTCGTTGGAAGAATACCTATGAGCTACTTGAAGAAGCCACCTATTAATTTACGAAGGTTTCCGATTATGCAATCTGGTGTTGGGGATACAGGGGAAGCACCGCGCACTCAACTCTAAACCTACATCCAGTTGTATCCATCCGTCAACACATAACCAGTCTTTCTCGGAAACTGTTTACCTCGGACCTTCGAAACGCATCCGCTATACAAGCTGTGGCAATACTCCCGAACTATCTCCCCAGTACTGGGTGACATCGGGGTTATCTCACCACTAACCGCATAGAAGAGTTTTCAATGTCGGTCGTCTTAAGTATTCTAGAACCGCTACGATACATTTGTGACGACAACACCTCGGAGCTCAACTCCCCGGGACACTGCCACAACCCCTAAATGACAGGAGGCATCGAGAACAATGTTCTCGTCACAAAGATATCGGAACAATCCAAACAATACTCGCGTGATCCTAAAAGAAATTTAGTGAATTTTTGAGAGTAGAAGAGATAGAACAACGTCAGGAGTCCTCACCAGAGCGATGAAGGGATGAGGAGTAAAAAGAAATCCTACTCTCCGATATATATATATAGGACTCAAAACATTTTTATGTGTGTGCCTAGACTCAACCGTCAACGATTCGATCAATCAGGGGGCTCCTAGGTCGGAGAAGGCTCTGATACCAACTTGTAATGCCCAGTATGCGGCTATGTCCCCCATGTGTCGAGGCATGACTTAAGGACATAAACGCATACTAGAATGATATCAAGTATGGTATCTTTGCACAACTCATGTAAAATCCAGGGCTGAAAGGTAAAATGATAGTTGGCTTACACTCGCCACGTCACACAAGAGAATACAATAGCATACATCATCCAAATAACATCATGGTCCGACTACGGACGAAATCCAAATGAAAAGATACCATAAATAACACAAGGCCTGATTGCCCCTAGTAGAAGCCACTACTGATTGTCGGGATAAGACACATAGCAACGTCCACGCTCTTCGTCGAACTCCCAGTACAGCTCTGAACCATCTCCTGTATAGATCTCAACGGTACCTGCATCTGGTGTGTGTTGAATCTGTGAGCCACAGAGGACTCAGCAATCCCGTTCCCGGGTAGCAAAACTATCAAAGCCTTAGGTGTGGAAAGGTTGTAAACAAGGTTGTATCAGCACTAAGCACTAGCTTACGAGTTTAGAGCGAGAAGAGAACAAGTGCCAACGATCGCCAAGTTGAACAAGAAGTGATCCTAGCTACTCACGATCAAACATAACCCCACCGTGTTCACTTCCCGAAGCCCTTCGGAAAGAGACCATCACGGTTACTCACGCAGGTAGTGTATTCATGAATAAGGTGTCAAGTTATCTACAACCGGATATTAACAAATTCCCATCTGCCACATAACCGCGAGCACGGCTTTCGAAAGTTCAAAACCCTGCAGGGGTGTCCCAACTTAGCCCATCACAAGCTCACGATCTGCGGAGTCGCAACTCCAAGGTGGGAAGACCCGAGTATTCTCGGAATCGCGTCCTCAAGATATTTCGACAAAGGTAAAACTAATCCAGCAAGACCTCCCAGCGTGCCGACACCCTGATAGTAGCCGCGCGTATCTCATCTTAGGCCACGGCCGGATGGGACAACCTACAGGAAAATACCAAATACCTCGGGTTTCCCCAAGGCGGCCCTGCAGTCTACCCGGTTGGACCAACACTCATGAGGAGCACTGGCCCGGGGGTTGTAAATTAAGTCCACGAGATAGCTAGTCCCTATGCAAAATTTTAGTTGTTAGGAAAATGGAAAACCAATGTTGGGCCTTGCTGGAAAAGCTTTAACATAGAGCGAATTATCAAGGGGGCCCCATAAACCCCAACCGTGTTAGGGACGCAAAAATCAAGGAACATAACACCGGCTTATCGGTTCCTAGGGCGGCATGAGTGGAACAAAACACCGAGCAAGAGGCTTAGCCTTCCATGCATTACCAATATATAGGTGAATTAGTTTAACAGATATTATATATTGTGTTATCCCAAAACAAGTTCATCATGGAGCAATATTCAAATCTTCACCTGCAACTAACAACGCTATAAGAGGGGTTGAGTGATGCGTACTTAGCCAATCAACGGTTTGCTAGGAAGGTGGTTAGAGAGTTTCATGGCAACAATAGGAGGGATAACAAACAGGAATGGGCATCGAGGCAATATCTAAAGAGCGAGATATCTACCATTGGCGAAGATAGTAGTGGTATCTGGGAATGGTCATCTTGCCTGTTGATTCCACGGAGGGATCGTAACCTTGCTCCTCAAACTCAGCCTCGGTAGGAACCTCGAACTCCGAATCGGCTTCCGGCTCTACCCAATACAAGAACACAACAACGGCACAATATCAAACACGGTGCAATGCACAATCAACATGATGCAAGTATGATGTGCGTTGCATGAGGATACTCTTGAGCCTAAGGAGAAGATGATGGAAAATGCCTCATATTGGAAAAACCAAGCAAGCCACTGGATAGAGGGGAAGATTTCGGTTGAAATCGATATAAAGATCACCGGAAACGGATGCACGGTTTGCAAAAGACAAGCAAAAAAATATTCAAGCAAAACTGCAGTTTACAGCAACATGACATCTTTGGAGCAAGTAATAATTATGCTCCAGCACCCAAACATGGAGACAAAGGACATGGATGTGAAATAGACATGATATGTAACAATCATAAACTTAGAACACACCCAAAACCTTGCTGGAACACAATTATACAAGCATGGAAAGTTGCAATAAATTTACAGAATTCTCAGACTTCGTGAAAATTACAAGGCATGGCAGAATTACAACGTATAGGCATGTTTACAAGTTTGTGCAACTCAACTCAAAGCATAGCATGGCAAGTTAAGGTAACCAACAGCAAGAAGGCATATTTGAGAAGCTACTCAAAGCAAGAACATGCTCATAGGATGCATAGAACACTAGCTACACTCGTGGCAAAACTGAACTTGTTGATAACATGCTGACAGATACATTTTATAGTCACTTGGGAGCATGAAAACAACAAGTTACAGCAAGCCATCATGCAAGCAAAAGGCATGGCAATAACATACATAACATGCTCTTCAAGAATAACCACATGGCTACTTCTTCAACATACTAGAACATGTCCCAAACACCATGGCAAAAGTGCAAAAGTTTATCCAGACTTAGCAAAATCTGGGCATGCTGACAAGTAAATTTTATAGCAACTTGAGGGCCTCATAACAAAATTGTACAACATGGCATCATGGCAAACAAGTGCATGGATAGCTAGAGCATAACATATACATCAAGGAACACCCACTGGACAACTCTAAACATGCACAACAAAGATGGTGGCATCATGGATACATGGCATAAAATTTACCAGATTCACACTTAGTAGAAATTTATAAACATGATGACATGTTAACAAGCTTGTTGCACTCATATCAAGACATAGCATGGCATGAAAATGAATCTATCATGTAGAGCACATACCCAAGAGAAAAACTCATGTTGACACCTAGCTCATATGACACATGGATAAATAAGCACAAGCAAGACAAAACATCATCTCATAACAAGTTCAGAAACTTATCAGCCAAATGCACTTTTGCAATAGAGATAAACATGGCAATATGACACCTAACATGAACGCTACAACAACCATCATGTAGAGCATTTCACAATGAAGATCTGGACATATCATTCACTCCATTCGGACCAACATGCACAAAGTTATCAACTCACGAACATGGCAACAAATTTACACAGATAGCAAGTTACAGCAACATGCACTCTTGCCACGAAAATTAAGTCAACTAGATGAACTCTAACATGCATGAAACTGGTACTAACATGTAGAGCACAACGAGACGAACATTTCGACATATCATACACGCAAAACGGAGCACCGAGCACGAAGTTATTGCATGATGAAGGAGGCAACAAAATTACAGATCCGGGGACTTAGTGGATTTTTTACCTCCGCGAATGTCAACATGGGACGGAGGGATTCCGGGATAGGGATATCCGGCGTTTGGATCGGGGACCGATGGATCTGGTCCCGATCCGCGGGACCTCGCCGGAGTAGACGCCGGAGAGGGAGGAGACGGCCGGAGCACGGGCGCGAGGTGGCCGGCGACCAGAGGAGGAGTGGCGGCGGCGCCGGCGGGAGGTGGCGCGGGCGCTGGTGGAGCTCGAGGCTCTCGGCGGCGGGGTCGGCGGAGCAGGCGAGCAGAGCAGAGCCGGCGGCGAGGGGCGGCGCTGGCGGGCGGAGGGTGCCCGAGTGGCGGCGGCATCGGGCCGGCGGCCGGATCTGGCGCCGGAGACGCGGAGGATGGCGGCGGTGGAGATCCGCGGGAGCTGCGAGCGGTACGGGCCGCGGGGGCCGGGGACGGGCCTGGCGGGCCCGTGCGGCGATGGGAGTGGGAGGGCGGCGGTGATGACGTGTCAGGCTGCGGTTGGCCGGGCGGGTGGCGGACGTGTCCGGCGGCCGACAGAGGAGGAAGACTAGGGTGTTTACCCGAAAATGGAGGGATGGGGCCTTTTTATAGGCATAGTGAGCTAGGAAGGTCCAAATGGGGTGCGGTTTTCACCCACACGATCGTGATCCGATGACCGAGAGGATGGGAGTGGTTGTGCTGGCTTAGTGGGCTGTTGTGGAGGGGGTCTTGGGCCAAAAGGAAGAGGAGCTTTTAGCCCACTAGGTTAACCGTTGGAGTACCAAACGAACTCCAAACGCGACGAAACTTGACAGGCGGCCTACACGTACCAAAACAACAACGCACGACAAGTCTCACCTCATTCCGATAACGTTACGTGGCCACATACGAAAGAAGGACTCGGGGGTGCCACGGGCACATGTGTGAGTGTCGGAACTCGAAACGGACAACGGGAAGAGACGAGCGGGACCGGGTGCAAGTGACAACACGAATGCAATGCAATGCACGTGATAACATGACATGGCTGAAATGCACACATGAACGACAAAACAAAGAAACCCGAAATGAAAGAAGAGCCCAGAATGGAATTGAAGAAGTCAACATTTCATATATTACCATAAATGGAAGGTATCACATATGGGGTGTTACACGGGCGGCATCTAGAGGTGGAACGGCGGTGCATTGTACATGGGGGCGGGCTGGATGGCGGGAGGTGCCTGCACCACCTCCTCCCGTGGCGACGCCTCCTGCTCCGGTGACCGCGGCGGCGTGGGGCACCAGTTCACGCCCCCACGACATCGGCCATCTCGAGAGCCGTGCACGACCAGCTCCTCCGCTAGCCCACCAGACCCGGGTGGAACGCGCTGACGGGCTCCTCCTCCTCCTCCTCCCTCCTTGCCTCCACCATATGTAGCTCGGGGATGGTGACATCGCCGGAGGCAGGGAGGACCATCATGGTCTCCAGGCCCTTCCACTGGCGCTCGTCGTGCGTGTTCATGGAGTCTTCCATGACACGCTCAAGGAGCCATGCCTCCTCCTCCTATGTCATGAGAGGAGGTGGTGCTGGCGACGGAGAGGGCGACGGCGACGGCATCGGCGTGATGCCGCACACCACCCTACGCCCGCACACTTGGGGAGGGCTAGGAGCGCATGCCCGACGCTCAATTGGCCGTCGCGGCCCCGACGAGGTGCCAGCGAAAAAGAAGGCTCGCCGCAGGTCGTGCTCATCCCAGAACCAAGTGTCCCAGAGCGTGGAGTCTATGGCATACCTGGGGTCATGGTAGAGGTCGTCTCGCAGGAGGCGGTGAAAGCAAAAGTGCTCCCTGGGTGATTTTTTTTAATTAATGTCAACATATCTCTTGTTGGATTAATACCTTTACCTAGTATATTTCAGATAAGTTCAACAGTGGAGTGGCAAGGACAATAGGACGTGGAACCCCTTCTAGATGCTAAGGACAGAAGATTGGCAAAATCTCAAAAGCTCAAGACTCTTCATTTCCATTTTAGTCATCCAAGATCACACTGAGTCCATAGGAAAAACCAATACTATTAAAAGGGGATGAGGTGTTGCTTAATGGCTTGCTTGCTCAAAGTGCTTAGTGATATGCTCCAAAGCCCTCAACCACTTTATCATTCCACATATGTCATAAACATATAGTCAAACTCGGCCCCACCGATTTGCTATCCGACGCCACCAAGTTCACTTGACAAAGCCACTACCAAAACCCTAATCAATTCGGTCTCATCGATAGGGATCTCGGTATCACCGAGATGAGATTACAAACTCTATGTTTCCTATTTGAAACATTTCGGTCCAACCGAGATGTGAGAATCGGTCTCACCGAGTTAGCATTGCAAACTCTTTTTTGCCTCTTCGTAACATTTCGGTCTCACCGAAATGAGCGAATCGGTCCCACCGAGTTTGCCTGACCAACTCTCTATTTGCCTATTATAGCAATCGGTCTCACCGAGTTGATGTGATCGGTCTCACCGAGATTATGTTATGCCCTAACCCTAATGAAATCGGTCCCACTGAGTTGATCATATCGGTCCCACCAAAAAGCCTAACATTCACATTTTGAACTGGATCGGTCTGACCGAGTTTCATGATTCAGTCCCACCGAGTTTGGTAAATTGTGTGTACGGTTAGATTTTGTGTGGAGGCTATATATACCCCTCCACCCACTCTTCATTCGTGGAGAAAGCCATCAGAACATACCTACACTTCCATTACTCATTTTCTGCGAGAGAACCACCTACTCATGTGTTGAGACCAAGATATTACAACCTACCATATGAATCTTGATCTCTAGCCTTCCCCAAGTTGCTTTCGACTCAAATGTTCTTTCCACCATATCCAAATCTGTGAGAGAGAGTTGAGTGTTGGGGAGACTATCATTTGAAGCACAAGAGCAAGGAGTTCATCATCAACACACCATCTATTACCTTTTGGAGAGTGGTGTCTCCTAGATTGGTTAGGTCTCACTTTGGAGCCTCCGACAAGATTGTGGAGTTGAACCAAGGAGTTTGTAAGGGCAATGAGATCGCCTAATTCGTGAAGATCTACCCTAGTGAGGCAAGTCCTTCGTGGGCGATGGCCATGGTGGAATAGACAAGGTTGCTTCTTCGTGCACCCTTCATGGGTGGAGCCCTCCGTGGACTCACGCAACCGTTACCCTTCGTGGGCTGAAGTCTCCATCAACGTGGATGTACGATAGCACCACCTATTGGAACCACACCAAAAATATTCATGTCTCCAACTACGTTTGCACACTCCAATCCCATCCCTTTACTTGCTTGCAACTTGCATGCTTTACTTTCCGCTGCTCGTATACTATTGGCATGCTTGCTTGAAATATATTGTGAATGTTTGAAATTATGCTAAAAACTCTACCTCAACTCAAAGATCGTACAAACTGTTACTTTTCTTATTGAGTGTCTAATCACCCTTCTCTAGACACCTCTTCTTCGATCCTCCCAATTGGTATTAGAGCTTTGGTCTCCATTGCTTTGGTTTAATCACCATTGGACGAAGATGGACGAGTCTATGATCAGGAGTATTAGACGTAGAGTACCTATGGTTGACGGAGAATTATAGAAGGAATGGAAAAATGAAATGCTTGAGATCTTCAATGAATATCATTTGAAAAAGTATATTGTTAGTCCTCGTGTGCCCCCATTGATGCTTCGAATCCTACTTCCAATGAGAAACTTGAGATGATTTGAAATCTTAGAACTGTTGGTCTTATCACTTGAGGATTGCCTAGAAACTTGCTTCTGTGTTTGCCAACTTTCAAATGTGCTTATACCATATGGAAATTCCTTGAGGAACCGTTTCCGGACAACTTTTTGAAAAATCGAGATGTGATCGTTCAAAAGTCCATTACTTTAAATAAGATGAACTCTAGTGATCCCAAATTCGATGAATGTTTATTTGAGCTTCGTGACCTTATGCGTGCCAAAGGAGATGTAGGAATCATTAGTAATATCATCTCGGAAGTCATTAGAATTCATAAAGATGAACATTGTCATGATCACATAACTAATGAATCACTCTCTCTAGGTGTTGATCTATCACAAGACAGTGCTGAACATGGTTATTATGATGAGGATGATGATAGTGACTTTGTCCTTGATGAGAAAATGAGACATTTTGGTCTTATGGCCAATCTTCGTGGTTATGCAGCCGGAGGAAAGGAATGGGTGCTTGACAGTGGATGCACGGAACATATGACCGGGGATAAGTACATGTTTGATAAGCTTGCTAGAAATGATGGTCCACGAATGTATGTTACCTTTGGTGACAACTCTAAGGGTAAAGTTGTTGGCCTTCGTAAGGTGGCCATATCCAATGATAGCTCTATCAAGAATGTCATGCTTGTAGAATCCCTCGAATATAATTTTCTTTTCGTGTCTAGATTAGCTGATTTTGGTGTAAATGTGCTATTCACTCATGTTGATTGCCAAGTCTTTCGAAGAGATAATCATAATATGGTCTTTACCGGCATTCATAGAGGTGACCTATACATTGTTGACTTTACTAAGAGAGCCCAACCTCGCACTTGTTTTATTGCTAAATCTTCTAAAGGTTGGTTGTGGCATAGAAGGTTAGGTTATGTAGGCATGAGAAATCTTGATAAGCTTATTAAAGGTGATCATATCCTTGGTGTTAAAGTTGTTATATTTGACAAGGATAGACTTTGTAGTGCTTATCAAGCAGGAAAACAAGTTGGAGGAAGTCAACCCGTGAAGAACATCATGACTACGAGAAGACCACTTGAGCTACTTCACATGGATCTTTTTGGTCCCAATGCTTACAAGAGTCTCGGTGGAAACTCTTTTGGATTGGTCATTGTTGTTGATTTTTGAAGATTTACGTGGGTGTTTCTTCTTGATGATAAATCACAGGTGACAACGGAACGGAGTTCAAGAACGCGAATGTGGATACCTATCTTGATGAAGAAGGGCTTTCACATGAGTTCTCGGCTACGTACACACCTCAACAAAATGGAGTTGTTGAGAGGAAGAACCCGACACTTGTCGAAATGGCAAGAACGATGCTTGATGAGTACAAGACGCCAATACACTTTTGGGCAGAAGTGGTTGAAACAGCTTGTCATACTACAAATCTTCTATATCTTCACAAGCTTCTCGGCAAGACGGCATACGAGCTTCTCACCGGTAACAAACCCCAAGTTGGATACGTTCAAGTATTTGGCTCAAAGTGGTACATTCTTGACAACAATCATCATTCAAAATTTGCCCCTAATTCTCATGAAAGTTTTTTACTCGATTATGGCTCAAACTCTCACACTTACCGTGTCTACAACAATTTCACCCGAAAGGTTGAAGAGACAGTAGATGTGAAGTTTGATGAATCTAACGGCTAGCAAGTAGAGCAATTTCCAATTGATGTAGGAGACAAAGACCCTTCAGAGGAAATACAAGACTTGTCTATTGGCAAGATTTGCCCAACGGAGGTGAGGGAGAAAAATTCATCCATTCAAGTGGAAGCCTCATCTTCACGACAAGGTGAACCACAAGTTGACTTGGAGGCATTGATACGTCTCCAACGTATCTATAATTTTTGATTGTTCCATGCTAATATATATTCTGTTTTGGATGTTTAATGGGCTTTATTCTACACTTTTACATTATTTTTGGGACTAACCTACTAACCCAAGGCCCAGTGCAAATCGTTGTTTTTTTTTGCCTATTTCAGTGTTTCGCAGAAAAGGAATACCAAACGGAGTCCAAACGGAATGAAACCTTCGGGAGAGTTGTTTTTGGAACAATATCAACACAGAAGACTTGGAGTACACGCCAGGAAGCGAGAGAGGCGTCCACGAGGGCAGGGGCGCCCCCCCACCACCCTCGTGGGCCCCTTGTGGCTCCCGTGATGTGCCTCTTCAGCCTATATATACTCTCATAACCTGAAACAATCGAGGAGCACCATGAAACCCTAATTCCACCTCCGCAACCTTCTGTACCCGAGAGATCCCATCTTGGGATCTGTTTTGGAGCTCCACCGGAGGGGGCACCGATCACGGAGGGCTTCTACATCAACACCATAGCCTCTCCGATGAGTTGTGAGTAGTTTACCACAGACCTTCGGGTCCATAGTTATTAGCTAGATGGCTTCTTCTCTATCTTTGGATATCAATACAAAGTTCTCCTCGATCTTCTTGGAGATCTATTCGATGTAGTTCTTTTTGCGGTGTGTTTATCGAGATCCGATTTGTGAGTTTATGATCAAGATTATCTATGAACAATATTGGATTATTTTCTGAAATCTTTTATGCATGATTTAAATATCCATGCAAGTCTCTTCGAATTATCGGTTTGGTTTGGCCTACTAGATCTATAGTTCTTGCAATTGGAGAAGTGCTTGGCTTTGGGTTCAATCTTGCGGTGTCCTTTCCCAGTGACAGCAGGGGCAGCAAGGCACATGTCGTATTGTTGCCATCTAGGATAAAAAGATGGGGTTTATATCATATTGCTTGAGTTTATCCCTCTACGTCATGTCATCTTGCTTAAGGCGTTACTCCGTTCTTATGAACTTAATACTCAAGATGCATGCTGGATAGCGGTCGATGTGTGGAGTAATAGTAGTAGATGCAAAATCGTTTAGGTCTACTTGTCACGGACGTGATGCCTATATACAATGATCATGCCTAGATATTCTCATAACTATGCGCTTTTCTATCAATTGCTCGACAGTAATTCGTTCACCCACCGTAGAAATCTACTATCATGAGAGAAGCCACTAGTGAAACCTATGGCCCCTGGGTCTATCTTCATCATATTAATCTTCCATCAACTATTACTTTACATTTTTTTGCACTCTTTACCTTTTATCTATATCAAAAATACCAAAAATATTATCTTATCATCTCTATCAGATCTCACTTTTGTAAGTGACCGAGAAGGGATTGACAACTCCTTTTATCGCGTTGGCTGGAAGGTTCTTATTTGTTTGTGCAGGTACGAGGGACTCGCGCATGGTATCCTACTGGATTGATACCTTGGTTCTCAAAAACTGAGGGAAATACTTACGCTACTGTGCTGCATCACCCTTTCCTCTTCGAGGGTAAACAACGCAAGCTCGAGAAGTAGCAAGAAGAATTTATGGCGCCGTTGCCGAGGAGATCTACGGAGAAGTCATATACCAAGTACCCATCACAAACATTTATCCTTCACATTACATTATTTGCCATTTGCCTCTCGTTTTCCTCTCCCCCCTTCACCTTTGCCGTTTTATTTGCGCTTTTTTCGTTCGCCTTTTTTTGCTTGTGTTGCCATGTGCCCTCTATCAGCATGCATCTTCGCTTGCTAAATTATGGATCCAAATCCACTTGCTAATCTTTTAAGAGATCCAATTATGATGAACCAATTGCTAGTGAGCTGCATGCACTAGATTATCTTTATGAGGTTTTGCTTGAAATTTGTGAGTCCGAAAATTGTGATGAAGTGTTGAAAGAACAAAATTATGAAGTGATTGATGATAGCTCTTTTAATGAAATTCATGATTGCAATGATACTATTGTAAATTTTGTTAACATCAATTGTGTTAATGATATGCAAAACCCCAAGCTTTGGGATGATACTATTGCTATGTCAACTACTTGTTGCAATGATCATGATTGGGGTGATTCTTCTTATGATCTTGAAAATTTGTTTAATCCCCTTGATGAATCTAAGATCGACAATAATGTTTGCAATATTATTGAAAATTGGTTTGGAAGATTGTCAACTTTAGATCCCACATATTTGGAGAATGTTCAATCTTATGAAATTTTTGATAAAAGTGGGTTTGGAGAGGTCATGACTTTAGTTAATGTTGATCCCACTATTTTGGAAGAGTGTCAACTTCGTATGCATGTGGATCGTATTGAGAATATGTTTTGTGAGAGCTATATTGTTTAATTTTCTTATGATCCTACATGCAATTATATGAGAGAGTAAAATATGGTTGTAGAAATCTTCATGTTACTAAATTACCGCTCTTCATGTTGAGATTGATCTTGTTTCTTCTTCCTTGCATATGCTAGATCTTGCTTGTCTTTCTAATTTGTTTTCCTATAAAATTCCTATGCATAGGAAGTATGTTACACTTAGATAAACATGTTGCGTGATGCTCTCTTCGTGTTTCAATTGATATCCTTCATGTGAGCATCATCGAAATTATCAATGCCTAGCTAGGGGCGTTAAACGATAGCGCTTGTTGGGAGGCAAACCAATTTTATTTTCTTTGCTTTTGCTTCTGTTTAGTAATAAATATTGCATCTAGATTCTATTTAGATGTGGTTTTGTGTTTTAATTAGTGTTTGTGCCAAGTAGAACCTTTGGGAATACTTGGGTGAAGTTTATGCGGTCATGTTGTAAAAAACAGAAACTTCAGCGCTCACGAGAATAGCTACCATTTTGTACTGGAGAGAGCTTTTAAGTTGATTCTTTTTTCAAATGATTGATAGAAAAATTCCTCACGTCCACCAATTTATTTTAAATTTATTAGAGTTACAGAAGTATTAGAAAGTTACAGATTGCTACAGACTGTTCTGTTTTTGACAGATTCTGTTTTCCGTCTGTTGTTTGCTTATTTTGATGATTCTATGAGTAGTATCGGGGGGTATGAATCATACAGAAGTTGGAATACAGTAGGTTTAACACCAATATAAACAAAGAATGAGTTCATTACAATACCTTTGAGTGGTGGTTTGTTTTCTTATACTAACGGAGCTCACGAGATTTTTGCTAAGTTTTGGGTTGTGAAGTTTTCAAGTTTTGGGTATGGATTTGATGGACTATGGAACAAAGAGTGGAAAGAGCCTAATCTTGGGGATACCCAAGGCACCCCAAGGTAAAATTGAAGGAAAACCAAAAGCCTGAGCTTGGGAATGCCCCGGGAAGGCATCCCCTCTTTCGTCTTCGTCTATCGGTAACTTTACTTGAGATTACATTTTTATTCACCACATGATATGGGTTTTGCTTGGAGCGTCATGTATGATTTGAGTCTTTGCTTTTTAGTTTAACACAATCATCCTTGCTGGACACACCTTTTGAGAGAGATACACATGAATCGGAATTTATTAGAATACTCTATGTGCTTCACTTATATCTTTTGAGCTAGATAATTTTGCTCTAGTGCTTCACTTATATCTTTTAGAGCACGGTGGTAGTTTTATTTTATAGAAATTATTGATCTCTCATGCTTCACTTATATTATTTTGAGAGTCTTTTAGAACAGCATGGTAATGTGCTTTGGTTATAAATTTAGTCCTACTATGATAGACATCCAAGATGGGTATAATAAAAACTTTCATAAATAGTGCATTGAATATTATGAGAGGTTTGATGCTTGATGATTGTTTTGAGATATGAGGATGGTGACATTAGAGTCATACTAGTGGAGTAATTGTGAATTTGAAAAACACTTGTGTTAAAGTTTGTGATTCCCGTAGCATGCACGTATAGTGAACCGTTATGTGATGAAGTTGGAGCATGATTTATTTATTGATTGTCATCCGTTGTGTGAAGGTCGAGATCGCGCGATGGTTAACTCCTACCAACCCTTCCCCTAGGAGCATGCGTTGAATACTTTGTTTTGATAACTCGTAGATTTTTGCAATAAGTATGTGAGTTCTTTATTACTAATGTTGAGTCGATGGATTATATGCACTCTCACCCTTCCACCATTGCTAGCCTCTCTTGTACCGCGCAACTTTCGTCGATACCATACACCCACCATATACCTTCCACAAAACAGCCACCATACCTACCTATTATGGCATTTCCATAGCCATTCTGAGATATATTGCCATGCAACTTTCCACCGTTCCATTCATATGACACGCTTCATCATTGTCATATTGCCATGCATGATCATGTAGTTGACATCGTATCTGTGGCAAGTCCACCATGCATAATTCTGTCATACATGTCACTCTTGATTCATTGCACATCCCGGTACACCGCCAGTGGCATTCACATAGAGTCATATTTTGTTCTAGCTTCGAGTTGTAATTTTTGAGTTGTAAGTAAATAAAAGTGTGATGATCTTCATTTCTAGAGCATTGTCCCAGTGAGGAAAGGATGATGGAGACTATGATTCCCCTACAAGTCGGGATGAGACTCCGGACAAAAAAGAAAAGGAAGAAAAAAAGGAGGCCATAAAAAAGAAGCAGAGAAGTCCCAAAAGAAAAAAAAAGAGAAAAAAAGAAGAAAAAAAGAGATGAGAGAAAAAGAGAGAAGAGGCAATGCTACTATCCTTTACCCACACTTGTGCTTCAAAGTAGCACCATGATCTTCATGATAGAGAGTCTCTTGTTTTGTCACTTTCATATACTAGTGGGAATTTTCATTATAGAACTTGGCTTGTATATTCCAATGATGGGCTTCCTCAAAATGCCTTAGGTCTTCGTGAGCAAGCAAGTTGGATGCACACCCACTTAGTTTCCTTTGTTGAGCTTTCATATACTTATAGCTCTAGTGCATCTGTTGCATGGCAATCCCTACTCACTCACATTGATATCTATTGATGGTCATCTCCATAGCCCATTAATATGCCTAGTTAATGTGAGACTATCTTCCTCCTTTTGGCTTCTCCACAACCACCACTCCATTCCACCTATAGTGCTATATCCATGGCTCACGCTCATGTATTGCGTGAAAGTTGAAAAGTTTGAAGAAATTGAAGTGTGAAACAATTGCTTGGCTGAAACCGGGGTTGTGCATGATTTAAATATTTTGTGTGATGAAGATAGAGCATAGCCAGACTATATGATTTTGTAGGGATAACTTTCTTTGGCCATGTTATTTTGAGAAGACATAATTGCTTTGTTAGTATACTTGAAGTATTATAATTCTTATGTCAATGTTAAACTTTTATCTTGAATCTTTCGGATCTGAACATTCATGCCACAATAAATAAAAATACATTGAGAATTATGTTGGGTAGCATTCCACATCAAAAATTCCGTTTTAATCATTTACCTACTAGAGGACGAGTAGGAATTAAGCTTAGGGATGCTTGATACGTCTCCAATGTATCTATATTTTTTGATTGTTCCATGCTATTATATATTCTGTTTTGGATGTTTAATGGGCTTTATTATACACTTTTATATTATTTTTGGGACTAACCTACTAACCCAAGGCCCAGTTCAAATCGTTGTATTTTTGCCTATTTCAGTGTTTCATAGGAAAGGAATACCAAACGGAGTCCAAACAGAATGAAACCTTCGGGAGAGTCGTTTTGGGAACAATATCAACACAAAGGACTTGGAGTACATGCCAGGAAGTGAGAGAGGTGGCCACGAGGGCAGGGGCGTAGGTGCGCCCCCACCCTCGTGGCCCCCCTGTGGCTCCCCTGACGTGCCTCTTTAGCCTATATATACTCTCGTACCCGAAAACCATCGAGGAGCACCACGAAACCCTAATTCCACCACCGCAACCTTCTATACCAGTGAGATCCCATCTTGCGGCCTATTCCGGAGCTCCACCGGAGGGGGCACCGATCACGGAGGGCTTCTACATCAACACCATAGTTCTTGCAATGGGAGAAGTGCTTGGCTTTGGGTTCAATCTTGCGGTGTCCTTTCCCAGTGACAGCAGGGGCATCAAGGCACGTATTGTATTGTGGGTTTATGATCAAGATTATCTATGAACAATACTGGATTCTTTTCTGATATCTTTTATGCATGATTTAAATATCCTTGCAAGTCTCTTCGAATTTTCAGTTTGGTTTTGGCCTACTAGATATATAGTTCTTGCAATGGGAGAAGTGCTTGGCTTTGGATTCAATCTTGCGGTGTCCTTTCCTAGTGATAGCAGGGGCAACAAGGCACATATTGTATTGTTGCCATCGAGGATAAAAAGATGGGGTTATATCATATTGCTTGAGTTTATCCCTCTACATCATGTCATCTTGCTTAAGGCGTTACTCTGTTCTTATGAACTTAATACTCTAGATGCATGCTGTATAGCGGTCGATGTGTGGAGTAATACTAGTAGATGCAGAATCGTTTCGGTCTACTTGTCACGGTCGTGGTGCCTATATACAATGATCATGCCTAGATATTCTCATAACTATGCGCTTTTCTATAAATTGCTCGACAGTAATTCGTTCACCCATCGTAGAAATCTACTATCATGAGAGAAGCCACTAGTTAAACATATGGCCCCGGGGTCTATCTTCATCATATTAATCTTCCATCAACTATTTACTTTACTTTTGTTTTGCACTCTTTGCCTTTAATCTATATCAAAAATACCAAAAATATGATCTTATCATCTCTATCAGATCTCACTTTTGTAAGTGATCGAGAAGGGATTGACAACCCCTTTTATCGCGTTGGCTGCAAGGTTCTTATTTGGTTGTGCAGGTACGAGGGACTCACGCGTAGTCTCCTATTTGATTGATACCTTGATTCTCAAAAACTGAGGGAAATACTTACGCTACTATGATGCATCACCCTTTCCTCTTCGAGGGAAAACAACACAAGCTCGAGAAGTAGTAGGCATCCACAAGTGGGACACGCCAAGATGAAGGAAACGAGGAAGTGCTTCAAGATCAACCTCATCGTCCTCCCTCTCCACCTCCACAAAGGGACAACAACACCAACAACAATGAAGAAGGATGAGAAGAAGAAGATGGTGAAGAGGATGTTCCACCCCGACCCAAGCAAAAGCTTTCACAAGTTAAAGCTAGAATTGCTAGAGATCATCCCGTAGATCAAATCTATGATGATATCCAAACCGGGAGAAACACTCGCCCTAAATCTCGCTTAGCTAACTTTCGTGAACTTTACTCTTTCATATCTAACCTTGAATCTATGAAGGTTGAAGATGCTCTTGAAGATCCGGATTGGGTGAACGGTATGCACGAGGAACTACATAACTTCGAGAGAAACCAAGTTTGGACATTGGTTGAGAAGCCCGACAACAACCAAAACATCATCGGTACAAAATGGGTGTTTCGCAACAAGCAAGATGAAGATGGACAAGTCATACGCAATAAGGCTCGTCTCGTCGCCCAAGGCTACACTCAGGTCGAAGGTATGGACTATGGTGAGACATATGCCCCAGTTGTTAGACTTGAGTCCATACGCATCTTACTTGCTTATGCAAATCATTATGGTATCACTTAATACCAAATGGACATTAAAATTGCTTTTCTCAATGGTGAAATTGATTAGGAAGTTTATGTTAAACTACCTCCCGGCTTTGTTAATCCCAAGAAACCTAATCATGTTTACAAGCTTCACAAAGCCCTTTATGGTCTTAAACAAGCTCCTAGAGCATGGTATAAATGCTTGACCAAGTTCCTTATTGAAAAAGGCTTTGAAATTGGGAAAATTGATTCAACACTTTTTACTAAAAAGGTTAATGGTGAATTATTTGTGTGCCAAATTTATGTTGATGATATCATATTTGGTTCTACTAACCCCCATTTTAGTGAAAGGTTTGGAAAGCTAATGTCGGAAAGGTTTGAGATGTCTATGATGAGTGAACTCAAGTTCTTTCTTGGTTTGCAAATCAACCAAACTAAGGAGGGTACCTTTGTTTCTGAAACGAAATATACCAAGGACTTGTTCAAGAAGTTCAACATGCAAGAATGAAAATGTATGATTACACCCATGCCTACTAGTGGACATCTTGACTTGACAAAGGATGGCAAACCGGTTGACCAAAAGGTTTACCGTTCTATGATTGGTTCATAGTTATATCTCTGTGCCTCCCATCCCGACATTGCACGATATCAAGCGCCCCCCAAAGAATGTCATCTTCAGGCAGTGAAAAGGATAGTGAGATACTTAATTCACACACCAAACTTTGGCATTTGGTATCCTAAGAGGTCTTCTTTCGATCTTGTTGGCTACTCCCATTCGGATTATGCCAGAGACAAGGTCGATAGAAAGTCCACATCGGGAACTTGTCAATTTCTTGGTAGATCTCTTGTATCTTGTGAAGGAAATATGCCCTAGAGGCAATAATAAAGATGTTATTTGTATTTCCTTATATCATGATAAATGTCTTTTATTCATGCTAGAATTGTATTAACCGGAAACTTAGTACATGTGTGAATACATAAGACAAAACAGTATGTCCCTAGTATGCCTCTACTAAGACTAGCTCATTGGTCAAAGATGGCTATGTTTCCTAGCCATAGACATGAGTTGTCATTTGATCAACGGGATCACATCATTAGGAGAATGATGTGATGGACAAGACCCATCCGTTAGCTTAGCACTATGATCATTTAGTTTTACTGCTATTGCTTTCTTCATGACTTATACATGTTCCTATGACTATGAGATTATGCAACTCCCGAATACCGTAGGAACACCTTGTGTGCTATCAAACGTCACAACGTAACTGGGTGATCATAAAGATGCTCTACAGGTGTCTCCAAAAGTGTCAGGGATATGACTAGCAGGTATGAACCGGCTAGCATAAACCGGTTTATTATAATATGTTTGGTTGTAATATTTAGTAAAGGCTACGGCCCATGAGATCTTAAGGCCCAGGTACATAGTTATGGTTTGTAAACCGCCCGATGATGTAACTTGAGAGATAAGGAAGAAAAGACAGAGACCGAGGCGGACACGAGTATGAGCCGGCCTCGGGACTCTGTAAACCGGACCGGGCGTCGCCTCTATATAAAGGGACGACCCGGCGGCTGTTTGGGGACAAGCAAGAATCAACCCGTCGAGACTACAGGCAAGCGATCCGCTCCCTGTAATCCGACGCCCAAGCAATATCAAACCAACTAGATGTAGGCTTTTACCTTCATCGAAGGGGCCGAACTAGTATAAACCCTCTGTGTCCTTTGTGTGCTATGAACCCCTTCAAGCTAACCCGTGCGATGGTTCCATCATCAAGTCCGTTAAACCGGACATCTGCCATGTTATTTCTACGACAGTTGGCACCCACCTTGGGGCCTCCGCACGATGGTTTCGAGTTCTTGAAGGGCAGCTTTGAAGGGCTCAAGGGCTACGTTGCTGGCCGGATGACCAAGAGTCGTCGCGGCCGGATCTACATCGACGACGCGGGTTGGGGACCGGAGGCCGATTCAATCGAATACGGGTACCGGGTTCCCTTCGGTGGCATTCAAGTCTTCATCGGCAAGATCGGTGAACCGGGACCTGAGCCGGACATCTTCTCCAACATCATCGAGCCGGCTCAGCGTGCGAGATCGGCCCGGATTCAGCCCGCCATGAAGCACGTTTTCGTTGGAGCAGTTCACGAGGTCCAAACCGAGAACGGGTCGGAATCCGGCGGTGAAACAGTTGTATACTCCGACGACGGATCCTCATCCGGAGATACTGAATCTCTGTATCAGTTGCAAGACGGCCGGTCTGAGGATGAGTCCGACGAGAACAGTATTCCGGACCCCTTTGACCCGCCAAACCGGGTGGCTGTCTTTATGGCCGGTTCACAGCCCACGGTGAACGGGGCGACAGCAGAAGCTGGTGTAGGAGGGAGTGGCCCGGCCCTCTCACCTACTGACGTTCTATCCACCTTGATCGACGAGTTCACAGCTAAAGCGGTGGCAGTGATAGCTCCAGCAGACAAGGCGCAGCATGATGCAGAGCTCCTTCAGTTAAAAGGCCGGATTGATCAATTAAGGGATGATTTGAAAGCGGAGAAGGCAATGATAGCAATAAGGAAAGCGGAGCTGAATGATCAGGCTTTTCATCTAAGGATGGAGCAGGCCTCTGTGCAAGGAGTAAGGGGTCGAAAATACCAATCTCGTCTACCGTCGGTTTATGAAGCGACGGATCTGTTCAGGACACCCGGGGCTGGGACCAGCAATGATCCGGCTTTAAACCGGAGGGCACCTCCAGCCAAGGATGAACCGGTTCAGCAACCCACTGCTGAGCAAGATCGGCGGATCACGTCTGCACCTCACGTTCCTACCCCTCCAGGTCATTATTCAAATCCTTTGGATAACATCGTTGCTGCTGCTGCACGTTTGGCCACTTTACCCGTTGAGGGGACGTCCCCGGTAGCATTGGAGGCACGCAGGATCAAGGAGCTACTTAATACGGCGTTAGTACAGCAGCAAGCATATTCCCATAGCAGGGAAAGGTTACATTCAGCACCACGTCCCAGCCGGAGTTACACTAGGCATTGGGAGGAACCAGAAGTGTCTAGCAGTGAACGCAGGCGACATCGGCGCAGACAGGATAATCCGGCAGGCGCGGATGCTCAAGCTCAGGATGCAAACCGGGTTAGGTCAGTAGCCCGGGAGGAGGTCCATCAAACGACGCCGGTTCAAACCGCCACAGCAGAGACAGGAGTCACGACGAGTTCCTTTGGGGTACAGTGTCTTATCCCTGCTTTACGGAGTGTGAAGTTGCCCAAGGATTTTAAAGGGCCCCGTAAGGTACCTAATTACACTGCGGACTTACCTCCTGAAGCTTGGGTGGAGAGTTATGATATGGCCATGGAGATGCTGGACGTGGATGAAGCGGCTTGTGCAAAGTACTTTACTATGATGCTTGAGGGTACAGCCCGGACCTGGCTAAAGGGTTTACCCCCTAATTCCATCGGATCATGGGGAAAGGCTACAGTCATCCAGTGATTGGCTAAAGTTTTTTCTTATGGTTCCTATGGAAAGACGGAATTATCCGCATCCATCGACAGGCCCTCTGGAAAGGCTACGGTCATCCAGTGATTGGCTAAAGTTTTTTCTTATGGTTCCTATGGAAAGACGGAATTATCCGCATCCATCGACAGGCCCTCTGGAAAGGCTATGGTCATCCAGTGATTGGCTAAAGTTTTTTCTTATGGTTCCTATGGAAAGACGAGATTATCCGCATCCATCGACAGGCCCTCTGGAAAGCCTACGGTCATCTAGTGATTGGCTAAAGTTTTTTCTAATGGTTCCTATGGAAAGACGAGATTATCCGCATCCATCGACAGGCCCTCTGGAAAGACGAGATTACCCGCATCCAGTGATTGGTTGAACCTTGCTTTGAGCCTGGCAGCTCGTAAAAAGCCTCGACTACATGGTTTTATTTGCAAATTTGCGTTTTCTGATCTTTATATGTTATGATTCTTTAAACCGGAGTGGGACAATTCAAGAAATTGACCACACATCTACAAAGTTAAAAGTCTGGATCGAGAATACCAGCATGAGATAAACCGGTGCTCATTATAACCCGGATCATCCATCAGGCAAAAAGCTACAAACTTCTGGACAAATTTTCGGAATGATATAAACCGGTGTCTTTTATCAAGCTCGGGTTTGTTATTGGATCCATGAAGGTCTTCATCAAGAAGTTTTAAATTCTACCGGATTAAGAGTATTGAGCATACTTGGTCTCAGGTATAGAGTTGTTTATGATATAAGTATATACTTATTTGATATATCATGAGAACAATTTAATGGGTCCAACGGTCAAACCGTTAGGACATATTTTCAAATATTGTATATGCAGGAACAGATGATATATAAGACAATTCATATCAGACTGGCAATGATAAAATGAGAAGTTGGAATATCCGGATCAAAACGGACAACGTTATCAGCTATCCTATTACATGGCATAGCAAGCCTGATGGATTAAAGATTGTTCGATAAATGAGACTGCAATTGCAAACATTAAACTATGAGCTATGCTCCCTCCTGCTGCGACGGCTGGGCATCGACTTGATCCGGGATCTCCTCCTCTTCTTGAAGCGATTGGAAGTCAGGGACGCACCAGTCGATTTTTGCTAAGGCACGAAAGTACATCTCTTCGTTGATAAGCACCGACGGTTCAATATCTGGAGGGAAGGTATGAGGGCGCACTGGTGGGATTAAATTGACGGTATCATAAACCGGCCGCTCCACCAGCTCGTTCTGCAAGTCGTACCCCGGATGATACCTGGATAAATCGGATTCGGCTGCAAGCTTGCTGGCGAGTGGACACATCTCCTTCGTCAAGGCATGGAGGTCCTTAGCAGTAAAAGTTGATCCATCTTCTTTAGTATCAGGAAATCCACGCAAAGCTTCTTCTGGATCAAGATCCGAGACCCAGGCTTTAGCCCTGGTAAGTGCCATGAGGGCACCGGCTCGAGCAGCAGATTTCTTAACTTCCTCCAAACGCACTGGCAAAACAGATAGTTTTTCTAACGTGCCTTGGATGGTAGTGGGCGCCGGTTTATTCAATGATGTTGCACTTATGATCCTCTGAGCGCCGGAATACAGCTGCTCGACCAAAGTGTAACATGCCTTAAGTTTCTTTCGTAAGTCATCCCCAAGATGGGTGACACGGCGCCCTGCATATGAGTAACACAATTAAACCGGCACGGATGGAAGATTACAAGGATAAAGCAGGAGTATAGATTATACTTACCGAAGATTGCAGAAGTCATTAACTCAATTTGCCGCTTTAAACCGGTTAACTCTTCAGTAACCGGATTAAGCGCTTCCTCAGCATCTTTGGCCCTTTTCTCCAGCTCTTTCTTCTGAACCTCAAAGGCGGTCCGCTCTTCTTCAAAGAATTTCTTCAGCTCTTCAGCGGTCTTTAAACTCACCTTCAAGTCTTTTTTGGCTTTAGCAGCGGCAGCTTCTGTCTCAGCAAGTCTGTTCTGGAGTTCACTGACTTCTTCAGCCCTCCGGGTTAAATCAACCTGCAAAGAAAATCAAGTGATAAGAAGCAATTCAAAGACAAAGTCTCAAGCACACAAACAAGTTGTCTACTTGACACTTGGGGGCTAATGGGCAATTGAAGAGTTAAACAGTAAGGATTCAAAGACAAAGTCTCAAGCACACAAACAAGTTGTCTACTTGACACTTGGGGGCTAATGGAATATTGAACTGTCAAAGGAAAAGTCAAGCAAGTCCCAGTCACATAAACCGAGTTATGTCCCTGGCACTTGGGGGCTAATGCAAGATCAATCGATTCATCAAAAAGTACCGGTTCACCTTCTCAATATAAGCTAAACCGGAACTTGGGGGCTGATACGGTATAGACAGAAGTGCATTGAAAATCAAAAGAAGAGGCAAAGGATTACCTCATACTTGTCTTTCATCATATTAATCAGACCTGCCTCATAGTCCCGACCTGTGTGGAGCCGGTTCAAGTACCCGGAATAGAGTTCCTGGGCACTCATCTCAGCAAAGCTGGACAGTTCGGTACTCCATTTACCCTTTTCCTTGTGCAGCTTCTCCGCTTTAGCCGTATGTTTGGCTAAGACAGTGGGCTCAGCAGGAGCGGTGTAAGCGGTATGAGTTATTTCCACATCCGGAGAAGCAGTAGCTGGTGGTGGGGTTGCAGTACGAACTGGACTGGCTGGAGCCGGATTGGGCTGAGGAGTATTAGCCGGGGCAGGACTTGCCGGTTCACGAACATCTTCAACATTGGGGTTCTCAGGCATAGTATGATGATCAGCAGAAGCAAGATCCTCAAGTGGAATTGTAGGTTCGCCTTCTGGAGGGATAGCTGATTCCGGATCAGCTGCCGGATTATCAACGGCGGTTTCAATAGTTGGTTGATTGATTTTTGTCTTTTTGCTAGGCTTTGGCTTGCTGAAAAAAGTTGGAAAACAAGTTAGAATTATAAGACAAAGTGCAATCATAAATCGGATAAGTTTACAGACTTACCCAGGGACGGTTTTTAGGGGTGGAAGCTGTGTAGCAGTTGATTCACCGGAAGAAGATAACGGAGTATCCTGATAATCAGGGTCAGACGGTTTAAGAGGTTTGCGTATGAGCCCGGCCTTAGGATGAAGAAGGGTTGGAGAAAGTATAACCTCAGAGCGGCGTTTTCGGGCCGGAGTAATTGATACTCCGGATTATTTCACAGCAAGGCCGCTGTGGCGAGTGGTCCAGTGAAGAGCTTCATGTTGTTGTTTCTTCAAAAGAAAATTAGGATCCAATTGAGCATATGGGTGAGAAAATTGATATTTCCGGACTGTCCGACGACTTTTTTGTGGAAGTGGTTCTGAATCGGAAGAAAGGATAGTTACCTCAACTTCGGCCGGTCTATCTCCTTCAGCCAACTCCTGTGAAAAGTTATCATTAGGTACAGATATGAATAAAAGTGAATAAGTCAAAGCCGGATCAAATCATACCTCGGAGTCCGGATCATCATCCTCAGCATGAGAACGAGAACCACCGGCTGCTTTTCTTTTCTTGGAAGCAAGGGTTTTCCGGCGCGGCTGTTTTCCGGTTTTCTCCTGAGGTTTCCTTTTCCAGAAAGGATCATTGGCCTGTTCAAAAGGTAAAAGATAAATTGAAAGAGCCATTTAAAAGAACGGATTGCAGGCATGAGAAAGAAAGTAAGGCATACCGCAGGTAGCTTATTTTTCTTGTAGTATGGAGCCAGTCCGGTTTGGCTGCATTCTTCTAAAGTGATATTAAGCATTTTCTTGGCAGACTCAGTGACTTCTGATTCAGAAAGTCTCTCCTTAGTAAAACGTTGAGGGTCATCCGGTTTACCAGAGTATTGACACATCAAGCTTGGACGCCGGCTCAGAGGAAGGATACTCCAAGAGAGCCAGCAGCGCATGAAATCCACGCCGGTTAAACCATTTGCCATAAAAGCCTTCAACTTAGAAAGTTGGGAGGCAAACCGGGGCCGTTCGGAAGAACTGAGATGCTGCGGCAAGGGATGGTCCTCTGGAAGACGGTGCTCATGGTAACCCGGCAATGGGTTTTCCCCCGCAGGTGAAGTATCAATGCAGTAAAACTAGGATTTATTCCAGTCCTTGGGATGTGTGTGGAGAGCGGCATGAGGAAAGACTGCATCTTTCCTCTTCTGAATACTGACCCCGCCTAGTTCTTGATGCGGTCCACTAGTAAATTCAGTCCGTCGGTTTAGGTGGAAGAAATCCCGGAACAGGTCAACTGACGGTTCTTCTTGCAAATACACCTCGGAAAAAACTTGGAAATCACAGATGTTGGAAACAGAGTTCGGACCTATATCCTGAGGATGAAGTTGGAAGGCAGCAAGTACATTCCGGAAAAACTTCGAACCGGGAGGAGTAAAGCCCCGAGCAATATGGTCAAAAAAGACGATAACCTCCCCCTCTCTGGGAGTAGGAGGACACTCGTTTCCAGGAGCTCGCCATTTTAAAACGGATTGAGGACCTAGAGTGCCAATTGACACAGCTGCAGCCAAATCTTCTTCCGTAACAGTGGAAGGAACCTAGTTGCAGGAGACAAATTGTTTTGCCATAGCAACAGATGAAACAAGTGCTGAAAATATAAAGTATAAAGACCGGATTATTTAAATACAGCGATATAAACCGGAAGATATATATGAAGATCACGCAACGGTTTAGACAAGGGACTAATGATATGGCTAAACCGGCAATAACATGGAGGTATGTTGCTACCGGTTCATGGCAGCAATAGAGAAAGAGCTAAACCGTCGCGCTCATCGAGAAATTTTTAGAAAGAACAATGTATGACAGTTTAAACCGGAGCATACTTAACAGATCTACAGAGGAGAAGAAACAGGTTTTCGCAGATAATTAAAGTGGAACAGATCTGAGCACACAAGAAAAAGAAAAACAAGTACAAGGATATACGGGAAGAACTACAAAGGTAATATATGGAGCGGATGAATCTACAGGTTGTGTATAAATGATGAGATCTAAAGCATATAAGCAACAGAATAAAGGCAGAATCTAAGGGCAGGATATAAAGGTCAAAACTTCTGCGAACAAGGTGAAGTTCTCGTTGAGGCTCTAATGGCGGAGGCGCGAGGAAGAACCCTAGAAGATACAGATCTATAAGGAGGAGGAAAGACATACCTCGAACAGTGGAAATCACACAAGGAGTTCTCTGGTCAAGCTTAGGTCGATGCAGCGGCCGGCGAGGACTTGGATTCAGCGGTTGACGACGGCGGTTCGAGCTCGGGTGACGATGGAGTCGGGCGACGGAGGAGGAAGAAAGAGCGGAAGAAGATAATGAATGGGGGACAGCGGTATTTATAAGAAGAAAGACAGGTCCGAAGTGACAGGTGCGGGATTCGAGGAGGCAAAGGATCAGATAAAGATCTTCTGACGCCTCGATCTTCGGGATAACCCTTAAACAAAGCCGATGGATAGCTCACGGCGTTAAATGCGGAAGTGATGTCACGGTCAGATTCAGTGATTCTCGAGGATGACGTCAGGGCCGGTTTACAAAAAATGAGAAGACAGAAGAAAATTATACAAGAATGAGAAGATTGATGTGAACAAGTTCAAATCATTCTGGGGCCTAATGTCAGGGATATGACTAGCAGGTATGAACCGGCTAGCATAAACCAGTTTATTATAATATGTTTGGTTGTAATATTTAGTAAAGGCTACGGCCCATGAGATCTTAAGGCCCAGGTACATAGTTATGGTTTGTAAACCGCCCGATGATGTAACTTGAGAGATAAGGAAGAAAAGACAGAGACCGAGGCGGACACGAGTATGAGCCGGCCTCGGGACTCTGTAAACCGGACCGGGCGTCGCCTCTATATAAAGGGACGACCCGGCGGCGGTTTGGGGACAAGCAAGAATCAACCCGTCGAGACTACAGGCAAGCGATCTGCTCCCTGTAATCCGACGCCCAAGCAATATCAAACCAACTAGATGTAGGCTTTTACCTTCATCGAAGGGGCCGAACTAGTATAAACCCTCTGTGTCCTTTGTGTGCTATGAACCCCTTCAAGCTAACCCGTGTGATGGTTCCATCATCAAGTCCGTTAAACCGGACACCTGCCGTGTTATTTCCACGACAAAAAGTATTCGTGGTGTTGGCATAGATCAAGACTAGGATTTGTCACTCCGAGTGTCGGAGAGGTATCTCTGGGCCCTCTCGGTAATGCACATCATAATAAGCCTTGCAAGCAAATGACTAATGAGTTAGTCACGAGATGATGTATTACGGAACGAGTAAAGAGACTTGGCGGTAACGAGATTGAACTAGGTATAGAGATACCGACGATCGAATCTCGGGCAAGTAACATACCGATGACAAAAGGAACAACGTATGTTGTTATGCAGTTTGACCAATAAAGATCTTCATAGAATATGTAGGAACCAATATGAGCATCCAGGTTCCGCTATTGGTTATTGACCAGAGATGTGTCTCGATCATGTCTACATAGTTCTCGAACCCGTAGGGTCCGCACGCTTAACGTTTGATGACGATCGGTATTATGAGTTTATGAGTTTTGATGTACCGAAGGTAGTTCGGAGTCCCGGATGAGATCACAGACATGATGAGGAGTCTCGGAATGTCCGAGACATAAAGATTGATATATTGGACGACTATATTCGGACACCGGAAGTGTTCCGGAAAAGTTTCGGATTTAACCAGATTGCCGGAGGGGGTTACCGGAACCCCCCACAAGGGGGGATGGTCCATAGTGGGCCTTGAAGAAAGAAGAGAGGCAGCCCATAGAGGCTGGCCGGCGCCCCACCAGGGAATCCTAGTTGGACTAGGATTGGGGGGCGCCACCTCTCCCTCTCCTTCCTTTCCCCCTCTTCCTTCTTGGTGGACTCCTACTAGGAATATGATTGCAATCCTATTCCTAGTAGGATTGCCTCCCTGGCGCGCCATAGAAGGGATGACCGGCCCCTCCCCTTTCTTCTTTATATACGGGGGCATGGGGCACCCTAGAACGCACAAGTTGATCAGTTAATCTCTCCCAACCGTGTACGGTGCTCCCCTCCACAGAAACACACCTCGGTTATACCGTTGCAGTGCTTAGGCGAAGCCCTGCGCCGGTAACTTCATCATATCCGTCACCACGCCGTCATGCTAACGAAACTCTCCCGTGAAGCTCAACTGGATCAAGAGCTCGTGGGACGTCATCAAGCTGAACGTGTGCTGAACACGGAGGTGCCGTACGTTCGGTACTTGATCGGTGGATCGCGAAGAAGTTCGACTACATCAACCACGTAACTAGACGCTTCCGCTCCCGGTCTACAAGGGTACGTAGGCACACTCTTCCCCTCGTTTCTATGCATATAGTAGATAGATCTTGCGTGATCGTAGGAAAATTTTGAAAATACTACGTTCCCCAATAGTGGCATCATGAGCCAGGTCTATGCGTAGATGATA
The DNA here is from genome assembly GCA_902687465.1 of Secale cereale. NCBI lineage: Eukaryota > Viridiplantae > Streptophyta > Magnoliopsida > Poales > Poaceae > Secale > Secale cereale. The sequence goes on along the minus strand of LR738711.1, from coordinate 831,867,789 downwards.
TGCACGAGTAGAACACAATGAGTTGTGGGCGATACTAGTCATACTGCTTACCAGGATGTCATACTTTGGTTCGGCAGTATTGTGAGATGAAGCGGCCCGGATCGACATTACGCGTACGCTTACGCGAGACTGGTTGCACCGTTATGAGCACTCGTTGCTTAAAGGTGACTGGCGGGTGTCTGTCTCTCTCACTTTAGCTGAATCAAGTGTGGCTACGCCCGGTCCTTGTGAAGGTTAAAACAGCACATACTTGACGAAACATCGTTGTGGTTTTGTATGCATAGGTAAGAATGGTTCTTGCTAAGCCCGTAGCAGCCACGTAAAACTTGCAACAACAAAGTAGAGGACGTCTAACTTGTTTTTGTAGGGCATGTTGTGATGTGATATGGTCAAGACATGATGAGATATACGGTTTTGTATGAGATGATCATGTTTTGTAAAGTTATCGGCAATTGGCAGGAGCCATATGGTTGTCGCTTTATTGTATGAAATGCAATCGCCATGTAATTGCTTTACTTTATCACTAAGCGGTAGCGATAGTCGTAGAAGCAATAGTTGGCGAGACGACAACGATGCTACGATGGAGATCAAGGTGTCGCGCCGGTGACGAAGGTGATCATGACGGTGCTTTGGAGATGGAGATCAAAAGCACAAGATGATGATGGCCATATCATGTCACTTATTTTGATTGCATGTGATGTTTATCTTATTATGCTTCTTATTTTGCTTAGAACGACGGTAGCATTATAAGATGATCACTTACTAAATTTCAGGGTATAAGTGTTCTCCCTGAGTATGCACCGTTGTGAAAGTTCGTCGTGCCGAGACACCACGTGATGATCGGGTGTGATAAACTCTACGTTCAAATACAACGGGTGTAAGCCAGTTTTGCACACGCAGAATACTCGGGTTAAACTTGACGAGCCTAGCATATGCAGATATGGCCTCAGAACACTGGAAACCGAAAGGTTGAGTGTGAATCATATAGTAGATATGATCAACATAAGATGTTCACCATTGAAACTACTCCATCTCACGTGATGATCGGACATGGTTTAGTTGATTTGGATGATCATTTAGATGACCGGAGGGATGTCTATCTAAGTGGGAGTTCTTTAAGTAATATGATTAATTGAACTTTAATTTATCATGAACTTAGTCCTGATAGTTTTTGCATATCTATGTTGTTGTAGATCAATGGCCCGTGCTACCGTTCCTTTGAATTTTAATGCATTCCTAGAGAAAGCTAAGTTGAAAGATGATGGTAGCAATTACACAGACTGGGCCCGTAACTTGAGGATTATCCTCATTGATGCACAGAAGAATTATGTCCTTGAAGCACCGCTAGGTGACAAGCCCCCTCCCGCTAATGTAGACGCTTTGAACGTCTGGCAGACGCGGTCTGATGACTACACGATAGTTCAGTGTGCCATGCTTTACAGCTTAGAACCGGGACTTCAATGACGTTTTGAACGTCATGGACCATATGAGATGTTCCAGGAGTTGAAGTTAATATTTCAAGCAAATGCCCGGATTGAGAAATATGAGATTTCCAATAAGTTCTACAGCTGCAAGATGGAGGAGAATAGTTCTATTAGTGAACACTTACTCAGAATGTCTGGGTACTACAATCATATGACTCAACTTGGTTGCAAAGTTGACGAGGATAGTGTCATTGATAGAGTTCTTCAATCACTGCCACCAAGCTATAAAGGCTTCGTGAGGAACTATAATATGCAAGGGATGCAGAAGACAATTCCCAAGCTCTTCGCTATGCTCAAAGCTGCGGAGGTAGAAATCAAAAAGGAGCATCAAGTGTTGATGGTTAACAAGACCACTAGTTTCAAGAAAAAGGGCAAGGGAAAGAAGGGGAACTTCAAGAAGAATAGCAAGACAGTTGCTACTCCCGCGAAGAAACCCTAGTCTGGAGCCAAGCCTGAACTGAGTGCTTCTACTGCAAAGGGACTGGACACTGGAAGCGGAACTGCCCCAAGTATTTGGCGGATAAGAAGGATGGCAAGGTGAACAAAGGTATATGTGATATACATGTTATTGATGTGTATCTTACTAATGCTCGTAGTAGTACCTGGGTATTTGATACCGGTTCGGTTGCTAATATTTGTAACTCGAAACAGGGACTACGGATTAAACGAAGATTAGCTAAGGACGAGGTGACGATGCGCGTGGGAAATGGTTCCAAAGTCGATGTGATCGCCGTCGGCACGCTACCACTACATCTACCTTCGGGATTAGTTTTAGACCTAAATAATTGTTATTTGGTGCCAGCGTTGAGCATGAACATTATATCTGGATCTTGTTTGTTGCGACACGGTTATTCGTTTAAATCAGAGAATAATGGTTGTTCTATTTTTATGAATAATATATTTTATGGTCATGCACCCTTGAAGAGTGGTCTAATCTTATTGGATCTCGATTGTAGTGATACACATATTCATAATATTGAAACCAAAAGATGCAAGGTTAATAATGATAGTGCAACTTATTTGTGGCACTGTCGTTTAGGTCATATTGGTGTAAAGCGCATGAAGAAACTCCATAGTGATGGACTTTTGGAATCACTTGATTATGAATCACTTGGTGCTTGCGAACCATGCCTCATGGGCAAGATGACTAAAACTCCGTTCTCCGGAACTATGGAGCGAGCAACAGATTTGTTGGAAATCATACATACTGATGTATGTGGGCCAATGAGTGTTGAAGCTCGCGGCGGGTATCGTTATTTTCTTACCTTCACTGATGATTTGAGCAGATATGGGTATATCTACTTAATGAAGCACAAGTCTGAAACATTTAAAAAGTTCAAAGAATTTCAAAGTGAAGTAGAGAATCATCGTAGCAAGAAAATAAAGTTTCTACGATCTGATCGTGGAGGAGAATATTTGAGTTACGAGTTTGGTCTTCATTTGAAACAATGTGGAATAGTTTCACAACTCACGCCACCCGGAACACCACAGCGCAATGGTGTGTCCTAACGTTGTAACCGTACTTTATTGGATATGGTGCGATCTATGGTGTCTCTTACCGATTTACCACTATCGTTTTGGGGTTATGCTTTAGAGACAGCTGCATTCACGTTAAATAGGGCACCATCAAAATCCGTTGAGACGACACCTTATGAACTATGGTTTGGCAAGAAACCAAAGTTGTCATTTCTTAAAGTTTGGGGCTGCGATGCTTATGTGAAAAAGCTTCAACCTGCTAAGCTCGAACCCAAGTCGGAGAAATGTGTCTTCATAGGATACCCAAAAGAGACTGTTGGGTACACCTTCTATCACAGATCCGAAGGCAAGATATTCGTTGCTAAGAATGGATCCTTTCTAGAGAAGGAGTTTTTCTCGAAAGAAGTGAGTGGGAGGAAAGTAGAACTTGATGAGGTAATTGTACCTTCTCCTGAATTGGAAAGTAGTACATCACAGAAAATTGTTCCAGTGATTCCTACACCAATTAGTGAGGAAGCTAATGATGATGATCATGAAACTTCAGATCAAGTTTCTGCTGAACGTCGTAGATCAACCAGAGTACGTTCTGCACCAGAGTGGTACGGCAACCCAGTTCTGGAAGTCATGTTACTTGACCATGATGAACCTACGAACTACGAGGAAGCGATGATGAGCCCAGATTCCGCAAAATGGCTTGAGGCCATGAAATCTGAAATGGGATCCATGTATGAAAACAAAGTATGGACTTTGGTTGACTTGCCCGATGACCGGCAAGCCATCGAGAATAAATGGATCTTCAAGAGGAAGACTGACGCAGACAGTAATGTTACTGTTTACAAAGCTCGACTTGTAGCGAAAGGGTTTTGACAAGTTCATGGAGTTGACTACGATGAGACTTTCTCACCTGTAGCGATGCTTAAGTCTGTCCGAATCATGTTAGCAATTTACGCATTTTATGATTATGAAATCTGGCAAATGGATGTCAAAACTGCATTCCTGAATGGATATCTCAAAGAAGAGTTGTATATGATGCAACCAGAAGGTTTTGTCGATCCAAAAGATGCTAACAAAGTATGCAAGCTCCAGCGATCCATCTATGGACTGGTGCAAGCATCTCGGAGTTGGAATATACGCTTTGATGAGGTGATCAAAGCATATGGTTTTATACAGACTTTTGGAGAAGCCTGTATTTACAAGAAAGTGAGTGGGAGCTCTGTAGCATTTCAGATATTATATGTGGATGACATATTATTGATTGGGAATGATATAGAATTTCTGGATAGCATAAAAGGATACTTGAATAAGAGTTTTTCAATGAAAGACCTCGGTGAAGCCTGTATTTACAAGAAAGTGAGTGGGAGCTCTGTAGCATTTCAGATATTATATGTGGATGACATATTATTGATTGGGAATGATATAGAATTTCTGGATAGCATAAAAGGATACTTGAATAAGAGTTTTTCATTGAAAGACCTCGGTGAAGCTGCTTATATATTAGGCATCAAGATCTATAGAGATAGATCAAGACGCTTAATTAGACTTTCACAAAGCACATACCTTGATAAAGTTTTGAAGAAGTTCAAAATGGATCAGTCGAAGAAAGGGTTCTTTCCTGTGTTACAAGGTATGAAGTTGAGTAAGACTCAATGCCCGACCACTGCAGAAGATAGAGAGAAAATGAAAGTCATTCCCTATGCCTCAGCCATAGGATCTATCATGTATGCAATGCTGTGTACCAGACCTGATGTGTGCCTTGCTATAAGTCTAGCAGGGAGGTACCAAAGTAATCCCGGAGTGGATCACTGGACAGCGGTCAAGAACATCCTGAAGTACCTGAAAAGGACAAAGGATATGTTTCTCGTGTATGGAGGTGAAAAAGAGCTCGTCGTAAACGGTTATGTTGATTCCATCTTTGACACTGATCCGGATGACTCTAAGTCACAAACCAGATATGTATTTTTATTGAATGGTGGAGCTGTCAGTTGGTGCAGTTCCAAGCAAAGCGTCGTGGCGGGATCTACGTGTGAAGCGGAATACATAGCTGCTTTGGAAGCAGCAAATGAAGGAGTCTGGATGAAGGAGTTCATATCCGATCTAGGTGTAATACCTAGTGCATCGGGTCCAATGAAAATATTTTGTGACAAAACTGGAGCAATAGCCTTGGCGAAGGAATCCACGTTTCACAAGAGAACAAAGCACATCAAAAGACGCTTCAATTCCATCCGCGATATAGTCAAGGAGGGAGACATAGAGATTTGCAAGATACATACGGATCTGAATGTTGCAGACCCGTTGACTAAGCCTCTTCCACGGGCAAAACATGATCAGCACCAGGACTCCATGGGTGTGAGGATCATTACTTTGTAATCTAGATTATTGACTCTAGTTCAAGTGGAAGACTGAAGGAAATATGCCCTTGAGGCAATAATCAATATGTTATTTGTATTTCCTTATATCATGATTAATGTCTTTAATTCATGCTAGAATTGTATTAACCGGAAACTTAGTACATGTGTGAATACATAAGACAAAACAGTATGTCCCTAGTATGCCTCTACTAAGACTAGCTCATTGGTCAAAGATGGCTATGTTTCCTAGCCATAGACATGAGTTGTCATTTGATCAACGGGATCACATCATTAGGAGAATGATGTGATGGACAAGACCATCCGTTAGCTTAGCACTATGATCGTTTAGTTTTACTGCTATTGCTTTCTTCATGACTTATACATGTTCCTATGACTATGAGATTATGCAACTCCCGAATACCGTAGGAGCACCTTGTGTGCTATCAAATGTCACAACGTAACAGGGTGATCATAAAGATGCTCTACAGGTGTCTCCAAAAGTATTCGTGGTGTTGGCATAGATCAAGACTAGGATTTGTCACTCCGAGTGTCGGAGAGGTATCTCTGGGCCCTCTCGGTAATGCACATCATAATAAGCCTTGCAAGCAAATGACTAATGAGTTAGTCACGAGATGATGTATTACGGAACGAGTAAAGAGACTTGTCGGTAACGAGATTGAACTAGGTATAGAGATACCGACGATCGAATCTCGGGCAAGTAACATACCGATGACAAAAGGAACAACGTATGTTGTTATGCGGTTTGACCGATAAAGATCTTCGTAGAATATGTAGGAACCAATATGAGCATCTAGGTTCCGCTATTGGTTATTGACCGGAGATGAGTCTCGGTCATGTCTACATAGTTCTCGAACCCGTAGGGTCCGCACGCTTAACGTTTGATGACGATCGGTATTATGAGTTTATGAGTTTTGATGTACCGAAGGTAGTTCGGAGTCCCGGGTGAGATCACGTACATGACGAGGAGTCTCGGAATGTCCGAGACATAAAGATTGATATATTGGATGACTATATTCGGACACTGTAAGTGTTCTGGAAAAGTTTCGGATTTAAACGGATTGCCAGAGGGGGTTACCGGAACCCCCCACGAGGGGGGATGCTCCATAGTGGGCCTTGAGGAAAGAAGAGAGGCAGCCCATAGAGTCTGGCCGGCGCCCCACCAGGGAATCCTAGTTGGACTAGGATTGGGGGCGCCACCTCTCCCTCTCCTTCCTTTCCCCCTCTTCCTTCTTGGTGGACTCCCACTAGGAATTGGATTGCAATCCTATTCCTAGTAGGATTGCCTCCCTGGCGCGCCATAGATGGGCTGGCCGGCCCCTCCCCTTGCTCCTATATATACGGGGGCAGGGGCACCCTAGAACACACAAGTTGATCAGTTGATCTCTCCCAATCGTGTGCGGTGCTCCCCTCCACAGAAACACACCTCGGTTATACCGTTGCAGTGCTTAGGCGAAGCCCTGCGCCGGTAACTTCATCATATCCGTCACCACGCCGTCGTGCTGAAGAAACTCTCCCGTGAAGCTCAACTGGATCAAGAGCTCATGGGACGTCATCAAGCTGAACGTGTGCTGAACGCGGAGGTGCCGTACGTTCGGTACTTGATCGGTTGGATCGCGAAGAAGTTCGACTACATCAACCGCGTCACTAGACGCTTCCGCTCCCGGTCTACGAGGGTACGTATACACACTCTTCCCCTCGTTGCTATGCATCTAGTAGATAGATCTTGCGTGATCGTAGGAAAATTTTGAAAATACTACGTTCCCCAACATCTTGGTCCTCTAAGAAACAAAACTCAGTATCCTTATCCACCACCGAAGCGGAATACATTGCCTCTGGTTCATGTTGTGCTCAATTACTTTGGATGACCCAAACTCTTAAAGATTATGGGATAAATGTGAAACATGTTCCATTGCTTTGTGACAATGAAGTGCTATGAATATTGCTCATAATCCCGTGCAACATTCTCGAACTAAGCATATCGAAGTTCGTCATCATTTTATTTGAGATCATGTTCATAAGGGTGATATCAATCTTAAACATGTTCGTACCGACAAGCAATTAGCAGATATACATACAAAACCACTTGATGAGAAAGTGTTTTGCAGGTTGAGATGTGAATTGAACATTATTAATGCCTCAAACTTGGAGTAATAACTCCTTTCTGGATACACGCAAGGCATAAGCCTTTGACTAATCCTTGATATTTCTCTTATGATGATAATCATTTGTCTTGGATCTATTTGTACCCTTGCATGCTATCTAACCCATGTAGGTCTTGGATGAACTCACATCTCTGAGATTGCAACACACTCATATCCTAAGCAATCTATACATCACCAAGTCTCTACGATACGATGGATGAAGTCAAGGAAGCATGAATCTTTGCAACATATCCTTTGACAATTTCTCTATATAAATTTCATTTGGAATCAAATTTTCATGATTGTCATTTTGGATACACAAGTGCTCTTCCTTGCAAATCTAACCCATGTAGCAAGATGAACTCAAATTAAAAGTGGTGCTCCTAACTCTTGATGAGCTACATCAACCTTGAGCATCCCATAAAAGTTCAACTACATGATCAAGACAAACACCACCACCCAACGTATGTTATTCCATCTTAGAGAAGCTTTACCCCAAGACATGAGGTCAAAGCAAATCAACAAGATATGAATACATCAAAATGCTTAAACAAAAAAATGGCAACCCATTTTGATCTTAAACGATGAGTATGACCCATGATCAAGTGTACTCACTTGACTCCTAAGTCAATATACTCTAACATAGGTGACTCTGTCGCCGACCAATTCTAGATGAAGTTCTCTAGTATTTCTTTGTGCTCTTGCATTCGTCTTTTTCATGCTTGTTCCCCTTTCAAAAACAACTTCATCTAGATTTCTTCTCTTCTCTCTGCATCCAATTCATTGCAAATCTTTTAGTTAATTCCTTGCAAATCTTTGTGAGATCTTATTTGTCTAGAGAGCTTAGTTGACAAATGTTCTCTCTGTGTTGAACTCGGACACAACGATTTGTATCTTTCGGTCAAACCGAACCACCTCGGCGCCACCAAAGAAAACAACTCGGTGTTACCGATGTCAATGCCGAGGAAACACTTTGCCTTTTGCATCATGCATATTTTTTCCAGCTCAACTCAATGATTCTTGACCTCTGAAAGCATCACATTCTACGTGTTGCTTTGTACTGTGACTCAAGGAACAAACCTACCGACTCGTACTCCGGAAGATCCCTTCTTGGAAATTGATGTCAAAGGGAGAGAGAGAGAGATCACATCAAATCTTACTCACACCTAAGGGAGAGAGAAATTTTTAGTCCTCCCAGATGCTTTGTATTAAAAGAGGAGAGAAGTCACATGTCTTCTAGAGGGGAAAGACATGTTAATATTTGTTATGATTATTTATCTTTCTCTGATTTTATTTCTCTATCTTCTCCCATTATCAAATATAAGATTCAGGGGGAGAAAGACTTCTAAGGTAAGGAAATCTTCGAATTCATTGCATATCTTTCTGGGGACATGTCTACACTCAATAGAGTACCTAGTACTCACTCACTACATGTCATCCCAATCGTGGTACTCTTGTGGTGTGTTGCTCTTGCTCTGCTTAGTAGATGATTCTGTGTTATCTAACCTTGTTTATTCAGGTGCATCTCTTCCAAAGCTAGCTCAAGACCACAAGGTAAGTGTATGCATCACACTCATGTGCATGATGATCTCTTGCTAATGTACATATTGTTTGCAAGAAGGACTCATGAACATGAAGGTACATTTCCTATATCCATTAGCTCTGATGCATACAGCCAAGATACATGTAACTCATTGCTTGATCTGACATGCTTATGCACTCACATGCATCCATATTCAATATTCACATGACTGCATACATGTAGGGGAGCCTATGAATGTTACATGTCTTTCCTAAGCTTTACTTGCTATTTACATGTATGTTATCTTCAATTACCAAAAAAGGGGGACATTGAAAGCACAAGTGCTCCCTGGGTGATTTTGGTAATGAATGTCAACATGTCTCTTGTTAGACTAATACCTTTATCTAGTATATTTCAGATAAGTTCAATAGTGGAGTGGCATGGACAAGAGGATGTGGAACCCCTTCTAGATGCTAAGGACATGAGATTGGCAAAAGCTCAAAATATCAAGACTCTTCATTTTCATTTTAGTGATCCAAGATCACATTGAGTCCATAGGAAAAGCCAATACTATTAAAAGGGGATGAGGTGTTGCTTAATGGCTTGGCTTCTTAAAGTGCTTAGTGATATGCTCCAAAGCCCTCAACCACATTCTCATTCCACATATGTCCTAAACCTACAGTGAAACTCGGCCCCACCGATTTGATCTATCCGGTGCCACCGAGTTCACTTGACAAAGCCACTGCCAAAACCCTAATCAGTTCGGTCTCACCGATAGGGATCTCGGTCTCACCGAGATGGGATTACAAACTCTCTGTTTCCTATTTGAAACATTTTGGTCCGACCGAGATGTGAGAATCTGTCTCACCGAGTTAGCATTGCAAACTCTCTATTGCCTCTTCGTAACATTTTGGTCGAAATGAGCGAATCGGTCCCACTAATATATCCCTATGGATAAATACATATACATGTCGATCTTACTTTCGTTCCTAGTTTCTCTTGTTATACAAGATGCATCGAATTATTCTCCGACTCTCTAAGAATCCCTTATGACACTACTTCATAGGTCTTTGTCGCGTGAATACCCCTATGAGTAATTTCTCACACTTATCAAGGATTCGATCCACAGTTGTTCATATGTTTCACAACAATTTTCGGAATACTATTCGGTTTTATGGAAATCCCCAGCAGCCTAATGCTCCTAAATTCCTTGCCTTCCGGCATTATGGTTAATTCCATATTTCTAGCAATGTTTGTTGACATCTTTTGTCACTATCATTCGAGTCCCTTGATTCAATATTTTGCGAATGCTCGCAATCCTCAATAAGTTCTTAGAAACCATCCTTCCAGCTCAGACGTTGTTTTAAAGGTGAGCTGGATCTCGAGCAATCGAATTGCCACCCGGTTGTACCCTTAAGCCTACTCAACTTATCCATCCTTAATCAGAGCGTTTGCTTGTGATCCCTTGAACTGGAAATCAGAATTCCTTCGCATTTGAGCTTTGAATTAGTCAGTTGTTTTTATGATCCAATGCCTTTGCATTGTTTCTTCCTCTGGTTGTGTGCCGATGCTCACATCAGCTTCATTATGGACTGTCTGATCCTTTCTTGAAATATTATCCGACATTGTCCTTCATATTCAATAACTTTGTTAGTCTTTCCTCAAATACATAATGCCTTTAGTAAATTGTATCCTATGCTTTGTCAACCATGCCCTACTATCGAGCTTGGGATAATTACTCCTAAAATGTTTGTGGCATATGTTCCTAAGATGACCTGATGGGTTGAACCTATGCCCCATAAATCCATGTGAACCCTAAAGATTTCATGGGTCATACTCATCTGGTACCTCACCAAGTAAAAATTTCAACACTAATGCCATTTTCGAAACGAGGAGTGAATGAAAGGTTATCATGGTATCTTCTCATAGCAATAATTATTCACTTGGTATATAGCTTATCATGGTAGCTTCTCGTAGCAATAATTATTCACTTGGTATAATTTGATCTTATATCTGTGATTTTGTCCTTTGCAATCGTGGTTCTGACCGTGATTGTTCATCTTTGATCCCATTCTTGGACAAGTTAAAGAACTTGCCTTCTGTAGATCAATACGTCTGCCCAACCTCTATTTTGATCAACCGTCAAGTATTACACTCTATTATCTCAAGAATATCATGGAAGTGCATAACTTCTTATGGGTTCTTCATCAACTGTTATTTCTAATTGATTCCAATTTTCCTGGGTTTTGGGTTGTCGTCAATCGAGAACACCGATATGTGAATCGATACCGCATTCCGGTTCGATAACCCTAAGTAATTTTCGTTTCTTATGAGTTTAATAATCCTTCATGTCATTCCTAGACCGATCGGCTATATCATTAACGTGCTGATTTGAACTGTGCTACCTGGTCCTTCTTCTCGGAGCACAAATTTCTACGGTGAGCTAATCACGTCGGTTTTCCTCGTCATATCATTTCTCCTTGAACGACAAACTTGATTTTGAGTTTGTATCGTACCCATGGTTCCGATAACTTTTCGCTTCATCATTTCGTTGACTTGATGTCATCGTCGATCGATTACATCTTCTTGAGACCTCTCTCGACAAATGTGTCGTGATCATCATCAACATCCTGAGCTCTTCCAAGGTATATATCGAGTTTTTCATGAGAAATACCATCCTAGCCCCTCGATGGTTTGTGTTATCATCGACCACTTTATTTCCTTCCGTTCAACACAAACTTATTAGTGTTTTGTGTTATACCTCGAGATCCTTGCTATACAACATTTGTTCTTCTTTACCTTGGAGTATTACCATCTTTTATGTCAAGACTGTCGTGGGAATTTCACCACGTCTTTAGAATTATTGATACAAGTGATACTTATCACCATCACCATTCTTTCCTTGGTCCCTGTGTTGTTTCTAACCGGAATACCGACAAATGGATTGAGAGGTGTAAATTTCAAAACTTATAGCAACCCTATTACTTGGAGTTAATGGTCGATAGCTTGATTCTTAGTCTATTGGTTATTGAATCACCACTCTAACCTCGATCGTGCTACTTAGTCCATCTTCTAGGTGCATGTTTCGATCAAATGGATCGAGTATTTTCTCCTTGAACATACTTCGTTATATACTTCGACATGTCCAATATGTTACCTTGTTCACAAATATTGTGGAAATCCATCCTTTGGAAATCTTGATAAATTGTCGCTGAGTCCATCAGCCACCTCCTCATCCTCTCCTTGGTTTAATGATGAACTCTTGTTTTGGAACTCGCTTCCATAGTTCTTCTTCCGAGAATCTTACCATGTCTTTTCGTCAATTTGTGTTGCACCTTTTCTTCTCAGGCATCCTGAGTCTAAGGTATCCTGACACCAATCAGATCTGAGTCTCGGTCAGATATGATGGTTGAAACATATTTCCAAGAGTTATAATGTTGGACTTTTATATGAGCCGATATGGTGATGTCATGCCTAGGACACCTGGCCGGAGGACCTATTGATATAGTTTCCTCTCTAGCAAGGTTAACCATTCTTCCATGAGGAAATTATAAGATTTATTCTATAAGTTGTTCCCGATGAATCCTTTGTGTATCCAAGTCTGACCTTTGCTTGAAGACCATGTCAATGCTATCTCGATGCTTGTCTATGGTACTCCGATTTTCAGTAAAAACATTTTGAAGCACAATGCTTAATTTTCCTTATTAGTTATCCAAACACCGTTGTATGGGTAACATCATGAAATCACTTACTCCTTTAATTAATTGGTCATCTACTTGTTGTCCTGACATGGATGGGAAAGATATACTCTTGATACCCGAGTGCAGCCACATTTTCCTTCCATTGTACTGATTAGTATACTAATCACTTTTCCTTTCCATTGTGTTGATTAACCTTTCTTGTAACCTGACTTAACTGAGCAGTGATAATTCCCTGCTTAGGTAAGCACCTCGGTGTACCCCTCTGTCAATAAGACCCTGTTACTATTGTTGATGACATTCCGGTGACCACCGATGGATGAGAACTTTCCCTATTGGTTTGCCTCGTTTCAACGAGCAGGAAAAGCGTTCTCTTCGTCCCCTACCCTTGGTACGAACGTTGTTGCCAAACTAACTGACAGGCTATCCTCTGACATGCCTTGCTATTATGGCCGTGCAAGATGTCAGCGCCCTTCCTACTTTTAACCCACATGGTGGGCCCATAACCCATAGTGCACAGGATTGAAACCTGACTCTCCTACGCCCCCTGTTCCCGAGGTTGTTCCTCGCGTGTGGCCTCGTATGTAATTCACGAGCTACCTTCCGAGAGATCATCAATTCTGGTATCAGACACAATACTTATTCCCATTGCTGTGAACCCTCTCACACTCTGTTTCCAGGCAATGAAGGATTGCCTATCTGCTTGAAACTTCTTCTTGCATTGTCTTACTTGCTCTCGTTATTTTCTTAAGTTTCAATTCGAGAGTTACTTTTCGCCACCTTCCCCGATGTTATCAACAAGTTAGTCAACCTCATAGAGGTTCGTTTTCCCGGAAAACCCACCCTTTACCCGTTCGTAAGTACGATGGAGTTCTCGAAGAAAGGATGCCGACTTCATCATGATGACTGAAGAAGAGAAATGAAGACATCAACGTAATGGATCAACCTCTTCGAGAAGAGCAACCAAGACCGAGAAGATTCATTAGAATTTCGTAACCAGATCTTTCTCCCTTACTCCACCTCTTAAAATCTAGGGATGAGATTTCTTGTAGTGGAGGAGAATTGTGACGCCCAGATAGTTAAGCTACAGTAACCCTCCGCTAATGATGCCACGTCAACACGATTAATGTTACTAATCTTGCGATGATACAAATCTCGTTCAAATTTCATCTTTAAAATCACGTTAAACAGTTAAAGTTTTCAAAAGTCAAAACTGAAATGTTCTGAATGTGACAAATTAATCATAAGTAATATTGGTGGAGGAACCACATTTTTATAAAATATTCAAATGCACTAAAGAAACTAAAACAGTAGCAAAAACAACTATTTAAATGCTCTTTAAATAGTAAACCTTTGCAAACTACTTTATTTAGAGTGCCTACTTAATTTGTCACAGTGGAATAATTCGTAACGTTACTTAGGTGTCACTTTTATAATTTATAAACATAAATAAAAAGAAACTGAACATAAAACCGTAGAGGTTAAAAAAAGAAAAAAAAAAGAAATCAGGCGATAAACCAAATAATGGGCAAAGGGACCACGGCCCAGCTGGGCCTCGGCCCAACTGGCCGTCCCAGCCGCACCTCTCATGGCCTCTATGGCCCCTCCCCCGTGACCTAACCCCCGAACACCCCACTCCCCCCACGATCTCGACCTCTCCCCTCGTCTCCCTCACCCATCGCCACCACACGACGCACACACACGAGAGGAGCTCCTCGTCCCGATCCCCATGGCCGCCGGCGACCGCCTCGAGCCTCCGCGCCACTTGTCCTCTTCTCCGACTCACACTCGGCTCCAGCGCCTCGAATGCGACCCCGCACGCGTGATCGTCCCCGCGCCCAAGCGCCTTCCAAGACCGCCGCTCCCGTCGCCAACCGTCGTCGTCGGAACCTCCTCGACCGCCTCTTCGCTGTCCTCTTCGAACCTCGATGCCCCGATCCCATGTGCGAACGTGAGCTCCGACCTCCTCTTCCCCCCTTCATGTGCACTGCCCTGTCGCGCGCGCATCACTGCGGGCCGCGCCCATGCGTCGACCGGCCGACCATGCTCCCGGCTCCGCCCGTGGAGCTCACTTCCGCCCTTCGAGCGCAAGCCAGCGCCCGGCTCCGCCCGCGCGGCCCCCGCCACCATCTCCACCGCTGCTGCCCAGCACCATCGCCGCCCCGCGCCGGCGCTGCCGCGCCCTCACCCCTTCTCGCCTACGCGTCCACCTCGCCGTCGCTCCGGCTCATGCCAGCGCCCGCCGCTACCTATTGCCCCCCCTCACTTCGTGTGCGCCCGTCGTGGCCGCCTACACCCTGTGTGCTCGCACGTGCACACTGGCTAGAGCCACGGCTAGCCCTTGTTTAATTAGTTACTAAACTACATTAGGATTAGTGTATAATACCAATGACACATGGGGTCCCTAGTTAAACGTAAAGTTAAAATGTTAAAACAATGTTAAAACTACCAGAGGTTATGACATATAGGACCCACTGTTAGATTAAAATAAATAGAGCAAATTAAAATACCGGGTCAATGACAATTGGACCCCACTAGCACAGTTCATCAGTGGACCAGTCAATGTTGAGTGGGTCAACTGGACCCTCTGGCCCCACATGCCATACACTGCACACTATGTTGGGTACACTACACAACAGTGTACCCATAGCATTTAGCTAATTAATTTTCAAATTAATAATGACTCCAGAAAATGAATTGAAACTTTGAAAATTAATATAAAATAATCCGTAACTCGGATGAAAATACTTTGTACATGAAAGTTTCTCAGAACGACGAGACGAATCCGAATGCGTAGTCCATCGACCGCTACATGTCTCTAGCATAGCGAACATGCAACAATCCACCTCCGGTTCATCTATCCGAAAACGACAAACTTTGGGAGGACATTCTCGGAAGTGTTTCCCCTTCACCTATATCGCCTAGCACTGTGTTAGGTCACCCCTAGCACCGCGGTTTGCCATGTCATGCTTTGTTATTTATTTGTTTTCCTCTTCTTTGCTTCTTTTCGGTAGACTCTGATACCGCGATAGACCCCGAGACTGCTGATGCTTTGGTGTTCGACTACGGCCATGCTTCCGAAGATTCCTTTCGTCTGCAGAGCTTCCAGGCAAGCCCCCCCCCTTGATCACCAGATATCGCCCATTCTATTCTCTCTTATTCTTGCATTAGGTTTGCTACTGTTGATGATTCGATAGATCCTATTCTCTTGCATAGCCTGTCATTATTGCTACAACTGTTAATACCTTTACCTGCTATCCTAAATGCTTAGTATAGGATGCTAGTATTCCATTAGTGGACCCACATTATTGTCCGTCTGCCAACTCCGCACATTCTTACTAGTGCCAGATACAACCCGATGATCGCTTTCCCACAGGGCGACGAGGGGAGGATCGCCGGGTAGGATTATGTTATACGATGTTACTTGGTGAACTTACCATCTATTCTATTCTACTGCTGCAAAACGGAGGCTGCGACAAGAGAGGATACTTGTTATTTTCCACCTACTCTCATCTGCTGCTGCAAGATGGAGGCTGCCAGAAGCATAGTCTTTGATAGGATTAGCTATCCCCCTCTTATTCTGGCATTTTACAGTTCAGTCCACAGATATTACCCCTTTATACAGATACCATTCCATATGTAGTGTAGATCCTTGCTTGCGAGTACTTTGGATGAGTACTCACGGTTGCTTTACTCCCTCTTTTCCCCTTTTGCCCCTTCTTCTCGGATGACGTAGCCAGATGGTGGAGTCCAGGAGCCAGAGGATCTCGAGGATGTTTCTACGTGGACTTCGGCTTCGAGGAGTAGTTAGGAGGTCTCGGGCAGGAGGCCTTGCCTCGTCGATCATTACTACTTTTGTGCTAGCCATCTTATGGCAACTTGTTTAACTTATGTTTGTACTTAGATATTTTTGCTTCCGCTGACTCTTGTATATTCGAGCTTATCTATTCGAGCACTCGAGGCCCCCGGCTTGTAATATAAAGCTTGTATTATTTTAATTTGTGTCTACAATTGTGTTGTGATATCTTCCAGTGAGTCCCTGATCTTGGTCGTACACATTTGCGTGCATGATTAGTGTACGGTCAAATCGGGGGCGTCACAATTGTGGAGTTGAACCAAGGAGTTTGTCAGGGCAAGGAGACCGCCTACTTCGTGAAGATCTACCCTAGTGAGGCAAGTCCTTCATGGGCGATGGCCATGGTGGGATAGACAAGGTTGCTTCTTCATGGACCCTTCGTGGGTGGAGCCCTACGTGGACTCGCGCAACCTTTACCCTTCATGGGTTGAAGTCTCCATCAACGTGGATGTGCGATAGGACCACCTATCGGAACTACGCCAAAAACATCCGTGTCTCCGGTTGCGTTTGCACACTCCAATCCCATCCCTTTACTTTCTTGCAACTTGCATGCTTTACTTTCCGCTGCTCATATACTCTTGGCATGCTTGCTTGAAATGTATTGTGAATGTTTGAAATTATCAACTGTCGGTTGCGCTCGTCGCCGGCCGTAGGGCCGATGGAGAAAGGGGTCAGCGCGGGGGACCTCCATGGAGTGTGCCGTGGGGGTGATGCAGGTTCCGCTTTGACGGTGCGGAGGCGGTGGCCTGAGGACGATCCAGCCTCCTGGTCGTGCGTCCCCTTGCGGCCGGAGTTCCACCAACGCCTGGCGGCTGGCTGACAAGCTTGAGGAAGGGAGAGGGAGGGCTAGGTTTTGGGTCGTGTCTGGCAACGCGGAGGTAGAGTGGGGGAGTGGGGACTGCGGTCGGTCCATGCTTCCCATTTAAGAAGGACGGTGACCGTTCGTTGGGAGGATGACAACTGGGCCTGCCCGTTCGTGTGCATTAAAGTGGGCGGTGGGAGGTAGGTGGCCGCCTGCCACACGACCTCGAAGCGGACGAGCGCCACGTCCGTTTGTTGTCCGCCTGGACCCAAACCGGACGCATGTTTGTGCTCGAAATGGGTCAGGCCGGACACGAAACGAACAAGATGGGTACAGGCCGTCGCGCACTGGGCCATCTGCTTTGTCCGTTTTGCCTCAAACGTACGGGGCCGGATGGGATAGGGTCGTGCGGCGGAGTTGGCCTTAGGCCAAGTCCACCACACGACCCCAAACGAACGTCCGCTTGGCCCGGAATCGATCTGTTTGGGCCGTGTCCGGGCCTGTCCGGGGATGCGGTGGCCGTGCGCCTAGTGCGCGGCCGCATCCGTTTGCCCATCCTGTCCGCGAGGGCCAAAAATGCCCAGATTTTCATATCAAAATAAATTTGTACGTCCAAATATTAATTGACTGAAAATGAAAATAGTTTTACAACATAATCGAAATTGTCTCTAATAAAATAGTTTTACAACCAAATCGAAATTGTCTTGAATGAACATAAAATGAACTAATACATATATTGGTTGCCAATGTGATCCCACGCGTGCTCAACCAAGTCATTTTGAAGATCCAAATGAGTGTGCCAATCACGCAGCTCACGATGGAATTGGACAAACTGTTCAAACGTGGCCGGTTCTTGGTGCATGGGCTCAACATTTTCAGCTTGATAATCAAATCCTTGGTCGAAGATACTGTCATCACGCTCGTCCTCGATGATCATGTTGTGCATGATCACACAAGCAGTCATCACCTCCCAAAGCTTCCTTTCATCCCATGACAGTGCAGGGTTTCGAACGATACCCCATCGGGACTGAAGCACACCAAAAGCATGTTCCACATCCTTTCTAGCACTCTCTTGCATATGGGAAAATCTCTTTCTCTTCTCACCTTGGGGGTTTGAGATTGTCTTCACAAAAGTTGACCACTGAGGATATATACCATCATCTAGATAGTATCCCATGTTGTACTGGTGGCCGTTGATCTCAAAGTTGACAGGTGGGGAGTGGCCTTCTGCAAGCCTTGCGAAGACTGGAGAACGCTGCAACACGTTGATATCATTGTGAGAACCTGCCATGCCGAAGAAAGAATGTCATATCCAAAGATCTCGCGAAGCCACCGCTTCTAATATGACAGTGCACGCCTTGACATACCCCTTGTACTGGCCCTGCCAGGCAAATGGACAGCTTTTCCACTCCCAATGCATACAATCATTGCTGCCAAGCATGCCTGGAAAGCCTCTAGCTGCGTTGGTCGCCAGCAATCTCTCTGTATCAGCGGCAGTTGGCTGTCTCAAGTACTCAGGGCCAAACACCTCGATCACAGCCCGATAGAACTTGTACATTGACATCAGATATGTTGTCTCACTCATACGCACATACTCATCCACCAGATCGCGTGGAATTCCATATGCAAGTATGCGGATGGCTGCGGTACATTTCTGGTAACAGGAGAATCCAAGCTTGCCAAGGGCATCCGTCTTGCACTCGAAGTATGGGTCATGAGCAACCACTCTCTCTCTGATACGATTGAACACATGCCTTGCCATACGAAAACGGTGACGAAATTTATCTAGCTTGAAGAGTGGGGTGTTTGCAAAGTAATCGAGATAGAGCAGGCCGTGCCCTCTCTCCCTGTTGTGGTTCAGGTTGGGAGCACGGTCGGGGAGTGACCCCCTGTACCGAGGAAGCTATCGCTGAATGTGGTCATGAACGACCAGTGCAACCACCACAAGATCTTCATCATCCGACGATGAATCGTCCGATGAACAAATGAAGTGGTGGAAGAAAAACTCATTTCCATTGTCCATACCTTTGTGGGCAAAGTGTCGAACACCTTGCGGTCGTGGTGGCAAAAAGGCCGCGATGATCACCTCGATGCACCAGGGGTGGTTGGCGGCGGGCTACTGGCCGCTCTGGAGCACCCGTCGGAAGCTGTCGTGGCCGCCGTGGTATGTCGCCGGCGGTCGTATCCCCTCTGCCGCCGGCTACGACGGTGACGGCCAAACCTCCTCCGATCGACGGCCAAAACTCGGCGAAAGTGCGGGCGTGGTGGCGGCCATGTCGAGACGTGGTTTGGTATGGACGGCCGGGGGCTGCGCGGTGAGGAGACGACCGGAGAATAGCGGCGGGGCGGGGCGGGGAGAGGGGGTGCAGGCGTTGTAAGCGAAGGGACTGCTAGTGTCCCCGACAGGCGGGCCACGGGGGACAAGGTCGTGCGACGAGCCCGTCCGCGCGATGTCCTTTTCACCCCCAAACTCGGCGCAAGTTTGGGCCGGAGATGGGTCGAAAACGAATGGAATCCGGACATTTGACCGTTTGGGGCCGCGCATTGGGCCGTGCTATTCATCCGCTCTATCCTAAACGGACGCACCCGGACAAGATGGG
This sequence comes from Secale cereale, assembly GCA_902687465.1. Taxonomy (NCBI): domain Eukaryota; kingdom Viridiplantae; phylum Streptophyta; class Magnoliopsida; order Poales; family Poaceae; genus Secale; species Secale cereale. The sequence continues at coordinate 831,847,841 of LR738711.1, read as the reverse complement.
ATCGCGTGGTGGAGTTGGGCCAACTCCATCGCGCGACCCCATCATGTCCGCGTGTGTCTGTTTGGGGTAGAACGCACGAACCAGACGGCCCAGCGCGCTGGCGCAAACGGACTTTTGTCCATTTTTTGTCCGCTTTCGACCCATCCCCGGCCCAAGTTTGCGCCGCTTTTGGGGTGAAACGGACAGCACGCAGACGCGCGGGCCGTCTGCGCGTGTCCTCCCCTGGCCCGCCCGTCGGTGGCACAGGGACGTCTTTTTCTATCCGCCCCCTCCCTCCCTCCGGCCACACCCCTCCACTCTTCTCCACTCTTCCCCACTCTTCCCCTCGCCGCCACCGCCGCCGCCGCTGCCATTGCGGCTGTGCAGCTCGGACGCGTGCTCGCCCAACCCCTTCCCCTCTGCGCCCCCCCCC
>LR738711.1:831807950-831847323 GCA_902687465.1 Secale cereale | reverse complement strand
TACCCAACCACGGCCACCTCATTTGCGCACCCGTCGGCGGGATTTGGGGCGGATCCGGTCGGTCTTGAGCTCACCTAGATGTGGGAGGCCGCGCCGCGCCATGGACTGGCCGGGCACCGGGCCGCAAGGCCGCATGCATGCAGTGGCTCCTCCTCTAGCCGCTCGGATCTACACCGTCGGTGGTCCGCCGGCAGATACACGAATGGCAGTCGGCCGGGCTCGGTGCTAGCTCAAAAGCTCGTCAGCACACCGTTGCCACTCATTAAGTGTGACGACTGCCCAGAGAAGGTCGTGCGCCGCACGTCTACAACGCCGGCACATCCTGGATGGGTGTTCATCAAGTGCTTAAACGATGGGGTATGTGCTATTGTTTTAGCTTTGGTTGTGCTCTCGGATTTGATTAGTTGTGCTAACTTCAAATTTTATTGTGTAGCACGGATGCAAGTTTTGGTATTGGGAAGAAGAGTACATCAATATATTGATAGCGCGTAATTTAATAGATGTTCATGCACTTTTAGCTAGAATAGACGCTAGAGATGAGACTAGTGCATATGTTGGTAGAATAGAGGCTAGACATGAGAGTACATGGGAGGAAGCAATATCTACTTATTTAGACTCGAAGAAGAAAAAAGCACGCAAGATCGGGACTCCTCCACAGATCAACAATGAGTGCATCGAGAAGGCACTAACCCAACTCAAGGAAGGAGTTATGGAAGTTGTATATCTTCTAAAATATATTCTTGTTGTTCTTGTTTTCTTTGGTCTTGCATTTCTAGTCAAAATTTGATGTTATATTTTCATGTATCAAAAATGAATGAGAAAAAAAATAAGGACTCGGCAAAAAAAAATGCACGCATACAGGATGCGGTCGGGATGCGTCCGCGCGCTGGGCGCACGACTAACACTTTCCAGAAACTATACGGACACAATCCCATTGTCCTATCCAAACGGACAGAATCAGGGCAAAGCGGAGTACGTTTGGGGTGGCGCCGTGGAGTTGGGCTTAAGCACTGGGTCACTGGCGGAGCCGCGGAGGATTGGAATGGTCAAGATTCGAGTCTCACTGCTACAATCCATTGTACGAAGAAAACCGACGGAAAAACCGTCGAGTCCCACGCGACAGTGTCCGAACGGGCGAAAGCGTGCGGCTCTATGTACGTACCCACCCCTGCTCCTGCATGTGCTCGCATGGAAGATGGAGAAGGAGCTGCTGGACGGGCCCGCGCCCGAGCCCTCGCCACTGTCCTGCCACTGTGCGCATTCAGGGCTTTGCTCGGCTTTCGTCTGCCTGCATGCATGCAATGCAAGCCGATGCTAGCTAGTCACGCTAAGCTGGCTATACTACAGAGAGGGAGCGAACCCTAGAGTAAGTAGGGGTACGTAACAACAAAAGCATAACCCCGGCGGAGGAGTTGTTCCGTCGCCCAGTACCGCGCTTTCGGCTTTCGTACGGCTCGTACGTGTTGAAATCTGAGATGGGCCTAGAGCCCATATGACAATTTCAGATTTGATCTCTAAGGGCCCATGTAGGTGGCATGACAAAGTGGTGGGAAGTTTAGTCCCACCATGCTAGTGGAAGGAGAGTTGGAGTGGTTTATAAGGGATTCTCTCCCTCATGCTATTGGAGCTTGAGAAGAGATGAGGCCCTCGCACACTCCTCCTCCTCCGCTCGCCACGCCTCGTCACGACGCGCCGCGGGTTGCGGGATTGAGCCGAGCCGAGCTCACTCCTATGCGCTTCTTTTTGCCGGTCAGGAACGGAGAGTCTTTGACAGGTAGGGCCACGATCTGAGACGTCGGATCGTGGGCTACCGACTTGGACGTGGGTTCGGCCCACGTTTCTCCACGCGCAGCCGCACATATATATATGGGGCGCTGCCAACCCTAGCCGCCGCAACACAGAACGCATCTGCCTCCACGCCCGCCGTCGTCCCTTTGCTGCTGCTGCCGCCGGTGACTCCATCCCGTCCGCCGCGTACACGGTCGACGGGAGAGCAGGTCTCCGAAGCCTCGCCTCTCTGGATCCTGTACGGGAGAGGGGCGAATAGGTTTTTGGGAAGCGACTACGCGACTGCTCGCCGTTCATCTACTTCCTCTACGTCCGCGTCGCCCTCGTCATCACCATGGCCACTGACGCCGAACGCGCCGCCGCCCAGAAGATCGAAGCCGACAAGAAGGCAGCCGAGGACGCTGCTGCCGCCACCGCTGCCGCGGCCTCTGCATGGCCTACTGGAGGGTATAACTCGTTTATCCCGCTCCTTCTGTTTTCTATTTTAGGCATGCTAGCGTTATACGTAGATCTGTCTACAATTAGCGTAGTATGTGATCACATGATTGAATATCAGTATGCTATTATTTGTGTCAATGCCATGCTAGTAATTAATTCGTGGATTAAATTAATCGGAAAATTGCCTATTTACTCAACAGTACGTATCTTTCCCCTGCTACGGACGGACAGCTGATGAGTGGATAGATGGACGTGAGGCTAGAGCTGACTTGCTGCCTCACGGAAACAGTGGCCAAGTCGCTTCCCCTGCCATTACGTGCTTGCTAATCATGGCGCGGCCTGTTGCTGGCCGACGCGCGGCGCCCAGTTCTGCTCCGTAACGGCGGTATCCCGCGAAGCGCTGCGGCGGGCAATTGCTCCGCGCTCCTGCCGTGCCACAGAGGCGGAGACTGGGACGGGAATCGGCGCGGGGCCACCCGTCGGCGTGTCGAGGACTCGAAGTGTGGGAGGGAGCGGGTGAGTGGGGGCCGAGACGCCGATGGCGAGACCGGCCGTGGGCCAGGGGCTGTGCTATGTTCGGTCATGTCACGGGCGGGGCCCCGCCGGGTGATTGCTGCGGGCGGGCCAATGTGGGAGCTTGGTTTGGTTCGCATTGAAGCGCGCGTATCGGATGAATGATTTGCTCTGCTGCCGCTGATGACGCTTCCCTCAGACTACTACTACTAGGGCTGCTAGGCTTGCTTCGCTCGCATCGCGTGGCCACCAGCCCGCGCCGAAGGGGGATGGGGCGGGAGTCGGTTCTAGTGTGGATCTCTCATGTGGACTCGCTTTCGGCAAATCCTCGTTTCGTCTCCCTGACAGCAACGGGGACTGCTCGTGGGCTCGTGGGGCTGCATTGATTTGTTCATTTAGGAGCACGCACGACCAACAGTTGCATCTCTACTAGTAGTGCCAGTATGAATTAATCCCTCTGCACATGGAATGTCTTTCTACTCTTGGACTGGAGCAGTCAAACCGGCCCACACAAGTGTAACCACGCAATGTAGTCCTGGTTTTTCGATCAAACGAATAATGCCAGCATCTTTCTTTCTGCATGATCACTCGCAGAATCAGGCATCTGGCCCCCGGCACATGCTTGCAGAAGAACAGGGAGCAGCGCCGGTAAAAACTAAACGGCGCCTGTTTCTTCACTTTGCGTAAACGGACTTTGCATACCACGCGCCGCACTGGGCCGGCCCGTTTCTTTTTTCCTCTTCTTTCAAAACTGCAGCGAAGACGGTGTGCGCAAGCGAGGGTACGAACTCGGTATCTCTAGGATGATAGCAGCGCGCTGCCCACCAGGACAACGAACAACTTGTGCCTTTAAACTTTTTTCCATTCTTTCATTTCTGCATGTGACGAGAGCCCCCGGTTTTTGGAAACTTCCAGAAGGTTCCGAAGTCAGATTTCACCGGTTCGCTTATTTCTGGGCGGTTTCTTCTTCTTCTTTTTTCTTGTTCCTTTTTCATTTTCATTTCTTACATGCGTGATTTTTTTCCAAATTTGATGAATTTCTTTCAAATTCCATGAGCTTTTATCAAAATCGATGAATTCTTTGTCATTTTTGATGTTTTATTTTTCAAAATAAACAAACTTATTTTTCATAATTGTTGAATTCTTTTTCATTTTTGATGATCTATTTTTTAAATTCAGTGTTTTTTTTTCAAATTCGTGCACTTTTTTATGTATGTGGACCTACTTTCAAATTTCATGAATTTTTTTATTCATGATTTTTTTTCATCAAAATCAACGGTTGATCGGTCAAACGGCCAACTGTCGACCGGTCAACCGTGATCGAGGGCAGAGAATGAGCCGACGTGGGATAAGCGAACGAGGCAACCTGGGTCGGCCCAGCTCGCTCGCGCGTGGGCAACAGAATTGGTAACCAGCGTTGAAGGCACCCGTTAGGAGCCCCCGTAAAAACCTGGCCATGGTCAATATATCGCTGGAACCAAACCTGCCCAAATAAGGCGCTAGCCTCGTGCTGGCCCATGAGCATGCGTGATTGGCCCATCATGGGCCCAACATGCCACATGCATATACGGGCCATGCCCTGCACACGGGGCCACGAGGTCAGGACCGTCCACTGGCATGAACATCCATTTTTTTCTACAATAGGTCAAAGAGTGCACGACCACACCGTCCAAACGTATCGCTTGCTGGCCCGTTTACTCAAGGGGTCGTGCTTGGGCTTGGGGGGGGGGGCACGACCCAATTAATAAGTGTGTCGTGGTGGGTCGTGCAGTGAAAGCATGTTTAACCTAGTTTGGGTCAGGCCGACCCATCTGTCCAGGTTTGGCTGCCACCATGATCATCTCAAGCTTCCCCGGACTGACCTCCATGAACGCTGGTGGTAGACCGGCGATGCGGGAGGTCAGCGAGGTGATATGCTTGCAACAACGATGATTAAGAATTGTTTTGTTGTTCCAAGACATCATCGCTACAGCTAAGTGTTGTGGGGTTGCCCAAAAATGATCGTGTAAGTGCATCGACTACCCTCTTAGTGATTTTGGAGTATTGAAGACAAATAGGTTGCGGGACTAATGTGTTTGTGAGTGCACATGTGTTGTAGACCCTGAAGACTTGATTTAACTTATGGAAGACGACCCCTAAAAATGTATTTCTTTAAGTGAAGATATTGGTACGACCTTTGAAGAAATTGATGAGAAGACTTTGAAGATTGAAGACTTTGTTTTCATAGTTTCTTTCTTCTTATTTTGAGTCATAGGAAAGACCGTACTGTTAAGGGGGTCTAGGTGAAACATATCTCACCTTTCCAAAGTGATGCTCAAACCTCTACTTACAGAAGCCGCTCTGTGTGAAGCCTTTGGAAATCTTCAGAATAGCTGACGACTTTGCTAGAGAAAGTGACGAAGTTTATCTGGTTGGTGACGAATTTGGTTAGGCTGAGGGTTAGGATTTTGCTAGTGCGATCTGCCTATCGTGAGGAAATTGAGTGCCCCGACGAAATTGAGAGTTCAATTTTCCGACCAATGTTGCGCCGCGTGCCAGCTGTCGAGTGGATCCTTATCCTGTAAAACAATCATGTTCAAAGGGGCATTATTGACATTTCATGTCGAATTGCCCATGCCTATAAATAGTCGTCCCCTACCACCACTTGTTGGTTGGCTGCTCTAGAGAGAACTTGGCACTTGTCATTTGAGAGCAACCCTTCCTCAGATGACTTTGAGAGAAACCTAAGTCATGAAAAACTCAACCAGAGCCAAAGTGATTGAGCATCACTGAAGAGATTGATATGTGTGATCCGACGCCTACTACCTTTGAAGACTGATATTCTTCCAGATGGTTGGGCGTCATGTTTTGAGCACCCAAGAGTAATTATGGTGTGCTGGGGAACAAGTGTGTGAAGGTTTTGGAAGGCCACCTTGAAGACTTACCACGAGTTATTGGGCGAGGTCTAAAGTGACCTCGGCTTAAGGGGAATACGTTCAGGACTAAGTGTCCTCTAAGTTCATCTCATCTGCCTCAAGCAGATGTACAGTTGATAGAACAACTTGAACTGGTCTACCAAATTGTTGTGTCTTCATCGAGCCTTTCCTGTTTTCGAATTCCCCACCTTTTACCTTATGTAATTCTACTGTTGAAGTATTTGTGATATACCTTCTGAAGAATTTGAACTGAAGACATTCATCATGTTGTTCATCATTTCTTCAGTTCATCTTCCTCATGCTTGTGTGTGCGTATGATTACATGTTCTTCACTTGTATGTGTCTTGTATGCATGCTTTCTATTTCTGTGATGACCTAGTTTCCCTTGCGTCTCTATTTCTTCTTTATAATTTTCGTCAAAGTCATCAGAGTTTAACAATTTTAAAAAAATCTCCCATTCGCCCCCCTCTGGGAATAAGCATGTGCTTTCAATTGGTATCAGAGTAAGGTACTCCCTTATTTTGTGTGATTTTGGTTTAACCACGTGGAGGTTTAGTTATCTCGACCGCAAGCATGATCAATGTATTCGTTGCGTGCACCATCTTCGATGGCACCAACTATCCCCACTAGAAAAGCCATGATGCGGAAGCGTCTTCGATCGATGAATAGTGAGTTGTGGACCGTTATTGAACTGGGACTGAAGGAACCTCTGCAAGATGGCAAGCACTGATGACATTCGTAAGTACACGCAGCTGGATGCTCGGGCAAAGTATATCATCTGTTCTAGCCTATCCAGATATGAGTTCAGTTGCATCATCCATCTCTACAATGCACATCTCATTTGGGACAGGATCTCTAATGTCTATGAGGGGGTGCATACTCGACATGATCCCTGGTTTGTCAAGTTCTAGAGATCCCTCAAATATCAACTTCTTCGGCAACATGCCTCATGGAAAAAGGCACCAACGTACTCCAATGTTCTTCATCTTCCTCAACTGAAGGAGAATCTGATGAAAACATGACACCTAGTTATTCCATACTTGCAAATATTGCTACTAGGTAACAAACTGCAATGGAAAGGATTCAAAATATGTTATATAAATGCGATGACCTGTTGAACGATGAAATGGAATGTACTCGGACCCTGACTGACGATCTTGAGCGTCTTGAGTCAAAATATGATGAACTGGAAAATCGTCATGTGGCCCTCTCAGGTGAACACGAGAAGCTCTCCAATGAATTTCTTCAAAGGAAGCAAGATCTCGAGAAACTGAGAGCATCTCACGAATCATGATGATCTTCAGAAAGAGAATGATTTCTTACTCGTTCAATAGATCAGTACCGCTTATGAAGGTTTTTTTTGCCCCATTCTTAAAATGCCTATAAAGTGCAAATTCTAATTCTTCAGCTAAATGTTCAAATACTTCAGTCACTGCAATGCCTTCAACTGTCTATGTGGTTTCAATCCCATCATCCAAGTAGACCATGAGTGTTACTTAAGAAAATGCAGGGTTGAAGTACTTGTATGTCACACACATGTACAAAAGCCTCAAAGGGCACCAAACTCTTTTTGATGTGCTCAAGAAGCCGATTCTGAACATGAACCCTATGAAAGAGGGTATTGATTTTGAGAGAAAGCTCAATGTTGATGGATCGTATTGGAAACCTGAGCAGTGTCCAAAAACCACATGGGTTGATGTGAAAGGACCTCATATAGATCGTTCCACTTTATCTGGTTACAACTGTGATACTTCATATTATTGAGATGTGTCATTTGACTCTAACTACAAGCTATTCAAAAACCAGAATGGTGAGGTATTTGCCAGATTTGTTGGAACTAACTAAAAGCATGGTCCCCCGATGAAAAAAATATGGGTGCCCAAAAGTCTTCTGGAAAGTCTTCATGTGAACGTCATCATGACACCGTCAATGAAGAAGTAATACCCCAGGGAAAATTCTTCCCATGGACCAAAGTCATCAAATGGGTCCTGGACATTGGATGCACGAATCACATGACTCGTGATAGGTATCTCTTGACCGTTGCTCCCGTAACTCCGTCTCGTCTAAAACATATCACCTATCCTGACAAAGGCAAAAGCAAGGTATTGGGTCTAGATAAGATTGCTATCTCAAAAGGTCGTCAGATGGAGATGGTGATCCTTGTCGAATCCCTTGGATACAATCTCATGTCTATCTCAATGCTTTGTGATCTTGATATGATTGCCACCTTTCACAAATATAGATGTATGGTGTTGTTTGACTCTGACAAATCCGAAGTCTTCGAAGGCTTTAGGAGAGGTGATAACTCACAAGTATAGGGGATCGTTTGTAGACTTTTTCGATAAGTAAGAGTGTCCAACCCAATGAGGAGCTAAAGGTAGAACACATATTCCCTCAAGTTCTATCGACCACCGATACAACTCTACGCACACTTAATGCTTGCTTTACCTAGAACAAGTATGTAACTAAAAGTACTTTGTAGGTGAACTAGGATGGGTTTGCAAGATAATAAAGAACATGAAAATAAAAGTTAGGTGATGTTTTACTAAAAGAATAATTAAGTTAGTATCGCGAGTGTGGAATAGTTATGGCAGGATTTGCGTAATTGACCCTAAGCAATTGACTACGTTACTAGAGCCATAGCAAGTTTTTATGTGGGAGAGGTCACTGCTAGCATGTCATCCCTTACTTGGAATTCTATGCACTTATGATTGGAACTATTAGCAAGAATCCGCAACTGCTAATGTTCATTAAGGTAAAACCCAACCATAGCATTAGGATATAACGGCCCCCCTTCAATCCCATACGCATCAATTTCTATGTTAGGAAGAGGTTTTCGTCACTTTTGGCCTCCCTATGTTGTGATCCACAGGCGCGCTCATATGATGAACACCAAAGGACAACAACATAACCACAAGCAAATTAAACCAATCGTAGCAATTCACCAATTACTCGTAGGGAAAAACATCAACTCAAACATCATAGGATGGCAATGCATCATTGGATAATAATATGAAGCATAAAGCACCATGTTCAAGTAAGGGGTTACAGCGGGTTGCGAGAGAGTGGAACGCTGTAAATAGACGATGGAAGGTGATGGAGGTGTTGCTGAAGATGACAGAGTTGTTGGTGTAGATCGCCGTCACACGATGATTCCCCCGGTGGTGCTCCGACACCACCAAGAGAGAGGGCGAGAGAGCCCCCTCCTCTTTATTCCCTGGCCTCCCTCCTAGATGGGAGGAGAGTTTCCCCTCTGGTCCATGGCTTCCATGGCGGCGGAGTAGCGGGAGCCCCTCCTAGATTGGATCTCCCGCTTTGTTTCTGTTCTGTTTCGCGACCCTTTTTCTGGCCTTTCATCGTTTCTTAAATGTCCGAAGATCTGTAACTTCGATTGGGCTGAAATATTGAGGGTATTTTATCCGGATATTAGCTTCCTTGTGGCCTAAGGACACCCCCAACTGGCCTAAAGGGGCACCACAAGCTTGCCAGGCTCGCCCTAGGTAGTGGGGCGAGCCCCTTGAGCTTGTGGGCCCCTCGGGCACTGTATCGCGTCGATTCTTCTTCCCAAAAATCACATATATTCCAAAATAAATATCCATAAATTTTTATCACATTTAAACTTCGTTTAATATAGGTATTTTGCGAAACAAAAAACATGCAACAAACAAGAATTGACAATGGGCACTTGATCAATATGTTAGTCCCAAAAATAATATAAATGTTGCCAAAATTATGTGAAAGTTGTAGAATATTGACATGAAACAATCAAAAATAATATATACAATGGAGACATATCAAGAGGTGATCTATATATTCCAGATTTCTCTCTAGGTCCTCAGTCTGCCACATGTCTCTTGGGAAAAGCTTCAAAATGTTGACTTGGGCATGTTGGCACAAGGAATTTGAGCACTCTCATCGGGAAGAAGCACGTAATTGGCGTCGAGGGTGTCAAATTCGTCAAAGATCATCAATGTGGTGCTTGCGAGTCTCGGAAAATGACCAGAGCAAAGCACTCAGCGAAGAAAACCATGACCACCACTCATCCTTTTCAATTACTTCATATGGATAAGTATGCTGCACTAGCCTATGCAACATCACTTTATGGTTTCATCATCGTATATGACTATTCTCATTACACCTGGGTGCCCATCATTACTTTCAAGACTGAAGTGGACTATGTCTTCTGACCGTGTTCAAACTGGGCCATGACGAATTATGGTCTCAAGATCAAGCACATCATAAGCAACAACAGCACCGAGTTCAAGAACACACGCCTTGATGACTATCTTGATGAACTTGATATCCCTCATGAACTCTCTCTCCCTAAACGTCACAGCAAAAGGGAGTCGTGGAGCGCAATAATTGGACACTCATCGAGATGGATCACACTATGCTTGATGAATACAAAGATGCCTCGTCGATGGTGGCGTGAAGCAATTGATACTACTTGTCACATCATAAATTGGGTATATCTTCACAAATTCCTCAAGAAGATTTCATATGACCTCCCAATGACAAGAAACCCAATGTGAGTTATTTCAAAGTCTTTGGTGCTAAATGCTGGAATAGAGATCCTCATCATAGTTCTAAATTTACACATGAGGGTTTTATGCTTGGTTATGGTAAGGACTCGCACACCTACAGACTCTTCAACACCTACCACAACAAGGTTGTTGAAACTGTAGATGTGTTGTTCGATGAAACTAACGGCTCGCAAAATGAGCACCCGCCTCCTATGCTAGATGAAATGCCTTCCGGGAATCTATCAAGCTTATGGGTACTTGTGAAATTGTGCCCAACGGAGAAATAAATGAGGAAGCAGTGGTTATTCCTTGTCGTGAAGAACTGTTGATCCTGAAGAAAATTACAATGAGGAAAATGCTCAACAACAAGGCCCTCGCCCAGCTTATCCACGAGTGGCGAATGAAGTGCGGATTGAGAAAATCCTCGACAACATAAATGCAGCAGCTCCCCTCACTCGCACAAGACCTTCACATCTGGCTAAAAAAATTGGGCACTATTCTTTTGTCTTTGTCACACAGCCCACCAAAGTTGATGAAGCTTTTCTGGAGCCTAAATGGATTCATGCCATGCAAGTGAATTGCATCAATTCAAGATCAACAATGCGTGGGACCTTGTCAAGCGTCCAGATCCACGCAAGCACAATGTCATCGACACCAAGTGGATCTACCGCAACAAACAAGACGAAAATGGACAAGTGGTGAGGAATAAGGCCAATCTTGTAGCACAAGGCTACACACAGGTTGAGGGTGTTGATTTCGATGAAACATTTGCACATGTATCTAGGATTGAAGCTATTCGTATACTTCTTGCATATGCTAACCATCACAATATTCTCTTATATCAAATGGATGTGAAAAGTGTGTTCCTCAATAGTAAGCTTGAGGAAGAAGTATATGTCGCTTAACCATCAGGTTTTGAGAACCCAATGCATCTTGACAAAGTCTTCAGACTCAACGAGCCTCTCAATGGCCTCAAGCAAGCCCCAAGGGCTTGGTATGACACGCTAAAGGAGTTCCTGGAGAAAAGGGTTTCAAGCCCGGTTCACTTGACCCTACTCTTTTTACAAAATCTTACGATGGTGAACTGTTCATATACCAAGTATATGTTGATGATATTAACTTGGGATTTTTATTGCTATGCCCCTGGTTCGTTAGTTCTACTCATTCATCCCCACGCTCTTAACTTTTGCTCACTTTTCCCCACTCCCTTGCGCGAAACCCTCAGAACTGGTCACAGCGGACGTTGCCATTCGGTCAATGGCTTGACCGTTAACTCTGACGAGTGGGGCCGAGTCCTCATTTTGACCGTTACGTGCTAACGAGTGGGGCCGCAAACCTGACAATCACTGTAACCTGAATCAGACCAGGTCGCTTCCATGCCGGCCCTTCGCCGCCGTCGTGCCGCCTCTGCCGCAGTCGTGCTGCCTCCGCCTCAGTCGTGCCGCCTCCACCACATCTACCCTCTCTTCCCATCTAGGATTAGGAAGCGATGTCAGGGGAGCACCCCATCCAGCCCACCGACCGTGGAGATGATTGGGTCAAATCAGAGGTGGATAATTCATGGATTCCACCTGGGTAAGCATCATTTTCCTCTCAAATTGATTAGGAGGTCCATAAATTAGGCTGTATTTGACCACCGCTGGCATGAATCGATGCAATTTGCAATTTTTCAGAAAATTCTCGGCCTAATTGCGCCCTTTATTTCATCGAATAGGGCTGATCCTGCACTTGCTTTTTGGCTGGTGGTTAGAATGGAAACTAGCAAGCTGCATGGAACTAAACCATATCTGATTTTTGGATTTTTCTATCCATAAGTGTTAGAAACTAGCATTTCATTCACAGATTTCCACGAGTCACTCTGTTGTGATTATCTGTGGAGCCCTGCCGATGATGTTGAACTGAGATATTTCGATAGTACCGAGCAGAGATTTGTCCCATTAACTTGTGATGAGCATCTAGGATTGCTATTTAGTTTGAATGCTAACAGCCGTTTCAATAAAATCCATATCGGTTTCCTTCAGGCACGCAAACAACGTATCCCGAAGGGGAAGGGTGTTCAGACATCATCTGTCTCTGTTAATAGCGAGTGTCCTTGCACTCCTTGTAGGTCAAGACCAAGTAAACCTAGTGGTTATGAAAGCCACAACATGTCGGCTGCAGCTAATTCTGCCACTTCTCCTCTCCCTTTTGGACTTGATGTAGAAGTAGATGCAAAGCCTAAAAAGGAAGTGCCTCGAGATGATGATGAGGATGAGACTCTATTCCCTGAACTGGTAGATAGAGTCAGTCAACAGGCAATGGAAGATGAATATTCAGAGGAGCCTAGTAGCCATGCTAGATTTTATGACACTGACGATGAAGAGAGGGAGGAGAACATCGAATCCTTAGTTCTACAATAATATGATGGTGAGGACATGTCAACAATTTAGTGGAACGAGGAGAATCCTCAGCTTACTCCAGGAACCGTATTCAAATCGATGGTGGACTGTCGTAATGCAGTGACTACATATTACATTCTCACTGAAAATTCTTATGTGGTTGATTGGAATGAGCCAAGAAGATCCACTGTTCATTGCCCTTATGATAGGTGTAGGTGGAGGTTGCATGCATTGACTATGCTAAAAAGCAAATTGATTCAGGGATTACAACTGAATCTTTTTTAGATTATTTATCCATTCTATATTCAGATCATGTGTACTGTTTCTTAATTGTATTTGACATCATTTTCATTTTGTTTCAGATAAAAAAGCCACACGGACACACTTGCCCACCTGGAGGGGGAGGGGGAAAGGACAAATCAAAGCTTGCAAAGACTAGGTGGGTGGCAGATGCAATCTTGGATTGGGTGAGGGAAACACCAACAATTGGTCCAACAACACTCCATGGGAAGCTATTTGAGAAGTACAAGATTAATATACCTTACATGAAGATTTTATATGCTAAGGAAAGGGGTCTTGATAGGATTAATTGTTTATGGAATGAGAGTTTTCAGTTTCTTTACACCTTCAAAGCTAAAGTGGAGACGGCTATTCCAGGGAGTGTTGTAGAGATTGACAAGCATACGGTTCAGTACAAATTAAAGGGAAGACAGTCGAGAAGGAGTGCTTTAGGAGGGATTTTGTTTGTTTCAAGGCTTGTTGGCATGGGTTTATGAATGGTTGTAGACCCTATTTGGCTGTCGATGCAACTGCTTTGAATGGAAGATGTAGAGGCCAGCTAGCAGTAGCTTCTGTAGTTGATGGACACAACTGGCTATTCCCAGTTGCATTTGGTGTGTTGGCGGCAGAGTCTAAGGAGAGTTGGGTCTGGTTTCTGCAGTAGTTGCGCAACATTATAGGTACACCCTCAGGGTTAGTGCTACATCTTGAGCTTGCGTTGTATTCCCTCGAAGAGGAAAGGGAGATGCAGCACAGTAGCATAAGTATTTCCCTCAGTTTTTTAGAACCAAGGTATCAATCCAGTAGGAGACCACGCGTCAGTCCCTCGCACCTGCACAAACAAATAAGAACTTCGTAGACAACGCGATAAGGGGTTGTCAATCCCTTTACGGTCACTTATGATAGTGAGATCTGATAGAGATGATAGTTTATATTTTTGGTATTTTTGGTATAGAAACAGAAAGTAAAGAAAACAAATAAACAACAGCGACATAAATTGGCTAGTTGACGGGAAAGTAATATGATAAAGATAGACCCGGGGGCCATAGTTTTCTCTAGTGGCTTCTCTCATGATAGCGATATTCTATGGTGGGTAAACAAATTACTGTCGAGCAATTGATAAAAAAGCGAATAATTATGAGACTATCTAGGCATGATCATTGTATATAGGCATCACGTCCGAGACAAGTAGACCGACTCCTGCTGCATCTACTACTATTACTCCACACATCGACCGCTATCCAGCATGCATCTAGTGTATTGAGTTCATACGAACAGAGTAACGCCTTAAGCAAGATGACATGATGTAGAGGGATAAACTCAAGCAATATGATGAAAACCCCATCTTTTTATCCTCGATGGCAACAATACAATACGTGCCTTGCTGCCCCTACTGTCACTGGGAAAGGACACCACAAGATTGAATCCAAAGCCAAGCACTTCTCCCATTGCAAGAACTATAGATCTAGTAGGCCAATCCAAACAAATAATTCGAAGAGACTTGCAAGGATATTATGAGCACACATAAAAAGTTCAGAGGAGAACCAAATATCTTTCATAGATAACCTTGATCATAAACTCACAATTCATCGGATCTCGACAAACACACCGCAAAAAGAGATTACATCGAATAGATCTCCTCGAAGACCGAGGAGAACTTTGTATTGAGATCTGGAGAGAGAGAAGAAGCATCTAGATACTAGCTATAGACCCGAAGGTCTGTGGTAAACTACTCACAACTCATGGTGAGGGCGATGATGATGATGATGAAGGCCTCCGTGATGGATCCCCCTCCCGAAACAGGCTCCAAGATGGGATCTCCACGGGAACAGTAGCTACGGCGGTGGAATTAGGGTTTTCTCACTTCGTACGGAGTTTCTGGGGTACGTAGGTATATATAGGAGGAAGAGGGGCACCAGGTGCCACAGGGGCTGCCCTCGAGGCAGGGGGGCGCGCCCTAGGAAGGGGGGCGCGCCCCCACCCTCGAGGGTGGGCCCCCTGTCCTCTGGCTTGGCCCCGAAGTTTATCTTGCGTGATTTCCTCCAAAAATATCTCCTGCGAAGGTTTCATTCCGTTTGGACTCCGTTTGATATTCCTTTTCTGCAAAACCCTGAAATAGAAAAAAACCCAGCAATCTGGACTGGGCCTTTGGGTTAGTAGGTTAGTCCCAAAAATGATATAAAAGTGAATGATAAAGCCCATTAAACATCCAAGACTTCATAAATAATAGCATGGAACAATCAAAAATTATAGATACGTTGGAGACGTATCAAGCATCCCCAAGCTTAATTCCTGCTTGTCCTCGAGTAGGTAAATGATAAAGAAAGAATTTTTTATGTGGAATGCTAACCAATATAGTTTCTCAATGTAATTCTCTTAATTGTGGCATGAATGTTCAGATCTGAAAGATTCAAGATAAAAGTCTATATTGACATAAGAAATAACAATACTTCAAGCAATAGTAACAAAGCAATCACGTCTTCTCAAAATACTATGGCCAAAGAAAGTTATCCCTACAAAATCATATAGTGTTGGCTATGCTCCCTTGCTATCACACAAAATATTCATATCATGCACAACCCCGATTTCAGCCAAGTATTTGCTTTCATGCTCTATCTTTTCAAACATTTCAACTTTCACGCAATACATGAGCGTGAGCCATGGATATAGCACTATGGGTGGAATAGAGGTGGTTGTGGAGAAGACAAAAAGCGGGAGATAGTCTCACATTGACTAGGCGTATCAACGGGCTATGGAGATGCCCATCAATAGATATCAATGTGAGTGAGTAGGGATTGCCATGCAACGGATGCACTAGAGCTAAATATGAAAGAAAGCTCAACAAAAGAAACTAGTGGGTGTGCATCCAACTTGCTTGCTCACGAAGACCTAGGGCATTTGAGGAAGCCCATCATTGGAATATACAAGCCAGGTTCTATAACCAAAATTCCCAATAGTATATGAAAGTGACTAAACATGAGACTCTCTAGAATGAAGAACATGGTGCTAATTTGAAGCACAAGTGTGGAAAAAGATAGTAGCAATTGTCCCTTTTTTTGGGACTTCTTTTTCTTTGGCCTTTCTTCTTTTTTTTTTCTTTTTTTTGCGGAGGGGCTTTATAGTTTCAGCCTTTCCTCCCATGGGACAATGCTCTATAAATGATGATCATCACACTTTCATTACAACACAAGATTACAACTCGATACTACAACAACAAAGTATGACTCTATATGAATGCCTCCGGCAGTGTACTAGTATGTGCAATGAAACAAGAGTGACATGTATAAAAATCATGCATGGTGGCCTTGCCACAAATACGATGTCAACTACATGATCATGCAATGGCAATATGACAATATGATGCGTGTCATATAAAAGGGACGGTGGAAAGTTGCATGGAAATATATCTCGGAATGGCTATGGAAATGCCATGATAGGTAGGTATGGTGGCTGTTTTGAGGAACACTATGGTGGCTGTTTTGAGGAAGGATATATAGTGGGTTTATGGCACCGGCGAAAGTTGCACGGTACAAGAGAGGCTAGCAATGGTGGAAGGGTGAGAGTGCGTATAATCCATGGACTCAACATTAGTCATAAGAACTCATATACTTATTGCAAAAATCTACGAGTCATCAAAACAAAGCAATCCGCGCATGCCCCTAGGGGGGAGGTTGGTAGGAGTTAACCATCGCGCGCCCCTGACCTCCACACAAAGGTTGATACTCTACAAATACCTCATGCTTTAACTTAGTCACATAACGGTTCACCATACGTGCATGCTACGGGAATCACCAACCTTAACACAAATTTTTGTCAATTTCATAATTACTCCACTAGCATGACTCTAATATCACTATCCTCATGCCTCAAAACAATTATCAAGCATCCAACATCTCTTTCTACTCAATGCACTTGATGTGATTTTTTTACTACATTGATATTGGATGTTTATCATGTGAAGACTAGTTTCTTTAGCCTAAACACTTTACCATGCTGTTTTAATAGAATCTCAAATAGATCTAAGTGAAGCATGAGAGTTCAACAATTTCTACAAAATATTACCACAACCATGCTCTAAAAGATATAAGTGAAGCACTAGAGCAAAAACTATTCAACTCAAAAGATATAAGTGAAGCATATAGAGTGTTCTAACAATTTCTAGGGAATATTTAACTCTCTCAAATAGGTGTGTCCAGCAAGGATGATTTTGGCAAACTAACAAGCAAAGACTCAAATTATACAAGACGCTCCAAGGAAAAAACATAACATGTTGCGAATAAAAATATTGCTCCAAGTATAGTTACCGATGGATGAAGACGAAAGAGGGGATGCCTTCCCGGGGCATCCCCAAGCTTAGGCTTTTGATTATCTTGAATTTACTTGGGGTGCCATGGGAATCCCCAAGCTTAGGCCTTCGCTACTCCTTGTTCCATAGTCCATCAAAGAAATACTCAAAACTTGAAAACTTCACAACACAAAACTTAGACAAAAATTCTCGTGAGCTCTGTTAGTAAGAGAAAGCAAACCACCACAAAAAGGTACAGCAAGAAATTCATTAATTGTGTATATTGGTGTTAAACCTACTGTACTCCAAGTTTTCTATGGTTCATATCCTCTAATATTACTCATAGATGCATCGGAAGCAAACAACACATGAAAAACAGAATCTGTCAAAAATAGAACAGTCTGTAGTAATCTGCTGGGTTCGCCTACTTCTGGAACTCCAAAAAATTCACACTAAATTGGTAAATTTGCGCAATTTGTCTACCAATCATCAGAAAAAATAATCAACTAAAAAGCAAGCTCCAGTAAAATCTGAAGTCTACTTTAGCGAGCGCTAACGATTATGTTTTTCACAGCAAGATCATATAAACTTCACACAAGTCTTACCAAAGGTTCTACTTGGCACAAACAGTAAACAAAACATGAAAACACATCTAATCAGAGGCTAGATGCAATATTTATTCCCTAACAGCAACAAAAACAAAAAACATAAAATTGGGTTGCCTCCCAACAAGCGATATCGTTTTACGCCCCTAGCTAGGCACGATACTTCAATGATGCTCACATGAAAGATAATAATTGATGCACAAAGAGAGCATCATGTAGCATGTGAAAAACACATCTAAGTCTAACATACTTCCTATGCATAGGCATCTTATAGGCAAATAAATTAGCAAGGCAAGCAAGATCTAGCATATGCAAGGAAGAAGAAAGAAACAAGATCAATCTCAACATGAAGAGAGGTAATTTATTAACATGAAGATTTCTACAACCATATTTTCCTCTATCATAATAATTGTATGTAGGATCATGATCAAATTCAACAAAATAGCTATCACATAACATATTCTCAACACGATCCACATGCATGCAAAGTTGGCACTCTTCCAAAATAGTGGGAGTAACATTAACTAATGTCATGACCTCTCCAAACCCACTTTTATCAAAAGTTTCATAAGATTGAACATTCTCCAAGTATGTGGGATCTAAAGTTAACTCTCTTCCAAACCCACTATCAATACTAATGCAAACATTATTATCAATCTTATATTCATCATGGGGATTAAATAAATTTTCAAGATCATAAGAAGATTCACCCCACTCATGATCATTGTAACAAGTAGTAGACATAGAAAAACTAGCATCCCCAAGCTTAGGGTTTTGCATATCATTAGGACAATTGACATTAATAAAATTTATAATAACATCATTGCAATCATGCTTTTCACTCAAAGGGTTATCGTGAATCAATTTATGTTTTTCTTTCAATATTTCGTCACAATTTTTAGATTCACAAATTTCAACCAAAACCCCATAAAGATAATCTAGTGAAGTCAACTCACTCGCAATAGGTTCAACATAATTGGATCTCTTAAAGAGATTAGCAAGTGGATGAGGATCCATACTTTAGCAAGTGAAGATCCAAGCTAATTGAGGGCACATAGCACACAAGCAAACAAGAGGCAAGCGGACGGTAAACACGTGGCAAAAGAAGGGCAAATAAAACGGCAAAGGTGAAGTGGGGGAGAGGAAAACGAGAGGCAAATAAATGTAATGCGAAGGATAAGGGTTTGTGATAGGTACTTAGTATACGACTTTTGCGTAAGCCTCCCCGGCAACGACGCCAGAAATTCTTCTTGCTACCTCTTGAGCTTGCGTTGTATTTCCTCGAAGAGGAAAGGGAGGTGCAACACAGTAGCGTAAGTATTTCCCTCAGTTTTTGAGAACCAAGGTATCAATCCAGTAGGAGACTACGCACCAGTCCCTCGCACCTGCACAAACAAATAAGAACTTCGCAGCCAACGCGATAAGGGGTTGTCAATCCCTTTACGGTCACTTACGATAGTGAGATCTAATAGAGATGATAGTTTATATTTTTGGTATTTTTGGTATAGAAACAGAAGGTAAAGAAAACAAATAAACAACGGCGACAAAAATTGGCTAGTTGACGGGAAAGTAATATGATAAAGATAGAACCGGGGGCCATAGTTTTCTCTAGTGGCTTCTCTCATGATAGCGATATTCTACGGCGGGTAAACAAATTACTGTCGAGCAATTGATAGAAAAGCGAATAATTATGAGACTATCTAGGCATGATCATTATATATAAGCATCACGTCCGAGATAAGTAGACCGACTCATGCCTGCATCTACTACTATTACTCCACACATCGACCGCTATCCAACAGGCATCTAGTGTATTGAGTTCATACGAACAGAGTAACACCTTAAGCAAGATGACATGATGTAGATGTATAAACTCAAGCAATATGATGAAAACCCCATCTTTTTATCCTCTATGGCAACAATACAATACGTGCCTTGCTTTCCCTACTATCACTGGGAAAGGACACCGCAAGATTGAACCCAAAGCCAAGCACTTCTCCCATTGCAAGAACTAGAGATCTAGTAGGCCAAACCAAACCAATAATTCTAAGAGACTTGCAAGGATATTATGAGCACACATAAAAATTTCAGAGAAGAACCAAATATCTTTCATAGATAAACTTGATCATAAACTCACAATTCATCAGATCTCGACAAACACACCGCAAAAAGAGATTACATCGAATAGATCTCCTCGAAGACCGAGGAAAACTTTGTACTGAGATCCGGAGAGAGAGAAGAAGCCATCTAGATACTAGCTATGGACCCGAAGGTCTGTGGTAAACTACTCACAAATCATGGTGAGGGCGATGAAGATGATGATGAAGGCCTCCGTGATGGATCCCCCTCCCGGAACAGGCTCCAAGATGGGATCTCCACGGGAACAACAGCTACGGCAATGGAATTAGGGTTTTCTCTCTTTGTACGGAGTTTCTGGGGTACGTAGGTATATATAGGAGGAAGAGGGGCACCAGGAGCCACAGGGGGCTGCCCTCGAGGCAGGGGGCGCGCCCCCCACCCTCGAGGGTGGGCCCCTGTCCTCTGGCTTGGCCCCGAAGTTTATCTTGCGTGATTTCCTCCAAAAATATCTCCTGCGAAGGTTTCATTCCGTTTGGACTCCGTTTGGACTCCGTTTGATATTCCTTTTCTGCAAAACCCTGAAATAGAAAAAAACAATCTTGACTGGGCCTTTGGGTTAGTAGGATAGTCCCAAAAATGATATAAAAGTGAATGATAAAGCCCATTAAACATCCAAGACTTCATAAATAATAGCATGGAACAATCAAAAATTATAGATATGTTGGAGATGTATGAGTTAGTTATACACACAGATGATTGCAAGGGTTTAGAGAGTGCAGTATAATTTGTATTCCCTGGAGTGGAACAAAGGGAATGTATGCAACACCTAGCGCATAATTTTAAAAAGAAATTGAAAGGAAATTTTTTTGATGAGAAACTATGGCCAGCATCATACACATGCAGCTTGAGGAAGCATGATCACCATTTGAGGGTGTTGTATGCTCATAATCCTTTGGTGAAGGTGTACATGGACGAACATCATGGAAAGGTGTGGTCAAGAAGCAAATTCAATGAAATCTACAAAGTAGACTATGTGACCAATAACCTCCGTTGCCAAATGTAGGGTTGTCGGTGTCAAAACCGGCGGATCTCTAGTAGGGGGTCCCGAACTATGCGTCTGAGGATTGATGTTAAAAGGAGGCAAGGTATACGATGTTTACCCAGGTTCAGGCCCTCTCGATTGAGGTAAAACCCTACTTCCTGCTATATTAGTATGGATGAATATGTGTACAAGAGTTGATCTACCTCGAGATTGTAGAGGCTAAAACCCTAAGTTTTAGCCTATGAGGATTGTAAGATTCTTTAGCCTCTACGGACTAAACCCTCCGGTTTATATACACATCGGAGGGGCCTAGGGTTTGTACATATCATCTTCCAGAGGAAGGAAAATCTACACCCGAGCCTAAAACTTGCCATGACAAGAATCCATGAGTCCTATCCGGATACGAGAGATGATCTTCTGTAATAATCTTCACGACCCACCAGTCCGGCCCACCAGGAGTTTGTCTGGCCACCTGAGGACCCCCGATCCAGGACTCCCTTAGTAGCCGCTGAACCTATCTTCGATGACGATAAGTTCAGCTTCTGTATTGTCTTCGGCATTGCAAGGCGGTTTCCTCAACCGAATATATCTTCTGCAAATTGATGGATTGCGTTCAACTCTGCAAGATTAGTAAAACCCTTAGCCTCGAAGGCAAGGCCTTTAAAGAAAATGAACAATGTGTCTTTACTGACAACTTTTGGGTGAAGCGTCGCGTCCAACCCACTAACACATCGAACCATTTTATTTGGTCCTAGTTTCGTGTTTCGAGGCATATCTTCATTGACACGTCCCATCAGAATAGAGATCGTGCCCGCTTATTGTGGGATTCCCATCATTGTAGCGTGAGCACCAACGCCGCGCATTACGCATGACTGCTTTGGGAACCGGTGAGTTTTATGGCTAATGTGGGGGGACGATCTGTATTCACATTGTTATTAAAGGACTCCAATCCCTTTCATCAGCCCCACGCCTTCCTCAAGCTCGAGCTCTCCAATCTCCCTTGCCCGCGTACTCTCATCTCTTGCGCCCACAACTCCTCGTTCCTCAACCACTTCTCCCCTTCCCTGC
The DNA here is from genome assembly GCA_902687465.1 of Secale cereale. NCBI lineage: Eukaryota > Viridiplantae > Streptophyta > Magnoliopsida > Poales > Poaceae > Secale > Secale cereale. The sequence continues at coordinate 831,825,410 of LR738711.1, read as the reverse complement.
AAGGGCTGGATCCAGTGGCAGAGGCAAGTGGGAGGCTTCCACAGTCACCGAAAAGACTGTGGAGGATCTACGGAGCGCGAGGTATCTCGCCGGCGACATCGCACACTGAGTCCCCCCTAAGGGCCAGGTGACTCCCGTTCCTAAGGCGGACGAGAGGGTAGTTTTCACCTATCATTTTGTTAGGGGGCTAGGATTTCCACTCCGCCCGTTTGTTGGGGGTCGTTTGTTCTTCTACGGGCTAGATTTCCACGATCTAGCCCCAAACTCAATCCGTCACATGTCCGCTTTCATAGTCTTGTGTGAAGCCTTTCTCCGCTTCCCCCCATACTCCGGCCTATGGCTTAAGACCTTCAACGTGAAGCCGAAGGTGGTGGACGGGGAACACGCAGAGTGCGGGGGCGCTATGATCAGTAAGCTCCCGAACACAGCTTGGCCCAAGGGCTCGTTCGTGGAGACGAACAAGGTCTGGCAGTAGGAGTGGTTCTATATCACTGAACCTCGCGACACCAACTGAGCGGCGGAGCCTGCTTTCAGATCCAGACCCCCAGAGAGACTAACCTCCTGGACCAAAAAGGGTCTGGACCAGGGGTTGCACACTAGGGTGACGACTCTTGTGAGCTGCGTGTCCGGCATGATCTCCAAGGGGCACATGCTCTCCTCCGTGGTCCAGGTGATGCTGACTCGGCTCGTTCTCCCTTGCCAAAGCTGGGATTCCTCCATATGGGAGTTATCCGGCAGGAGACAAGCCGCTGAAGCATCTCTTCAGCTCTACGCACAAAGAGATCTGGAAGCACCTCTTCAAGTGCCAGAAGGAATGGCCCAAAGAGGATGAGGATGCGGGCTTCAGTACTGAAGTTTCCGCCACCGAGGTAATAATGATCCCTGCCGAACACTTGTCCCTTCCTATTACTTAATGATAATAGGAGTTGGAAATTTTACGTGATATATAGGCTGGACAAAGAAGGCGCCCCGGATTAAGTGTTCGGCGCCTTTGCCAGAAGAGCCAGCATTGCCTCTACTGACGGCGATGTTGGTTCCGGTGCCGTACAAGGCGCGGACCAAGAAGCCCAAGAAGATATAGGGAAAGGGAGCCGGAGACAGCCCCCGTCCTGCGGGCAAGAAGCCCGAGGACCTCCACCTTCTCTCCTCCGACGAGGAGGAGGAAGATGATGAGGAGGAAGAAGAGATGCCTCCTGCGCAAGGCAGGGGGAGGAAGAGGGGGGCCGTCGCTGACGCAGGCATGGCCGTGCCCTGGAGGAAGTGGAAGTTGAAGCTCGGAGATAGTTCGAATTCGTCCAAACATAGCTTCGTGGTGAAGCCCAGGGTGAAACCCCTGCCTGAATCGTAAGTTTGTAAGTTTGTGCGGATTAACTATTTCACCTTTGTTTATTCAATATTTATGATACCTACTTAGTATTCTTCTCCTCCTGACCTACAACCCTCCCGGTGTAAACCCCGATGTTACATCATCAGAGGGGAATTCTCTGGCGCCTGGGGAGACGGAGAGTGACCCTCTAGTCCGGGCTTCATCGCCCGTAATCGGCGGGGACACCGAAGTGTCGTCCCAGCGGGTTCTCTTCGCCCAAGGAGATGAGGGCGGGGCAAGAGATAGGGCAGCCGAGGGTAATACCTCGGCGGTCGCTGACCATGGGGAAACGGCCCCCATGGAGACCGAAGATGTGGGCCCCGCACCGTCCGGGGTCCCACCGAACACCGTCCCATAGCCTAGCACGGCTCCACGGTTTGAAGATCCCGCTCCTCAAGCGGAGGAGGATACGGCGGTGCCCAGAGTTAATCCGGAGGCGCCAGATTCTATGGAGGGAGCAGTGCAAAGTGCTCTCGTCATTGAAGAACACCGCACCGTGATGGGTGCGGTGATGAAGAAGATTCAGTCTGTCAAGGGTGGACTGAATGAAGCTTTCAACAGCCTTTTAACAGGCTTTGAGGTAAGCCATGTAATGCTTTTAAGAAATTTTATTTGTTTTGAATGCACATATATAACCAGTTGCCCCTGATGCTTTGTGTGATTCTGAAAAGAATCAGACGAAGTATCCATAGAGTAGCATATTTGCAGAGCTGAACTGTCGTGCATGCTTCTTTAGTTACGGCGACTGTGCGAGACGCAGAGGTCGCCGAACTAAAACGGAAGCTCGTGGTGGCCAATGCAGACCTCGACCGTATCAACCGGTGTTTTGATGAAACGCAAGGTATGCGAATTTGTATTTAAGTGTCAATAAGACTTAATTGATTGAGTATGAGAACAAACTCTTAACATTGTATACCGTATTACACAGTTGGCGCTGCTGAGCTCGAGGCCCTCAAGGGCGAGGTTGCCAAGGCCAAGGAGGAGGCCAAGGCGAACAAGGCGGCCGTTGATAAAGCGGCTGCTGATTTGGAGGCCGAAAAGGCGGAGTGCGAGAAGCACAAGTCTCGGGTGTCCGAAGTCGAGGTCGAGCTTAAAGATGCCATCTGTAAGTGTAAGGCGTTGGAGAAGACGGCTTCGGAACAGGCGACTGGGCTGTCTGCGGCAGTAAACTCTGCCCAGGACGCGCGAGGCGAGGCGCGCAGCGTCTGTGAGGAAATCAAACAAGCGCGATAGATAGCATCTGTGAAGATATTTCTCTTACAGAGCATCTTCGGTGGGCGGAAGTATATTGGACTGACACGATTGTGGAGTTCTCCAGGCGTATTCGCTGATCTTCCGAGGAGCAGTGCAGATGCCGCTCAATACTTTCGATCCCAAGAGGGGAATGACACATAGAAATTGTTCTGGTCACAATTCTATGCGCCACAACATCCAGTTCCCCTGAACGACCAGATGAAGCAGTTGGTCGAGCTGCACAATATGGCGGGTTCAGCCATGAAGGACTTAATATTCTGGTTATGGTCCGCTGAGCCAATCCCAAGTATTTACTTCAGATTGGTTAACGAATCGTCGAGGCGAGTCCGTGAGTCGACGCATTAATGCTGTCGGCTTGCATAGAAGGTGCTCGAATGGCCTTCGCTCGCGTCAAAGTGCACTGGGCGAAGATGAACGCAGTGCATATAGCCACTGCTGGCCCGCCCGCAGGCAAGGAGCACCGCAAGCCGGAGAAGTACTTTGAGGACGTCATCGAGGGCGTCCGCCTTGTAGAAGGCCAGTGTTCGAAAGATGTTGTTTTCGATTAATTGTATCCGGATGTAAAGACTATGCTTATGAATCCAATGTATATAACTTTTGCGCTATTTATAATATCAGCGTATTTTTTCCTCCTATACGACTGTTTATCTTAAAACTGAAAGTTTCCAGTCGTCGGCTTCAGCCCCCAGGTACATAGTACTGGGGTGTTCGGTCATATGCAAATACACTCTTTATCCAATGTCTTGGTCCGTATAGGAGGTGTATGCGGAGCGAACTAGGCAATCAGACTATGCGGTGTTATTTATTTCACTTAGTCATAGGAGTTTGACAAGTGGGGCTAGGTACTAGCCCCTGGTGCGGATGAAGTATCCAATTGCACTTGGTTGGGCGCAAAAACCAACCCTTCGTATAACACGGGGTAGATCTCTATCGATCGTAGTATAAAACTAAGTCACCGGATTGCAGACCAGGTTCTCGCTTATCATGACAGTCAGTTTTCGGCTTTCTCTACTGAGGTACTTGACCGGACTAGCCAGAAGTAATATCGCAGTAGTTCCCCCTTTACACCCTAGCCAAACAACCGGGAACGTAGGGGTAAGCACAGGAGTCGGGCAACCCAACTATTGACCGAAGACATGATTCGGAACTTATGCATATAATGCAAACATCCCGCACGCCGAACACTCTCTATAGGTGTTCGGTCTTTTCAACATATACCAGGGCTGAATGCAGCCCCTGGTAATAAACCTTTATTGATAAGGCACATATGGCAGTCTGATTCGAGAAGAGAACATTCCATGGTGAGTAAAAAACTCTGGACATAATATGAATATAATTGTTCTATTAATATCCCTCTATAGTACGGCGAGCCGCAAACTTTACAGATAATGCCGACGACCTTTTTTGGACATTTTACATGCCAAAAAGTTATATAACAAGAAAGAGAAAAAGGTTTACACAAGGTCTTAATCTAAAAAGAAACCTTAGTGCGGGTCCCTGCTGCACGTCTGCGCCGTTTTCTCCTCTGTAATGTGTCCTTGAAGGTACGAGTATGATGGCCATCTATAGAAAAAAGGAAATAAACCTGGAAACGAAGAGGTCAATCCGGTGTGGCCAAAGTAAGTCTGGTTCGTTTTAATGAGCCAAGAGAAGATAAGTTTAAAGTCCGAATAGGGTCTAGCCGAACTACACACTATATGCAGGTGCCCCCGGTCGCCCCCAAGGAATTTTTAGGGCATAATTATGTACTCGAGGCACAAGCGCTATCACCTTATGGGCAGTCGATGGGGGCATAGCTGTCAATCTTGCTCAGGTTCATCTGAGCTGCCGCACTGAGGCGTGTGCGAGACACGTTTAGCTGTGTCCGCTATTGATACATTATCTGGCTTGAATAGGACGCACTGTACTTCGGCTGCTAAGGCCGCAGTATCTTCCTCCGTACGGAGGGAGAGCTCCATATTTCCATTGACCATGATAACACCACGTGGTCCAGGCATCTTGAGCTTTAAATAGGCATAATGCCGGACTGCATTAATGCGGGCGAAGGCCGTTCTTCCGAGTAGGGCGTGATAGCCACTTCAGAATGGAGCAATGTCGAAGAGCAGTTCTTCGCTTCGAAAGTTGTCGGGAGAACCGAAAACAACCTCCAATGTTAAGGAGCCTGTGCAACGAGCTTCAACGTCCGGTATCACTCATTTAAAGGTCGTGCTGCTTGGCTTGATTCTTGATGGGTCGATCCTGTAACGCCCGGATAATTAAGCTACAATAATCCTCTGTTAATGATGCCACATCATCGTTTTTACTGTTGCTAGAAATCACTTTGGTCCAAACCGGTTCACATTCAAATTTAAAATAAAGTCAAAAATAAAAGTTTTCAAATGTCAATACTAAAAAGTACAAACAGTGATAAATAATTCATAGGTAATATTGGTGAAGAAAACCATATTTTTATAAAGGGCTTGTTTGCCCTAAAATAAATAAAACATGCCAAAAATAACAATATTTATCCCATTTATAATTAATACAAAGTCCAAACGAAATCACCTTGCCATCATACCTTTTTCTGGCAGTGCTAAATATTGCATGTAAATTATTGAGCCAAGTCTCATATTTTACAAATGTGAATGGGTTGTCTAACATTTTACAAGTCAGAGAAGAAATAAAAGAAGCAGAAAAGAAAATATAAAAGAAGACCTAAAACTAATTGGGCCACTTGGCCCCCTTAGCCAGCAAGGGCAACCCCAAGTTGGGCCCTGGCCCATTTCCCCTCGCAAGCTTCTCCCTCCTCTCCCTCGTGTTCACAGAGGAGGTGGACACCCCCGATGTCCGCCACGGGCATGGCCATCGCCGTGACGGCCATCCGTCGGCGCCGCCCCACCTATATAGCCGGCGCCCCTCCCCGGCGCCCGAGCCCTAGCTTCCCCGATCCTCTTCCTCTTCCTCGGATCCCCTCCTGGATCTGGACGCCCGAAGCCGCCGTCACCGCATCACCGCGCTCGCCGTCCGTCTCCGCCGCCGTCCTCACCTCCTCCTCAACTCGGCCTCGTCGAGCCTTGCCGCCCCTGTTCCCCTGCTCGCTGGTGAGCGCCTCCCCTTCTTCCTCTCTCTGCTCACGTAGGACAGCCGGCCACCGCGCGCTCACCACACTGTCGTCTCTGGCCACGCCCGCTTGTGCTGTGCTGCTGCTGATGCTCGTTGACGCTGCTGCCACAGCTGCCCTGCAGATGCTACTTGCCGCGTACCGCCGCTGCTGTTGCGTTGCTACCGCGCTCAGCCGCCCACGCACCGCTCGCTGGCCCTTGCGCCGTCTGCCGCCCCCGCTGCGACTGCGCGTTGCCTCGCCGCGGCCAGCGCGCCTCCTCACCCACGCGGCCGCGTCCGCGCCTAGCCCTGGCCGGGCCAGCTCCGGCCGGCCTCACTCGTCCGCGCGCGCGCCGCACTATCGTCGGCGCCGCGCCGGTTCGGTCCGCTCGTCGCGACCCCCGTGTCTTGGCCGCGGCGGCCCCCCTCTAATCCGCGGCCCGGGCCCCCTCCTCCACCGCCGGCAGTTGAGGCCGACTCCGGCTGCCGGCCCTCGCGGCGCTCGCCGGCGATGGCCGCACCTCCGCTCCGGCGCCACCCGACCAAGGCCCTGGCCTCACCTCTGGCTTCGCCTTTGGCGGCCTCGGGTGCGGGTGCCAGCGCCCACACCCGCCTGTTAGCCCGCGCCCGTATTGGCCTCTGGCCCAATGGCAGGTGGGCCCAGCCCCTTAAAAAAAGAAGGAATAAAAAAAGGATAAAAAAATATAATTTTAAATAATTAATTAATTGCTTAACTAATTAATTAACTTAATTAAAATGTTTTAGTTAAACTAATTAACTGGTTAAACTAACTAATCTAGAGTTTAGTTAGATGTCTCCATGACAGGGGGGCCCCACCCCCTGTTGACCAGTCAAACGTTGACTGGTCAACAGGGACCCCCTGGCCCACATGTCATCCTCTGTGTGCACTTCTGTGTACACAGAGCTGAGTACCTGTAGCAATTTATTATTTAATTTTGATTTAATAATAATTTCAGAATATTAATAAAACTTTGAAAAATCATATAAAATAATCCGTAACTCGGATGAAAAAGATTTATATATGAAAGTTGCTCAGAATTTCGAGACGAATCCGAATATGCGGTCCGTTTGTTTGTCACACATCCATAGCATACCGAACATGGAACATTCTTTCTCCAGTTCGCGTGTCCAAAAATGCCTAACCCCGGGAAAACATTCCCGGTTGTTATCCCCTTTCGTCGGTATCGTGTAGTACTGCGTTAGGCACCCCTAACGTTGCGTGTTGTCATGTCATGCATCTGTATTGCATCTGTATACTATGTATTTATTGTTTCTCCCCCCTCTTCTTCTCCGGTAGACCCCCAGACCGCTGCTGATGCCGCTGTGATCGACTACGTCGACGACGACCCTACTTCCGTTTCAGCAGAGCTTCCAGGCAAGCCCCCCCCTTTGATCATCCTGATATCGCCCATTCCATTCTTTCTTATGCTTGCATTAGATTTTGCTACTGTTATTGTTTGATCCTATTCTGATGCATAGCCTGCTTTTGTACCTGCTATTGTTACCTACCATGCTATGCTAAACTGCTTAGTATAGGTTGGATAGTGATCCATCAGTGACCCCCACCCTGTCCTTGTTGCCCCTGCTTCATCATCGACGACTCGCGCAACGTGATCGAAGTCTGGAGCCCGACACTTCACATCACATCACACCCCCCCTTGTTGCTCGACTCTGCAGAGGTACTATCGGGTGCAGAGGGTGAAACCTCGTAACGCATTCATGATGATAACTCTGTAGTGTAGCTATTCGGTCATGGTCATCGAGGGTGATTCCTCTTTCTCCATTCCCGATACGACTCTGCCGTGCAACCCCTCAAGTGTGAACCTCGGGGGTGATTCCTCTTAGTTCACCTTGACGGACACATCGAGTGGAATTCGTCGGGGGTGATTCCTCGGGTTTTCCACCTTGATGTTTTGGACACACAGTTACATGGACTTTACTTGAGACATTTATGGAAGGCGGGCGGGCCCGGAGAGCACCCGCGGGAGTTCTTACGGTGGCGGCTGGCTATTTAGCGGTATCACCCAGGAGAGGTGATAGCTCCGGACTTGTCCCGACAGCCATCACTTCTGTCAATAATGCACTAACAGATTTGGGTATTTGTTCTGAATTGGCCTCTGGCCTTTACGCACTAACCGCCACGCGAGAAGATTTATGGGCCTCGGCGTCGTGGTATCAGCCGAAGCTTTGTCAAACGTCCAGTTCAGCATTGCGGCACGGCCTGGTCGGCGCCCCAGTGGAGGTGGCCTGGATCGCCCTGCGCGCAACGATCCTGAGTGCAACGGGCGATGGCCCATGACCCCGGAGCGCTTAGGATGTAGACCGGCGGGGACCTCTCTGTTGAGCCTAGGTAGGGCTACGACGTGTTGATCTTCCGAGGCCGGGCATTGACCCAGAAAGGTGTGTCCGGCCAGAGGTGATCGAGCGTGAGGGTAACGTGGTGCACCCCTGCAGGGAAGTTATCTATTCGAATAGCCGTGTCCACGGTAACGGACGTTCAGTCTTATATCCTGATCTATTATAACTAGAAATGGATACTTGAGATATGTGATGGATATGTGGCTGCGAGATTACTTTCTCGCAGGGAGTCGAGGAAGGATCTCTAGGCCGTTAATGCTACAACATGCTTGTTAATTATAAACTGCTATTCTGTATTTCCTTCTAGTGCTGCAAGATGGTGATTTCCAGAAGATGCTTGAAGATGCTAGTCTTCGATAGGCTAGGCTTCCCCCCCCCTCTTCTGGCATTCTGCAGTTCAGTCCACATATACAGCTTATTCCTTTTATACTGATGCATACTTAGTATAGATCTGATGCTTGCGAGTACTTTGGATGAGTACTCACGGTTGCTTTGCTCCCCATTTCCCCCCTTCTTCTTCTTTCTGGTTGTTGCAACCAGATGGCGGATCCCAGGAGCTAGATGCCACCCCGGTCGACTACTACTACTACCCCGACGGAGCCTACTACTACGTGGAGACAGCTGACGACCAGGAGTAGTTAGGAGGTCCCAGGCAGGAGGCCTTGCCTCTTCGATCGTTGATGTTTGTGCTAGCCTTCTTAAGGCAAAACTTGTTTAACTTATGTCTGTACTCAGATATTGTTGCTTCCGCTAACTCTATTGCTTTCGAGCTTCTGTATTCGAGCCCTCGAGGCCCCTGGCTTGTAATATGAAGCTTGTTTTATTTTATTTGTGTCTAGAGTTGTGTTGTGATATCTTCCCGTGAGTCCCTGATCTTGGTCATACACATTTGCGTGCATGATTAGTGTACAGACAAATCGGGGGCGTCACAAGTTGGTATCAGAGCCGACTGCCTGTAGGATCCCCCTTTCCAACTCCTTGGCCGAAGTTGAGTCTAGTCTTTGAAAAACTGTTTTACTAACATGGTTGTGTGGCTTACGGGCCCACGTCGCCAATTGGGTGGTATTAGGATCTTTTACTCCTTGATCTTTACTCCGGGACTCTGAACTCTTTTCTATTCGGGTTAAACGAATTTACTAACTCAAACATTAGGATCCCGTGACCACATACACCCCAAAGATGGATATAGCCATAGTTTTCCTTAGTACAACAATTTTGAATAGTGCACACTATATCCTGTTGACTACTATGTGGTACCCGTCATACCTCGTTCATTCTACAAGATAGATAGTGAATAATTCTTGTCTTTGCAAATTTCTCAAATGCTGAACTACCCCTGTTGTATGTTAGCAGGATGGTTAGACCCGCTGGTCGTGGTCGTGGTGGCAATGCCCCGCCACCGCCTGAGTACATGGCTGGTATGATCCAACAGCTTGAGCTGAACCGCCAGTTCATGGAAGGAATGATGGCTCAGTTTCCTCACCCCAACTTGAACTAGCAGCCAGCAACTGTGACCCTGAATGACTTTGCACATCTCAACCCAAGCATCTACCGCAGCTCAACTCAGCCACTTGATGCTGATGACTGGCTCCGTGATATCACTTTCGAGCTAGAGTCTGCTGGTGTAGCCCCTGCCAGCTATGTCACCTTCGCGGCATATTACCTGAAAGGTCCCGCTGCTCAATGGTGGGACAGCCACAGGCGTTCACTACCTGCTGGGACAATCATCACTTGGCCAGATTTCCATGCTGGCTTTCGTGCTCGCTTCATTCCTCAGGGAATTATGGACAGGAAGAAGCGCGAGTTCCGTAACCTCACTCAATGCAACAAGACTGTAGATGCTTATCAGCGGGAGTTCCTTGACTTGTCCCGCTATGCTGAAGAAGACATTGCCACTGATGCACGTAGACAGGAAAAGTTCCATGATGGAATTCAAGCCGATATCAAGCTCTCACTCCTTGCACATAACTTTGCCGACTTCGCCACCTTGGTGAACAAGGCCATTCATGTCGAAACTGGTCTGAAGGAACACCAGGGATCTCTCAGGCGCAACCGTGACACTGGTTCATCTTCAGGACCTTCATCACAGAAGCGTAGGATCTGGATCCCCAACAGCATGTACCACCCAACCGCAACTGCACCAAGGCAGTCCCATGCTGCACCTCACCTGCCACCTCCACCACCTGGGCAGCCGAGACTTCAAGCTGCACCACCCCAAGCTCCTACTCCCCATCCAAATGATGGGCTATGCTTCAAGTGTGGCCAACCAGGTCACCGTGCTAGAGATTGCTACCAGAATCAGAACCAGCTTGCACTTCCTCCAACTGGCCGTGCTGACAATCAGCCCCGCAACAACAATGCCATGCCTTATGTTCGTGGTCAAGCTAACCACATTGATCTGAATGAAGCTCAAGGCCAGCCTGCTACCGTGTTGGGTACTCTTCTTGTTCACTCAATACCAGCTTCTGTTTTATTCGATTCAGGAGCATCACGTTCTTTCATATCAGAAGATTTTGCATTCATGCATGGCATTAAGTTTGAAGAGATGGACAATCCGCTAGTGGTACACACCCCTGTGGGCCAATGTCGAACCACCATGGTTAGTCACAACGTCATCGTTGAAATTGAAGGGTTGGAATTCCATGTTTCTCCCATTGTCTTGAAGTCATCCAATATTGACCTCATTCTGGGAATGGAATGGTTGAAAACACATACTGCTACTATCATTTGCGCCACTAAGACCGTCCATTTGATGCATCCTTCAAATGAGATAGTAAGCTACCATGCTCATCTTGTTCAAAATGCCGAAGCACGAATTTAACCCTTGAAGGCGTGCAACGCTTCTCCTTTTGTGAGAATTGAAAACGCTACCTCAAAGTCCGAAGAATCTGTCCGGTTTGCATTTTTGATCAAGCTGAACGTCACACCGACAGAGAACTATCAAATTTCTAAAAAGTTCAGTGCTCAAATCCTTCTGAAGATGAAGCCACTTGGGAACTCGAGGATCGTCTTCGTGATGAATACCCCGTTTTGTTTCCTTCTACCTCCTAAAATCTCGGGACGAGATTTCTTGTAGTGGAGGGGATTTGTAACGCCCGGATAATTAAGCTACAGTAATCCTCTGTTAATGATGCCACGTCATCGTTTTTACTGTTGCTAGAAATCACTTTGGTCCAAACCGGTTCACATTCAAATTTAAAATAAAGTCAAAAATAAAAGTTTTCAAATGTCAATACTAAAAAGTACAAACAGTGATAAATAATTCATAGGTAATATTGGTGAAGAAAACCATATTTTTATAAAGGGCTTGTTTGCCCTAAAATAAATAAAACATGCCAAAAATAACAATATTTATCCCATTTATAATTAATACAAAGTCCAAACGAAATCACCTTGCCATCATACCTTTTTCTGGCAGTGCTAAATATTGCATGTAAATTATTGAGCCAAGTCTCATATTTTACAAATGTGAATGCGTTGTCTAACATTTTACAAGTCAGAGAAGAAATAAAAGAAGCAGAAAAGAAAATATAAAAGAAGACCTAAAACTAATTGGGCCACTTGGCCCCCTTAGCCAGCAAGGGCAGCCCCAAGTTGGGCCCCGGCCCATTTCCCCTCGCAAGCTTCTCCCTCCTCTCCCTCCTGTTCACAGAGGAGGTGGACACCCCCGATGTCCGCCACGGGCATGGCTATCGCCGTGGCGGCCATCCGTCGGTGCCGCCCCACCTATATAGCCGGCGCCCCTCCCCGGCGCCCGAACCCTAGCTTCCCCGATCCTCTTCCTCTTCCTCGGTTCCCCTCCTGGATCTGGACGCCCGAAGCCGCCGTCACCGCGTCACCGCGCTCGCCGTCCGTCTCCGCCGCCGTCCTCACCTCCTCCTCAGCTCGGCCTCGTCGAGCCTCGCCGCCCCTGTTCCCCTGCTCGCTGGTGAGCGCCTCCCCTTCTTCCTCTCTCTGCTCCCGTAGGACAGCCGGCCACCGCGCGCTCACCACACTATCGTCTCTGGCCACGCCCGCTTGTGCTGTGCTGCTGCTGATGCTCGTTGACGCTACTGCCACAGCTGCCCTGCAGATGCTACTTGCCGCCTACCGCCGCTGCTGTTGCGTTGCTGCCACGCTCAACCGCCCACGCCCCGCTCGCTGGCCCCTGCGCCATCCGCCGCCCCCGCTGCGACTGTGCGTTGCCTCGCCGCGGCCAGCGCGCCTCCTCACCCACGCGGCCGCGTCCGCGCCTGGCCCTGGCCGGGCCAGCTCCGGCCGGCCTCACTCGTCCGCGCGCGCGCCGCACTGTCGCCGGCGCCGCGCCGGTTCGGTCCGCTCGTCGCGACCCCCGTGTCTTGGCCGCGTCGGCCCCCCTCTGCTCCGCGGCCCGGGCCCCCTCCTCCACGGCCGGCAGCTGAGGCCGGCTCCGGCCGCCGGCCCTCGCGGCGCTCGCCGGCCATGGCCGCACCTCCGCTCCGGCGCCACCCGACCAAGGCCCTGGTCTCACCTCTGGCTTCGCCTTTAGCGGCCTCGGGTGCGGGTGCCAGCGCCCACGCCCGCCCGTTAGCCCGCGCCCGTATTGGCCTCTGGCCCAATGGCAGGTGGGCCCAGCCCCTTAAAAAAAGAAGGAATAAAAAAGGATAAAAAAATATAATTTTAAATAATTAACTAATTACTTAATTAATTAATTAACTTAATTAAAATGTTTTAGTTAAACTAATTAACTGGTTAAACTAACTAATCTAGATTTAGTTAGATGTCTCCATGACAGGGGGCCCCACCCCCTGTTGACCAGTCAAACGTTGACTGGTCAACAGGGACCCCCTGGCCCACATGTCATCCTCTGTGTGCACTTCTGTGTACACAGAGCTGAGTACCCGTAGCAATTTATTATTTAATTTTGATTTAATAATAATTTCAGAATATTAATAAAACTTTGAAAAATCATATAAAATAATCCGTAACTCGGATGAAAAAGATTTATATATGAAAGTTGCTCAGAATTTCGAGAGGAATCCGAATATGTGGTCCGTTTGTTTGTCACACATCCCTAGCATACAAAACATGGAACATTCCTCCTCTAGTTCGCGTGTCCAAAAATGCCTAACCCCGGGAAAACATTCCCAGATGTTATCCCCCTTCGCTGGTATCATGTAGTACTGCGTTAGGGCACCCCTAATGCTGTGTGTTGTCATGTCATGCATCTGTATTGCATCTTTATACTATGTATTTATTGTTTCTCCCCCCTCTTCTTCTCCGGTAGACCCCGAGACCGCTGCTGATGCCCCTATGATCGACTACGTCGACGACGACCCTACTTCCGTTTCAGCAGAGCTTCCAGCCAAGCCCCCCCCTTTGATCATCCCGATATCGCCCATTCCATTCTTTCTTATGCTTGCATTAGATTTTGCTACTGTTATTGTTTGATCCTATTCTGATGCATAGCCTGCTTTTGTACCTGCTATTGTTACCTACCATGCTATGCTAAACTGCTTAGTATAGGTTGGATAGTGATCCATCAGTGACCCCCACCCTATCCTTGTTGCCCCTGCTTCATCATTGATGACTCGCGCAACGTGATCGAAGACCGGAGCCCGACACTTCACATCACATCACACCCCCTTGTTGCTCGACTCTGCAGAGGTACTATCGGGTGCCGAGGGTGAAACCTCATAACGCATTCATGATGATAACTCTGTAGTGTAGCTATTCGGTCGTGGTCATCGAGGGTGATTCCTCTTTCTCCATTCCCGATACGACTCTGCCGTGCAACCCCTCAAGTGTGAACCTCGGGGGTGATTCCTCTTAGTTCACCTTGACGGACACATCGAGTGGAATTCGTCGGGGGTGATTCCTCGGGTTTTCCACCTTGATGTTTTGGACACACAGTTACATGGACTTTACTTGAGACATTTGTGGAAGGCGGGCGGGCCCGGAGAGCACCCGCGGGAGTTCTTACGGTGGCGGCTGGCTGTTTAGCGGTATCACCCAGGAGAGTTGATAGCTCCGGACTTGTCCCGACAGCCGTCACTTCTGTCAATAATGCACTAACAGATTTGGGTATTTGTTTTGAATTGGCCTCTGGCCTTTACGCACTAACCGCCACGCCAGAATAGTTATGGGCCTCGGCGTCGTGGTATCAGCCGAAGCTTTGTCAGACGTCCAGTTCAGCATTGCGGCATGGCCTGGTCGGCGCCCCAGTGGAGGTGGCCTGGATCGCCCTGCGCGCAATGATCCGGAGTGCAACAGGCGATGGCCCATGACCCCGGAGCGCTTAGGATGTAGACCGGCGGGGACCTCTCTGCTGAGCCTAGGTAGGGCTACGACATGTTGATCTCCGAGGCCGGGCATTGACCCAGAAAGGTGTGTCCGGCCAGAGGTGATCGAGCGTGAGGGTAACGTGGTGCACCCCTGCAGGGAAGTTATCTATTCGAATAGCCGTGTCCACGGTAACGGACGTTCAGTCTTATATCCTGATCTATTATAACTAGAAATGGATACTTGAGATATGTGATGGATATGTGGCTGCGAGATTACTTTCTCGCAGGGAGTCGAGGAAGGATCTCTAGGCCGTTAATGCTACAACATGCTTGTTAATTATAAACTGCTATTCTGTATTTCCTTCTAGTGCTACAAGATGGTGATTTCCAGAAGATGCTTGAAGATGCTAGTCTTCGATAGGCTAGGCTTCCCCCCCCCCTCTTCTGGCATTCTGCAGTTCAGTCCACATATACAACTTATTCCTTTGATACCGATGCATACTTAGTATAGATCTAATGCTTGCGAGTACTTTGGATGAGTACTCACGGTTGCTTTGCTCCCCATTTTCCCCCTTCTTCTTCTTTCTGGTTGTTGCAACCAGATGGCGGATCCCAGGAGCTAGATGCCACCCCGGTCGACTACTACTACTACCCCGACGGAGCCTACTACTACGTGGAGACAGCTGACGACCAGGAGTAGTTAGGAGGTCCCAGGCAGGAGGCCTTGCCTCTTCGATCGTTGATGTTTGTGCTAGCCTTCTTAAGGCAAAACTTGTTTAACTTATGTCTGTACTCAGATATTGTTGCTTCCGCTAACTCTGTTGCTTTCGAGATTTTGTATTCGAGCCCTCGAGGCCCCTGGCTTGTAATATGAAGCTTGTTTTATTTTATTTGTGTCTAGAGTTGTGTTGTGATATCTTCCCGTGAGTCCCTGATCTTGGTCGTACACATTTGCGTGCATGATTAGTGTACGGATAAATCGGGGGCGTCACAGATCCCCATCTTGCGGACAGTGTCCTGATATATCAAATCGAGACTACTGTCGCCGTCCATAAGGACTCGGGTTAGATGGTATCCATCTATTATTGGGTCGAGCACTAAGGCAGCCAAACCCCCATGCCGAATACTAGTCAGATGATACCTGCGATCGAAAGTGATGGGACAGGCTGACCATGGGTTCAATTTTGGGGCGACAGGCTCAACGGCATAGACGTCTCGAAGTGCGCGCTTGCGCTACCTCTTTGGGATATGAGTGGCATATATCATGTTCACTGTTTTGACCTCCGGTGGAAATTTCTTCTGTCCCCCTATATTCGGCTGGCGAGGTTCATCCTCGTCTTCGCTCTGAGGCTCCTTCCCCTTGTGTTCGGCATTTAGCTTGTCGGCCTCCTTGAAAACCCAACAGTTACGGTTGGTGTGATTGGCAGGTTTTTCTGGGGTGCCATGGATATGGTAGGGCCTATCTAATATCCTGGCCAAACCTGATGGACCGTCTTTGTTGCCTTTAAGTGGATTCTTTCGTTGACCGGGTCTGGAGCCGCTGAATCCGGCGTTTACCGTTGTATCATCTGGGCTTCCAGGATTGTTTCGACGCTTGTTTTTATTGCGCCATGGCTTTCCATTGCCGTACCTGACTTCAGATGTTCCAGGGTCGCTGGTGCTGCTACGACCTAACCAACTATCCTCACCCGCGCAAAAGCAAGTCATGAGTGTAGTTAGGGCTGCCATTGTCCTCGGCTTTTCCTGTCCAAGGTGTCTGGCTAGCCATTCATCCTGGATACTATGCTTGAATGTTGCTAAGGCTTTGGCGTCCGGACAGTCGACGAGCTGGTTCTTATTAGTGAGAAACCGGTTCCAAAGTTTGCGGACTCACTCACGGGGTTGTTGTATGATGTGACTTAAATCATTAGCGTCCGGGGGCCGGTCATAAGTCCCTTGAAAATTAGCCTGAAAAGCGTCCTCAAGTTCTTCCCAACTCCCAATGGAGTTTTCTGGGAGACTGTTTAGCCAATGCCGAGCAAGTCCTTTTAGCTTGATGGGTAATATTTGATGGCGTGGAGATCATCTCCTCGAGCCATGTGGATGTGAAGAATAAAATCTTCTATCCAGATGGTAGGATCCGTTGTTCCATCGTACGCTTCGATGTTCATGGGTTTAAACTCTTATGGGAAATCATGACCCAGTACCTCATCGGTAAAGCATAGAGGGTGTGAAGCTCCTATGTATCTTGCTATATCATGGCGTATGTCCGATGGTTTGGTTTTCGGTATTGACCCCGAACTGGTATGTCACTGGCACGATTTGCTTGATAGTCGTCGTCCCGTGCGGGAGCTCGATTTCTGGGTCTGAATATAGACCTGGTCTTGCTAGATTTTGTGTTTAGGTCCTGGCGCAGATCTTGCTTTAGGTCTTGGGCTACACCCTCCTTTCCTTTATGGGGTGGGGGCTTGTTTATGCCATCGCTAGCGACTCTATCCCATCCGCGAGGTGGTCGGTCCGGCTTGTTGGCGGTGTTATTATTCAGTGGGACGGGCGCAACGACCTCGTCGTCGAATTCGGGCAGCAGCTTGCGCTTGGGATAGCCTTTGGTTTGGGCATTAAAGCCATGTTTCTGTTCGGCGTCTACCACCTCATTCCATCTATCATTGAGTGTGTCTTGCGCAACTCGAAGCTATCTCTGCTGCTTTTTTAAGCTCCGTGCGGTGGCTATAAGCCGCCGATGGAAGCGTTTTTGTTCGGAGGGTTCTTCTGGGACGGTATATTCGTCGTCATCCAAGCTAACCTCTTCTTCGGAGATCGGTTCGTAGTCACCGTCTTCGGCATCTGATACGTCCAAAACGTATCTATAATTTCTGCTTGCTCCATGCCACTTTTGGGTGATATTGCTATGATATTCATACACTTCCATACAGTTTTGATCATATTTGGACTAACCTACTAATCCAGTGCACCCCGGTGCCAGTTTCTGTTTCGGCTGTTTTTGTATTTCAAGTTTTCACGTTACGAGAACTGTCAGGAAAAATCCGGAAAAATCATATAAAAAATCAGCGTTCCGAAACCTACCTTGCGCCCGAAGGACAGCCGGGGGGGGGGGGCACCAGGTCTCTAGGCGCCCTGGCTGCACGCCCCCCCCCTGGG
>LR738711.1:831779198-831799804 GCA_902687465.1 Secale cereale | reverse complement strand
CTTCGGCGGGTTTATCCTCTGCGGGATTGTTTTCGCCGTTGCCTTCCGCCTCTTTGGGTGTATCCACCATATATACGTCGTATGAGGACGTAGCTTTCCACCGCCTTGTTATGGGCCTGCTTTGATCTGTATCTGATTCAACTTTGAGGTCCATTCCGTCGAAGTCTTTTGAAGCGTAGTCGAGTAGATCGGTTAGATCTTCAACCGTGGGTACCAAGTGGGTGGTGGGTGGGAAATGAAATTCTTCATCCCCTGGGTATAGCGCGGCTGTTCATCAGCCTCCAGTTCAAACCAGATATAGTGCGGCTGTGTGTTCTCATCCTGGGAGAGAGATCTCAACGACCTTAACATGTTGCCAAGTGGTGAGTGCTGGAAAATATTTGCAGCACAGAATTCGGCGATAGGCGCCTAATTAGATTTGAGGGGTGCGTTCACGCGTAGTTTAGAATCAGATAACGGAGCTAAGTCCAGAGTTCCGGTAACACATACCTCATTAGTTGGATCCGTGTGCGACTCCATCGCCATAGAGTCTGCGGCTCCCGTGGTGGGGTTGAGCTTCCCATCTTCGGGTGGCGCAATGCGTTCTGGATCTAGGGCCAGAACTGTTGCAGGTGCTATTTCCTGATCCGACGATAGAGTAAAGGCATGATCATCGTGGTGGCAGATAGGGGTTGTCAATGGCTCGAATCCAGCGAAGATCAAGTCGCCACGGACATCAGCAACGTAGTTCAGGCTATCGAATCTGACATGATGGCCAGCGGCGTAGCTCTCGATCTGCTCAAGGTGGCCTTGAGTGTTGGCCCGAAGCATGGCCTTCAGTGTTAAATCCCCTCGACGTCGCCGTTGCAGTTGACGACGTGATCCATCAGTCCTTCCGCCGACGACATAGTGGAACTCTCAATGAAAGCACCAATGTCGGTGTCAAAACCGGCGGATCTCGGGTAGGGGGTCCCGAACTATGCGTCTGAGAATTGATGTTAATAGGAGGCAGGGGACACGATGTTTACCCCAGTTCAGGCCCTCTAGATCGAGGTAAAACCCTACTTCCTGCTATATTAGTATGGATGAATATGTGTACAAGAGTTGATCTACCTCGAGATCGTAAAGGCTAAAACCCTAAGTTTTAGCCTATGAGGATTGTATGATTCTCTAGCCTCTACGGACTAAACCCTCTGGTTTATATACACATCGGAGGGGCCTAGGGTTTGTACGTATCATCTTGCAGAGGAAGGAAAATCTACACCCGAGCCTAAAACTTGTCATTACAAGAATCCAGGAGTCCTATCCGGATACGAGAGATGATCTTCTGTAATAATCTTCACGGCCCACCAGTCCGGCCCACCAGGAGTTTGTCCGGCCACCTGAGGACCCCCCGATCGAGGACTCCCTCAAGGGCTGCTTATGCTGAAAATGTGTTGCACTCTTGGGAAAAGACGAATGGAACATAGTAGACCCAGGGTTCAAACTCCATTCTCGTGTACTGATTAGACCACTAGGAAGACCAAGGAAAAACAGGATAAGAGCTGGTGAAGAGGGTCATGTAAAAAACAGCGTAAGTGCAAAAGATGTGGTATCCTAGGGCATATTTTTAGGCATTGTACCAATCCAGTTAATGCATCATTTGAAGAAGAGGAACAATGGGCAACACTAAATGCAGAGGAGAATGCAACAACAGAGGAGAATGCAGCTGAAGAAGCAGCTTTGTATGTGTGCAACCTTTCCCTTTGTTGCATTTGTTTTCTTTTTTATCGATGGCTAAGATTATTTTTGTTTGACCCAGCTCTAGGATAATTAGAGGCACAGGACAGAAAAGACCTAGAGAGGAAGAAACTTCGGTTGAACCATCATCTGACGCAGAATTTGATACCATGGCTTATGAAGGTTTTGAAGCTATAAGAGAGGAGGAAGTTATTTTGTTTGAAGTTCCTTTAAGGATTAGTGAACCCACAAATGACCGTCAACTAGTCATCACTTGCTCGGTCAGTCAAAGCTCAACAAAACCACCACCACCAGAAGTGAAGATCAGAAGCAACAAGTCAAAGCTTTTAACAGCACAAAATATCCCAGCTAGGGAAACCAGGAGCAAGACGGTTAACCCATCCCGGAACACAAGGAGCAAGGCAAATATTTTAATTTGAACTTGAATGCAAGTCATAAACTTTGAACTTTAAGGATTTGTAATAAGGATTCTGTCGTCAATTTGAACTACCGTGAAAACTTGTAAGGTGTAATAATTATATTTGTAATTTGAGGTAGAACAGAAAACTGAGGCAAAATTTGAATTTTAGGCAAACTTTGAATTTGAACCAACACTTGAAGTCCATTGCCCTGTTGTGTGAGTTGCAAAGTTTGTTAAACTATTATAAACGTTAGGTGATTAATCCGATCTCTTTTGTGTGGTAAAACTTGTAGTCATGAGAAATGCGCTCCAAATGAGCTCCCAAGCTAGGGTAAACAGCCCCATTTGTAATCAAGTTCTTTTGAACCTACTCTATATGAGCCACATATTTTTTATTGCCACCTGTTCAATCTATATAGTGTAGATTCGAAGTATCAATATTTATTGAATTAATCTTCATAGTTTTACAAACTTTTAGAACAAAATATACTTTAATAGAAAACCATTAAAACACGTTTAAAATATGAAAATGGAAAACTAAGTTCTGATCCTTCCTATTCACTTTGAAATCAAGCTTTGGTGATTTGTTTTGATTTTTTTTTTAATTTTGAAAAACAGAAGGTAACCCTACATCCTCTCCTTAAACTCTATGAAATGTTGTACGTGATATATGTGTGGAAGTTTTTTCGTGAAAATGACCATAGACCAAGTTTATGATTTTTGGTTGGTAACATGTCACATAAGACAACATTGTGCGCAGATTTTATATTTTTTGCTTTTTTTTAAATTAATGGTTCTCATTTGACCTCGATCGTGCCAACTAGGTTTTTTTTAAATGTTTGTATACCAAGTTCAGTAATTTTCCTCGTTAGTGTGTCTTATAAAACGATGAGTGGGGAAGGTTTCATATTTTCGATTTTTTTTTAAATTAGTTATGCTCAGTCAAAGCCTTGGAAACCCCGTTGACCAGCTCAAATCCCCTCTAAACCTCGTGGCGTTTCGCCTAACCCTAGCTCCGAACGTCAGCCGTACGATCATACCCTAGCGCCAAGCGACATCCCTCAGATGTGGCCTTCTAGAAGTAATTCCGAGGGCATGCTACATGCAGGCTCCGCGCCGTTGGATCACATGGACGGCTCTGCATCGTTGGATCGTGGGGCGATCCGCGAGAGTTGTTGGTTGTGCTCGCCCACCCTTGCCTCCCCTTTATTCTGCTGCTTATTCTGCGGCGATGAGAGGAGCCACTCCTCTGTTTCTTATTCTCCGGTGACGAGAGGAGCCACTCCTCTACTTCTTCTTCTACGGTGACTTTGGGCAATACGTCGAGCTTCACTTCAACCTCCCGCCCCTCGTGGACCCAGTATGGTCCACTTCCCATCGAGCGATGTCCTGACTGCCCATGCAGCGCACCATTGATACGGTTGACTTCGAAGGAGGTCAAGAATGGCAACTATGGGTGCGAGTTCATGAAATGCTAGAGCAAGCCAGAGGGGAAGGTTAGATCTCATTTTCTATTTGCTTTCAATTCTTTTTCCTTGGATCTAGGATTTAGGGTTCATGTTATCATTTCAGATCGTGAAGAAATGCACACATTTTGAAAGGCTGGATGATTATGTTAAGCTAATTCAATTCAGTGGGGCCCCAACCCGGGAGCTCAATCTGCCGCCAGCACCAACAAATTTGGTCTCTGAAAGTGCTGCTCTGACAGTTGGGGATGCAGATCTGAAGGGGGAATTAAATAAGATGAGCAAGAACTTGAAGCAGATGATTCAATTGAACAAGCAGGCGAATCTGATAGCTTTAGGATTTTATTTTTGCATAGTTGCTCCACGGTTTGGTTACTTGCTGGTCATCACTCGTTAGAGATGTTATTAGTGTGGTGTAATATGCTCTAGGATTTGGTTAAATTTTTGGATCATGTGCTCTAGGATTTGCTTAAATTTGTGGATCATGTGCTCTATGCTCCATGTTGCTTAACTTGTGGATCATGTCAGTTTTGTCAGTTTCTTCGGTTTCGTCAGACAACACCGACCGCAGAAGAAAAAAAACGTAGTTCTAGGGCCCAAATTGAAACTAAGCTCTGGTTGGGCCGTCGCATTGCGTTGAGTGTCAAAGGCCCACAAAGATAAAAGAGACCTAGAAAATAGTGCACGCATTGGCTCCATTTTTTGCTTGATCATTGGCATGGTAAATCCATTTATTACCATGACGAACAAAAATAGTGCATGATGGTAAAGCGATTTATTGTTAGCAGTACAACTTTTGTCCCATGGCATTTTTGTACAGATAATTACCATGGCGAACTTAAGAATAACTTTTTCCATGTCATTGTTAGTGTAGATACCATGACAATTCTTTATTGAACTTTCCCATGTCAAATTTATTTGTACATATCGTGGCAATTTCCGTCTATATATAGCCTACAGTACAACACTTTGATTTTTTGACATGCGGGTATTATAAACATGTTTTTGTAGCAAGAAAAATATTGTATACATGATTTTTTTTGTTTTTGTTTTTGTTTTATACATGATTTTTGTGTAGAACATGGCAAATTTATTATTAAGAGCATGTCAGATTTGGTTATGTAGACCATGATATCCATCAGAAACCACATCTAAAATAAAGTCTGGTGGCACCATTAGCCACCATATCCATCTCGAGAGCATGTCTAGGGCTCGACTAAGACACCATATCCATCTGGAGAGCATGTCTAGGGCTCGGCTACGACACCATATCCATCTACCGATATCTCACGTAGAAAACATACATGCATAACATAGAAAGTAGCAAGCATAGCATAGTTCTTACATAAAACATAGGGTGCATAAAAGAGTTCACGGTACAACCAACGACATAACATAAAAATATATAAAAATCCCTAACGGGCAAGGCTAGCTTCACGAGACCGGCCGGGCCTTCACCACCATCTTCACTATGCCTTCTCTTCAGTGCTCCTCCTCCATGCCGTCCTTGCCGGGGTAGTAGGGGAGGTTGTGCATACCGTCGCGGGTGGGGAAGATGCAGTCGAAGTTTGTGAAGATGTTGTGGGTTGTGAATGCGATGAATTCGCATCCACACCAAAACACCTTGCTGAGGAGGTAGTACGCATGAAATATGTTGGTGAAGTTGATGATGAGCCCTATCGACGGAGTGCTGAAGTTTGGATGCACTTCTCCAGTCAGAACATCACCGGCGAGCCCGCCGGGAGGTAAGCGAAGCGCACACCAAGGAACCATTGGGCAAACTGCCTTGCACCCCTCCAGCGTGAGAACGCCCACACGCGGAGCGTCCTCTTGACGACGACGCCGGCCGGATACCATCTCTTTGGCACGGTTGGTGGGAGCAGGAAGGTGGGGCCGTTTAAGGATGGCAGTGGGTCGGGTTTGGATCGGGTTGAATAATATCAAATCCATATCCATATCCATGAAGACAGTCTTTGTCGATCCATGAAAAAAATTCATGGGTTAAAAAATGTGTCCATGTCCAAACCCGACGAATATCCATACCCATTGGATATCCAGTGGATCCTCTAGAGACATATAAATAAGACGTAACAAAATGTTAACATAAGCTCCTCCATTCTTCACCTTGTGGCAGGCTAGGCCTCACTTGTGCTAGACATCGACTTATGGTAAATCAACAACCACTAACAACCTAAAGATCATTTAGTATATTTCTAATAGATGTGAATGATGAGTCATTTAACAAGGAGATAAAAATAAGGGAAGGGGTGTTGGAGTACATTACAGAGGGCATTGAATGTCAACTAATAAAAGTTACGGTGGGGATTGCACAATTTCTTTTGCATGTTTTAGATAACAAAGTGTAAAGTTGCAGTGGGACATGTCATTGTGGGGTAGGGATAGCATATTTTTGCCCATTAAGTCATACTATCAGGTCGGGTTTGGATATACCCATGGGTACAAGATTATATCCATGCCCTATCCATGAGCAAATGGGTCGGGATTGTGCTTCATCCATAGAAACAAAACCATGTACAAACCATGTCCATTCGGGTCGGATATCCATGTCCATGGGTAAAATTGTCATCCTTAGGGCCATTGTACTGCATCTTCGCCTCGCTTTGAGAGTGCTCTGGGTTTGGGTGAAGAAGAAAAGGGGGCGGCGCATATGGATGTGTGGTCAATAGGTGGAGGGGTGGGTGGTTTAAATAGGTAAAGGGGAAGGGAAGGGGAGTGGCATCGACCACTCTTAGGATTTGCTACGTTCAAACGAGTCGCATCGATCGATATGCCACCTTAATTGCGAACATGTTTTAATTGCCACGTTGAATAGATGCAAGTGGATCGAAAAGTATGAAACAATGCTCTACATCAAGGAGACACGCGTGCGAGATGAGACGAACCAGCGGCAACGACCATCCCTGCGTCCGTGGCAGCTCGCGTGAAGAAAGAGGCCGGTCAGCGTCCGTGGCGACTCGTGTGCAGAAAGAGGCCGCTCAGCGCATCGTGGCGGCGTGCAGCGGTGCATGCGGGTTGGCTAGTTACATGCATGCATAGCACGCTAGCTGGGCATGTCGTGCATGCATAACAGGCTTCTGTCGTTGCGGTGCCCGCAGGGCCCAACAATCTAACCACGTCTTAATGGGCGAACAATGGCACCGTTCGACGACCCCACTCATTAGGTCCAACGGGTGACACAATCAACGCGGCCCCACTCGCCAGAGTTAACAGTGAAAGCACTAATCCGACGACATCCACCATTTGTGACCTTTTTTAGGGTTTTAGACAAGAGAGTGGGGAAAAGTGAGCAAATGTTAAGAGCGTGGGGATGAATGAGTATGGCTAAGAAACTACGGGCATAGATGTAAAAATCCCTATTAACTTTGGTTGCACTAACAAGCGATACAGTGAAGAATTTGCATATATGTTGCGTGAAGAATATCAGATGTCTATGATGGGGAAGTTTAGATTCTTCCTCGACCTTCAATTTTGTCAACCACCAAATGACATCTTCATTCTCAAGAGAAATACATCAAATATTGCTTGAAGAAATTTGGCATGAAAGACTGCAAAGGCCTGAAAATTCCAATGCGTGCGAATGGCCAACTCTACACTGACAAAATGGTGAAGATTTCGATCAGAAGGTATATTGCTGCATCATTGCTTCGGTGCTTTACCTATGTGCGTCTAGGCTAGATATTATGCTTAGCGTTTGCATGTGTGCCCGATTTCAACCGGGACCAAAGGAATCACACCATTAGGCTGTGAAGAGAATTCTTTGATATTTAGCTCACACACCAACACTTGTATGATCCTCGAAGATCAACAACATCTCTCTTTCCACTGTAGAGTCTCAGTACATTGCACCTGCTGCCTGTTGCTCTCAGTTACTATGGATGAAGCAGAACCTCAAGGACTATGGCGTCAACATGAAGAAAGTCTCTCTCTATTGTGACAATGAGAGTGCTATCAGGATCGCCCAAAATCAAGTGCAACACTCTAGGACGAAGCACATTCATTTTCGTCACCATTTCCTTCGTGATCATGTGCTGAAGGGAGACATCGTCATCAATCACATGAAGACTGAAGATCAGCTTGCACATATCTTCACTAAGCCCTTGGATGTGAGAAGGTTTTGCATGTTGTGGTGCGAGCTAAATATCCTAAAATATTTAAATGCCCTTTGAAATGGACACACTTCCTAAGGTTTATGCATTCTTGATGACTTTAACGCACAACACACAAGTAACGTATTTCTTCAATCAATGAAGACTTACCCTCTAAGTGTGAAGAAATTAATAAAGAATTTGACTCTAAGAATCCTACGACAATTGTACCTGGTGTCTGAAGTTATCGTAGTTCTTATACGGTGGGTAATGCCACCACCCTCTTCAATTTGAGTTATTCTATTACTATAGACCCCTATAAGACGTGATGCGCCCAACACGTACGAGGCAGAACCTCCCCTAACACAGCCCTACCCTCACTCGCTTCTTAACGCCGAAGGCAGCTATCATGGGCGAGGGAGCGATGGCGACAGCCGGAGCAAAGGAGCCTGCGATGCCGTGACGGGTTGCCGGCGGATCCACCGCCACCGCCTCCTTCCTCGCTGGCGTAGCAACGCCAGGTGGGTGATCTCCACCACAAGCCGCCCCTCCCTGGATCTGCTCGTCGGATCTGTGATCTCTGCCACCAGTCGCCACTCCCCGGTCCCCGGAGCTCCTCGCTAGATCTCCACCACTAGCTCGTGCACCGTTGTGTCCCCAAGCTCCTCCATTGTTGCTTGCATCAATGGCGCCACCTTCCAAGCTGATTCCAATGCACCACTGCAGCGAGCAAGAAGATGTCAGGTGTAAGAGCATGCCTCTGAAGGTGATGTGTGCTTCGCACTTGATTTTTTCTCAATTTGCATTCTGTATGTTTGCTGAAAGTACAAATGAGTTCAAAATACCACATGAGTGTTAGTTTATCAGTCGTACTGTACAAAATTAAATTAGAAAATTAAACACACTCTGTTTTGCTCAATGTTACACTATAAGTTCATCAGTATTACTTATAAAAATCATATACAACTGTTGTGCTGCAAGTTCCATGATACAAAAGCTGATAGAAAATTGCATATGCTTACATTAGTTCATTACAGACTTGCCAGTTAATACACAAGTTGGATGTCAAGGTTACTATTAATACTTCTAATGTGCTTGCTTCAGTTCGAGTCAAAAACATAAAGTTATGGATCAGTTCATATAGCTTCAACTGATGTACTAACAAGTTTGATGTTGAGATTACCAACAGTACATGTCATTACTACAAAAAAAGACACATCCGTGACATTATGGGCCGAACAAAAAAATGTCATAGTTATGAAACTTCTATGACGAGAATTGTGATAAAAAGACGTATCTTCATAGATGTGGTGGGCTCCTACTTCTATGACAAAAATTCAAGATAGAAAAGGGGCTTTTCATCCTGGGCGGGCCGGAGACGCACCTGCATGACATTCTTTGGGACGTCCATGACGGAAAAATTATGGTATAAGCGAGGGCAAGGAAACTTTCGGGGAGTTCCCGATTAAGGTGGGTGGTCGGGGCCGAGCGACGCACTATGGTTTGCGTGTTTCTCTCGTATACGTACGCACGTGTGTGCGAGGCGTTGGGCTCTAACTGAACCCGAGCGAGGCGTTCATTTACTGAACCCGAGGGATTGCACTAGATACGTTAGTGAACCCACGCGATAGATCCCTTGGCTGTTAAACGAACCCGATCGAGTGATTCCTTCACTGCTTACTAGACCCGATCGATTCCTTCGCTACTACTGCTAACAAACCCAAGCGATCGATCGCTGCTGCTGCTTACTGAAGCCGATAGAGCCCCCATGCGAGATGTAGCTAGCTGGTGTTGGGTTGCCTCTTGATGAACAATGACCGTTGATACCACGCGCGCCATACGTAGAACGAGTCGAGATGTGGTGAGTCGAGCCGGCTGGTTGGTTGTGGATGAACAGTTCCCGGTGAGGGTTGGATGAACAAGACCCCATGGTAGTTGCCTCTAGATAAAGAGGACCCCGAGGAGTCCGCCACACCCCAGCCGGTTGGGGGTGGACGAGCATGACCCTGTGGAGGCTGGATGAATAGTACCTGGTGGAGGCTGGTTGAAAAGTAGCCCGCGGATGAACAATAGCTGGTGGAGGCGGGAGGAAGCCGCGGTCAATGAACAGTGGTTGGTGGAGGCTTTAGGAAGTCGACGGTGGATAAACAGTAGCCTGTGGTGGCCGGAGTGAGCCAGTAGATGGTGGATAAACAGTAGCCCGTGGAGTCCCATTTTGCGGTACGCCATACACCTCCAGATCAACAGGACCCCATTTCGACCGTGGGTGCTCCAACAGAAGTCTCTTTCCTCTGTTTTGCGGTACGCCACACCCCTCCCGATCAACAGGACCCTGTCGTTCGCACGCGCTGGAAAAGAAGTCTATGTCCTCCATTTTGCGGTGTGCCAGGCCCCTCCCGATGAACAAGATCCTGTTTCGATCGTAGGCGGTCAAACAGATGGCCGTTTCCTCTGTTCTACGGTACACCAGACCCCATTTCGGCTGTTTCATCCAAGCCGGTTGGCTCCCGATGAACATGACGTTGTTTCTCCATTCCGACCCAGCCGGTTGGCTGCCGTTGCTACCGTCCGTTGCCTTTCCATGTACATGCAGCCATGGCCATATGTATGCGCGAGTACGTGTTCGAGACCCCGCCCATACGTATGTATGGAGCCGTATTTACTTTCTTGCAGTGTGGTTATATGTACGTGTACGACGTAACCGTGTGACATACTACATCGGCAGTTCAACTATGGCACGTGTCGTTCCTTACTCGGCCATGGTTCACCACTACAGAGACCGATACCCGCTATGTACGTACCCGTACGCGACTGGACAGATAACGCTACGTAGGCCTCAACATGGTGGGTACCAGCTGTCAGGGGGTAAGAAGGCACTTCATTCTATGCAAATATGTAGCTAGTGGATCCAAGCTGTCATGGGAAGTATATTTCTGTGAAATATATAGGCCCTTCCGGTGGGTCCCCGCTCTCAGGTGGACGAATCATTATTTTGCGCTTAATAAGGAGGCACTTCCTTGCGTGCGGCCACGGACCCAGCTATCAGCCTCTCCACATACAATCCTCTTCTGATGGATGCCATTCGCTGACCACGCTGTGCCGAGAGCACCAAGGCGGTGGACGATGACGAGGCTTAGGAAGGGAACGACACATAGCATAGTAAGACTCGACAGTTGTTTCCCACATGGAGGGGAGTACTAGTGTTTACTGGTTCATCTACCGTCGACAGAGAATAACAAGATGTGTGGGTAAGTAGAGGGATGTTGTGATAGCAATGGGAGTAGGGTGGGGTGGTGAGGCCTGCGCGGCAGCACAACCGACCATGAGAGGTAGGAGCATGCAGTAGAGTCGGCGCTGCTACTTCTCGGGCTTGCGTTGTATTCCCTCGAAGAGGAAAGGGAGATGTAGCACAGTAGCTTAAGTATTTCCCGAAGTTTTTGAGAACCAAGGTATCAATCCAGTAGTAGACCACGCGCGAGTCCCTCGCACCTGCACAAACAAATAAGAACTTCGCAGCCAACACGATAAGGGGTTGTCAATCCCTTTACGGTCACTTACGAAAGTGAGATCTGATAGAGATGATAGTTTATATTTTTGGTATTTTTTATTATAAGAACAGAAAGTAAAAGCAGAAAAAGTAAAGTAGATGTAGATTGATATGTTGAGAATAGACCCGGGGGCCATAGTGTTCTCTAGTGGCTTTTCTCATGATAGCGATATTCTACGGCGGGTAAACAAATTACTGTCGAGCAATTGATAGAAAAGCGAACAATTATGAGACTATCTAGGCATGATCATTGTATATAGGCATCACGTCCGACACAAGTAGACCGACTCCTGCCTGCATCTACTACTATTACTCCACACATCGACCGCCATCCAGCATGCATCTAGTTATTGAGTTCATAAAAACAGAGTAACGCCTTAAGCAAGATGATATGATGTAGAGGGATAAACTCAAGCAATATGATATAAATCCCAAATTTTTATCCTCGGTGACAACAATACAATACGTGCCTTGCTGCCCCTACTGTCACTGGGAAAGGACACTACAAGATTGAACCCAAAGCCAAGCACTTCTCCCATTGCAAGAACTATAGATCTAGTAGGCCAAACCAAACCAATAATTCGAAGGGACTTGCAAGGATATTATGAGCACACATAAAGAGTTCAGAAAAGAACCAAATATTTCTCATAGATACTCTTGATCATAAACCCACAATTCATCGGATCACGACAAACACACCGCAAAAAGAGATTACATCGAATAGATCTCCTCGAAGACCGAGGAGAACTTTGTATTGAGATCCAAAGAGAGAGAAGAAGCCATCTAGATACTAGCTATGGACCTGAAGGTCTGTGGTAAACTACTCACAACTCATGGTGAGGCGATGACGATGATGTAGAAGCACTCCGTGGTAGATCCCCCCTTCGGCGGAGCTCCGGAACAGGCCCCAAGATGGCATCCCAGGGGAACAGAAGGTTACGGCAGTGGAACTAGGGTTTTATCTGTTGCTCTGATGGTTTTGGGGTACGTAGGCTTATAAAGGAGGAAGGAGGGCACCGGGGGCCTCACGTGGGACCCACGAGGCAGGGGGCGCGCCCAGAGGGGCGGCCCCCACCCTCGTGGGCACCACGTGGCCCCTACTCCCAGTTTCTCAAGTCTCCCGTGCGTGATTTTCTTCAAAAATATCTCTCCCGAAGGTTTCATTCCGTTTGAACTTCGTTTGATATTCCTTTTCTGCAAAACCGTGAAACAGGCAAAAAACAACAATCTGGACTCGGCCTTTGGGTTAGTAGGTTAGTCCCAAAAATAATATAAAAGTGTATGACAAAGCCCATTAAACATCAAAAACATCATAAATAATAGCATGGAACAATCAAAAATTATAGATACGTCGGAGACGTATCAAGCATCCCCAAGCTTAATTCCTGCTCGTCCTCGAGTTGGTAAATGATAAAAACGGAATTTTTGATGTGGAATGCTAACCAACATAGTTTTTCAATGTAATTCTCTTTATTGTGGCATGAATGTTCAGAGCTGAAAGATTCAAGACAAAAGTCTATATTGACATAAGATATAATAATACTTCAAGCATACTAACAAAGGAATCATGTCTTCTCAAAATACTATGGCTAAAGAAAGTTATCCCTAAAAAATCGTATAGTCTGGCTATGCTCCCTCTTCATCACACAAAATATTCATATCATGCACAACCCCGATTTCAGCCAAGCACTTGTTTTCATACTCTATTCTTCAAACCTTTCAACTATCACGCAATACATGAGCGTGAGCCATGGACATAGCACTATGGGTGAAATAGAGAGGTGGTTGTGGAGAAGACAAAAAGGAGGGAGATAGTCTCACATCGACTAGGCGTATCAACGGGCTATGGAGATGCACATCAATAGATATCAATGTGAGTGAGTAGGGATTGCCATGCAACAGCTGCACTAGAGCTAAATATGTATGAAAGCTCAACAAAAGAAACTAGTGGGTGTGCATCCAACTTGCTTGCTCACGAAGACCTAGGGCATTTGAGGAAGCCCATCGTTGGAATATACAAGCCAAGTTCTATAATGAAAATTCCCACTAGTATATGAAAGTGACTAAACATAAGACTCTCTATCATGAAGAATATGGTGCTACTTTGAAGCAAAAGTGTGGAAAAAGATAGTAGCAATTGTCCATTTTTCTTTTCTCTTCTTTTCTATTTTTTTCCTTTTTTTGGGCCTTTCTTTTTTTTTGGCCTTTTTTTTCTTCTTTTTTGTGGAGGGGCTTTATTGATTTAGCCTTTCCCCACATGGGACAATGTTCTAATAATGATGATCATCACACTTTCATTGAATTACAACTCGATACTAGAACAAAGTATGACTCTATATGAATGCCTCCGGCGGTGTACCGGGATGTGCAATGAATCTAGAGTGACATGTATGAAAAATTATGCATGGTGGCCTTGCCACAAATACGATGTCAACTACATGATCATGCATGGCAATATGACAATATGATGCGTGTCATATGAACGAAACGATGGAAAGTTGCATTGTAATATATCTCAGAATGGCTATGGAAATGCCATGATAAGTAGGTATGGTGGCTGTTTTGAGGAATACATATAGTGGCTGTTTTGAGGAAGGATATATAGTGGGTGTATGGTACTGACGAAAGTTGCGCGGTACAAGAGAGGCTAGCAATGGTGGAAGGGTGAGAGTACGTATAATCCATGGACTCAACATTAGTCATAAGAACTCATATACTTATTGCAAAAATCTACAAGTCATCAAAACAAAGCAATCAACGCATGCTCCTAGGGGGGAGTTTGGTAGGAGTTAACCATCGCGTGCCCCCGACCTCCACACAAAGGTTGACACTTTACAAATACCTCATGCTCTAATTTCGTCACATAGCGGTTCACCATACGTGCATGCTACGGGAATCACTAACCTTAACACAAGTATTTCTCAATTTCATAATAACTCCACTAGCATGACTCTAATATCACTATCCTCATATCTCAAAACATTTATCAAGCATCCAACTTCTCATCATATTCAATGCACTTAGTGTGAAAGTTTTTACTACATTGATATTGGATGTCTATCATGTGAAGACTAGTTTTATAGCCTAAACACATTACCATGCTGTTTTAATAGACTCTCAAATAGATATAAGTGAAGCATGAGAGTTCAACAATTTCTTCAAAATATTATCACCACCGCGCTCTAAAAGATATAAGTGAAGCGCTAGAGCAAAAACTATTCAACTCAAAAGATATAAGTGAAGCACATAGACTGTTCTAACAATTCCTAGGCCATATTTAACTCTCTCAAATAGATGTGTCCAGCAAGGATAATTGTGGCAAACTAACAAGCAAAGACTCAAATTATACAAGACGCTCCAAGCAAAACACATATCATGTGGTGAATAAAAATATAGCTCCGAGTATAGTTACCGATGGATGAAGACGAAAGAGGGGATGCCTTCCTGGGGCATCCCCAAGCTTAGGCTTTTGGTTGTCCTTGAATTTTACTTTGGGTGCCTTGGGCATCCCCAAGCTTAGGCCCTTGCTACTCTTTGTTCCATAGTCCATCGAAGCAATACTCAAAACTTGAAAACTTCAGAACACAAAACTTAGACAAAAATCTCGTGAGCTCCGTTAGTATAAGAAAGCAAACCACTACTCAAAGGTACTCCAATGAATTCATTATTTGTTTATATTGGTGTTAAACCTACTGTATTCCAACTTCTTTATGGTTCATACCTCCCAATATTACTCATAGATGCATTGAAATAAGCAAACAACACACAAAAAACAGAACAGTCTGTAGTAATCTGCAGGTTTCGCATACTTCTGTAACTCCAAAAAAATCAAACTAAATTGGTAAACGTGAGGAATTTTTCTATTAATCATTTGCAGAAAGAATCAACTAAATAGCACGCTCCAGTAAAATCTGATGACCATTCTAGAGAGTGCTAATGATTCTGTTTTTCACAGAAAGATCACATAAACTTCACACAAGTCTTCCCAAAGATTCTACTTGGCACAAACACGAAACAAAACACAAAACCACATCTAAACAGAAGCTAGATGCAATATTTATTCCCTAACAGCAGCAAAAATAAAAAATAAAAAATCGGGTTGCCTCCCAACAAGCGCTATCATTTTACGCCCCTAGCCAGGCACGATACATGATAGATCTAGGGAATGCCATAATGATACGATATGTCACGAAAGCTCATCTCATATTCCCTACGTTCAGCAGCAAGTTTCCTTTGTGGCAAGCAAAAGTAATCAAAAGGGCTAAATTTAATGGGACAAAAGTCCCCCACATCAATCTCAGGAGGAATAGGTTCCTCTTTTGGCCCTTTGTAATGAACAACCAATTCATCATTATAGGCTTTTTTTTGGCAGAAGGTCATAAGCCTTCGCTCAAGGGAGAATCCTAACGCATTGTTTTGAATAGCAAAATCATCATTCATCTCAGAAATTCTATCAACCAAGATATCGGTAGGAACCTTTTTTCTAAGGTTTTCATTAAAAGCAACATGATCAGGGGATCGCAACCGCATTATGTCTTCTTGATTGAACAAGATAGCCTCTATGGGAGGTCAACCGACATCTACTACGTAATGAGCAAAGAGTTCTTTGGCCTCTTTCATGATAAATCTAAATTCATGAGCCAAAAAGATAGTAGCTGCACACTTAACTGAAGAATGCTCAATATTGAAAAACTCCAAAAATATTCTCTGGATACAGGAATGAATATGGATAAATTGCCTTTCAATTTCTACTATGAGCATAGATACAACATCCGCAAGGCTAGTACTTCTGTGAAGAATAGAGCCACCCATAGTGGGAAAAGCACCGGCACAAGTAAAGAAGTTTTGAAAACTCCTTTTCCAATGATATTACCACTACCAACCCGAAACTTCTTAATATGTAAAGTAGTAGCTTCATCCGGGGGGGGCAACATACACGTTGCCCTCGACATTACTACCCTTCTCGATAAAATCGTCCCCCATCTCAGTCGTGAGGGTAAGCAAGCAAGCAACACACAAGCAAGCAAGAAGCAAGCGAACGATAAACACACGGCAGAAGAAGGGCAAATAAAACAGCAAGGGTGAAGTGGGGGAGAGGAAAACGAGAGGCAAAAAATGTAATGCGAAGGATAAGGGTTTGTGATAGGTACTTGGTATATGACTTCTGCGTAATCCTCCCCGGAAACGGCGCCAAAAATACTTCTTGCTACTTCTCGAGCTTGCGTTGTATTCCCTCGAAGAGGAAAGGGAGATGCAGCACAGTAGCGTAAGTATTTCCCTCAGTTTTTCAGAACCAAGGTATCAATCCAGTAGGAGATCATGCGCGAGTCCCTCGGACCTGCACAAACAAATAAGAACCTCGCGACCAACGTGATAAGGGGTTGTCAATCCATTTACGGTCACTTACGAAAGTGAGATCTGATATAGATGATAGTTTATATTTTTTGTATTTTTTATTATAAGAACAGAAAGTAAAAGCGGAAAAAGTAAAGTAGATGTAGATTGATATGTTGAGAACAAACCCGGGGGCCATAGTGTTCTCTAGTGGCTTCTCTCATGATAGTGATATTCTACGGCGGGTAAACAAATTACTGTTGAGCAATTGATAGAAAAGCGAATAATTATGAGACTATCTAGGCATGATCATTGTATATAGGCATCACGTCCGAGACAAGTAGACCGACTCCTGCCTGCATCTACTACTATTACTCCACACATCGACCGCTATCCAGCATGCATCTAGTGTATTGAGTTCATAAGAACAGAGTAACGCCTTAAGCAAGATGACATAATGTAGAGGGATAAACTCAAGCAATATGATATAAACCCCATCTTTTTATCCTCGATGGCAACAATACAATACGTGCCTTGCTGCCCCTACTGTCACTAGGAAAGGACATCGCAAGATTGAACCCAAAGCCAAGCACTTCTCCCATTGCAAGAACTATAGATCTAGTAGGCCAAACCAAACCAATAATTCGAAGAGACTTGCAAAGATATTATGAGCACACATAAAGAGTTCAGAAAAGAACCAAATATTTCTCATAGATACTCTTGATCATAAACCCACAATTTATCGGATCTCGACAAACACACCGCAAAAAGAGATTACATCGAATAGATCTCCTCGAAGACCGAGGAGAACTTTGTATTGAGATCCAAAGAGAGAGAAGAAGCCATCTAGATACTAGCTATGGACCCGAAGGTCTGTGGTAAACTACTCACAACTCATTGTGAGGCGATGATGATGATGTAGAAGCACTCCGTGGTAGATCCCCCCTCCGACGAAGCTCCGTAACAGGCCCCAAGATGGGATCTCACGGGAGCAGAAGGTTACGGAGGTGGAACTAGGGTTTTCTCTGTTGCTCTAATGGTTTCGGGGTACGTAGGCTTATATAGGAGGAAGGAGGGCATCGGGGGCCTCACGTGGGATCCACGAGGCTGGGGGCGCGCCCTAGGGGGGGCGCCCTCACCCTCGTGGGCACCATGTGGCCCCTACTCCGTGTTTCTCAAGTCTTCCGTGCGTTATTTTCTCCAAAAATATCTCTCCCAAAGGTTTCATCCCGTTTGGACTCCGTTTGATATTCCTTTTCTGCAAAACCCTGAAATAGGAAAAAACAGCAATCTGGACTAGGCCTTTGGGTTAGTAGGTTAGTCCCAAAAATAATATAAAAGTGTATGACAAAGCCCATTAAACATCCAAAACATCATAAATAATAGCATGGAACAATCAAAATTATAGATACGTTGGAGACATATCAGGCACTGGTTTGGGCAGCGGAGCAAGAAGGCCAGACGTTGAAGAAGGAGCACGGCCATTGGATTAACATCCTACGGTCACTATAACTAGAATAGTTTATATTGACTAAGTTGATAAAGCCATGTGTCCGTGACAACTTAGTAGGCCCACAAGTCAGCCTCCAAATCAGGTGGGTGCCAACAAGCAGGGGTGGATTCAGTTTTTTGCGCGTAATTAGGAGGCGCTTCCTTGCGTGCGAAGATATAGCTGGTGGGTCCCAACTATCAGCGGGAGGGGAACGTTTTTTGTGTGCAAAATTTAAACTTCCGATGGGTCCCCGCTGTCAGGTAGAGGAATCAATATTTTGCGCATAATATGGAGGCACTTCCTTGCGTACGACCGTGGACCCAGCTGTCAGCCTCTCCACGTACAATCCTCTTCCGCTGGATGTCGTTCGTTGACCATGCTGCGCCGAGAGCACCAAGGTTGTGGACGACAACAAGGCCTTCGAAGAGAATGACACGGTCTCGGGAAAGACTCGACGGTTCACTACGGGAATCAGGAAATTTGCCGTTTGCCAGTTCTTTGCCGTCTGCTAGCGGACGACAAAGAAGGTCTTTGCCATCAGTTAGCAAAGAACAGAGGACAAAGAACCGGCGAATGGAAAATAAGGTCTTTGCCATCTATCAGCTCTTTGCCGTTCGCAGATGGACGGAAAAGATTCTTTGTCGTCTGTCAACGGACGACAAAGAGGTGCTGGTGGGGTCCACTGGATGCCAGTACGTTGTAATGGTCCAACCCCCCTCTTTGCCATCTGTTGGCACACGACAAAGAGGTGCTAGAGGGGTCCACTGGATGCCAGTAGACGACAAAGAGAGTTGTAGTTAACGGGGTTAACGCCCACCCCACCTTCCTCTCTCTCTTCTCTCTCTCCCTCTCTCCCCCAACCTCGAAACCTGCCTGCCGCCGCCGCCGCCCGTCGCCCCTGAGCCCCCGCTGGCCCGGACCCGCCCGCCCCGCCCTGCTGCACTGGCCCGGCCGCCCAGGCGACCCGCCCCGCCGCCCCGAGTGGCCTCGGCGCACCGACCCGAGGCGCAAAGGTTGCCCCGATGCCCCGCCCGCTCCTCCGGCGCCCCCACCTCCATCCAGACACCCCCTGCCGCGCTTGAAGGTGAGACATCCCTCTTTTTTTCTTCTATTTTAGATTTAGTTTAAGTTAGGCTTGGTTTAGTTTAGGTTTTCTTTCTGTTTTTTAGGTTTAGATTTAGTTTAGTTTAGGTTAAGTTTATTAGGTTTAGTTTAGGTTAAGAAGAAAGAAGAAAGATGAAAGAAGAAGTAGAAGAAGAAGAAGAAGAAGAAGAAGAAGAAGAAGAAGAAGAAGAAGAAGAAGAAGAAGAAGAAGAAGACAAGGAGGAAGAAGAAGTTTTGCTATATGTATGAGATGATGTAGTTTTGCTTATTGAACGCATGCTAATTTAGTTTACCTCGGGACGAGCGGGTTAGGGGGTTCCTCGGTGTCGATGGTACCTTAAATAGCAAGTATTGTCAGTGCAAGATACATGTGGCCATCGGTGTTGAATACTACATCCACGTCCCACAAGCGACACAGGGGTCCTCCATCCCGCAACAACAGTTCTCGGTGTCGATGGCGGTCGAACACCATCGCGAATTTGTCTGGTAGCCTCTGAGATGACGATTGAAAGTTAAGTGTTGAAACTTGAAACACCCGAACTGACTCAAGTCAGTTTGGTTGTCTGAAATTTCAAAACTTGGCTTTAATCCTCCTCGTAGAGGCTGCCAGAATTTTTTTTGAAGGTGTTCGACCGTCATCGGCCACCAGAACTAATGTTGCGGGACGCCGGGCGCCGGCGTCACTTGTGGGGCATGGATCTTGTGTTCAACGCCAAGCGCCTCATGTATCTTGCACCTATGATACTTGCTATTTAGGGTTTTATCGACGCCGAGGAACTCCTAACCCGCTCATCCTGTTGTAAATATTTAGTTAGGTTGACGAAATAAACAATATTGCTATGAAACTCATATTTCGATTTAAATGTGCAGTTTTTTCGTCGCTGCGAGGGTCTAGTGTTCGACGAGCTCCGCCCCTGCGTTCGTGGGTTAGCACAAATGACACCTCCTCCCCCTTGATTTGTTCTGTTCCGGTCTTTATGTCGATGAAACTTGCTAGCTATAGGTGTCTTCAATCATCAGTATGCGTGACCACTATGCGTCTCCCGTTCGAAAGGGTTACATCTATAAATATGCATGCATTTGCATATTTATAACCGCGATTCTTTCGAATTGTCCAACGTTACCCATGGACAGCCTGAGTATTTGTAAATTGGGTTCGTTTTCCCATATGCTTTGCTCCGGATCCGATGCAAAATTTCGGCAGTGCCTCCCTGTTGTTCTCCGGGTACACATCCTCTCTGCTTATTGCTGAGACCTGTATCAGGAGAACAACGGGGAGTTACTGCTGAAATTTTGCGTCGGATCCGGAGCAGAGCATGGGAAAACGAACCCAATCTACACATACTCGGGTGGGATTAGGACCTATCTTTACCTATTAACATCTAGGTTGCATGGACGTAATAAAAGTGACAAACTCTAATAACTGATGAATATATAC
>LR738711.1:831752976-831779136 GCA_902687465.1 Secale cereale | reverse complement strand
ATATATATATATATATATATATATATATATATATATATATATATATATATATATATATATATATATATTTCTTGTGTGTCCAGTAGCTAGGCAAGATGACTGATCGTGCG
Source organism: Secale cereale (assembly GCA_902687465.1). NCBI lineage: Eukaryota > Viridiplantae > Streptophyta > Magnoliopsida > Poales > Poaceae > Secale > Secale cereale. Next base: position 831,779,026 of record LR738711.1, on the reverse strand, counting down.
TGGATGTACACCGGTCACACTTGTCACAAAGACATGACCACTGAATGGCTCACAAAAACCAATGGGTTTCTGAGAGCCGCATTTGCAAATGGCCAGAGGACAACCTGGTGCCCCTATGCCGGGTGCAACAATTGGCACAAGCGTACAGAGGATGAAATGGGCAAACACCTGCAAAAGAGGGGTTTTACGCTAGATTATACGGTGTGGACATTTCATGGTGAGTCTGCCCAACGTGCCAGAGCTGAGGTGCTCAGTCGTTGCACCGACGAGCATGGTACCGGGACGCAAGACATGGTGCAAGACTTTGATGATGCTGGACGATGTGATGGAGGAATCTGCAAAGGCCTTCAATGAAATGTTGGAGTCCTCAAAACGTTCTGTCCACGAGCACACTAAGCATTGTCAGCTGGATGCCATCTCACAAATAATGGCTCTGAAGGCTCAATTCAACTTGGGCAGAGAATGCTACGACGCAATGATGACAGTATTTGGACGTTTTCTACCCAAAGGCCATGTACTACCTGTAAACCTGTACCAGTCAGACAAAATCCTCCATGACCTCAAGATGCCCTATGAGAAGATACATGCATGTGGGAAAGGATGTGCCTTATTTAGGATTCAGTTTGGGGACTTGAACTATTGTCCCATTTGCAACTCATCCAGGTATGTTATGGTAGACAACGGTATGGGTGAGAAGACGCAGACCAAAATACCCATTAATGTTCTTCGGTATATGTCAATCGTACCAAGACTTCAATGTCTTCTCATGGACGAAGAGACGGCAAAACAGATGACATGGCACAAAACGGGCAAAAGAACCCAACTAGATGCAGATGGGAAGCTGATGATGGTGCACACATCGGATGGTGAGGCATGGAAGAGCTTCGATGCATTACATGATGACAAAGTGGCAGATTCGAGGCATCCTCGAGTCGGCATCAGCACGGATGGGTTCAGTGTGTTTGGTCTGACGGCAGCCCAATACAGTTGTTGGCCCGTATTTGTCTTTCCACTCAATCTCCCCCCCGGACACATTATGCAAAGAAAGAACATTTTCCTGACGTTGATAATTCCAGGGCCCAACTATCTGGGGAAGAATATGAATGTGTACATGCAGCCGCTGAAGGCCGAATTGCAAGAAGCCAGGGATAATGGGTTCAAGACATACGATGCCTTTGGCAAACGGAACTTCATAATGCGTGTCTGGTACATGTACTTTCTGGCGTATGCGCTATTCGTTGGCTGGTGTGTGCATGGAAGGTTCCCGTGCCCCACATGCAAGGGAGTTCTTGATTTTCATCGGCTTCAGGGTCGCAAGTTTGCTTGCTTTGACATGCATCGACAGTTCCTGGATCCTTGCCATAAGCTCAGGAAAGACAAGAAGAACTTCATCAAAGGTAGAGTTGTCAAAAACTCTGCACCACCTGCGTTGACAGGCCAAGAGACACTAGATCAGTTAAACGCTCTCGAGCCAGATCCAGAGCGTCCAGGGTATTTCAAGGGGTATAATTCAAAACACGCCAGGACTCGCAAGACATGCTTGTGGGATCTGCCTTACTTCAAAGACCTCCTTTGACCACACAACATCAACGTGATGCACACTGAGAAGAATATCGTCGATGCACTTTTTGGTAGATTGTTCGGCATAGATGGGAAGTCAAAGGATAATACTAAGGCTAGAGTCAATCTGGAGGCGCTATGTGATAGGCCGTTACAAAACATGAAAGAACCGAAAGGAATGCAGAACTGGACGAAGCCAAAGGCATGGTTCAATCTTGGAAAACCATCTATGAGGGAAATTATCTTGTGGGTGCAACAGTAGTTGATGTTCCTCGATGGGTACACAGCGAATCTAAAGAAGGGAGCGAGTCTTGATAAATTGAAGATATTTGGTCCCAAGAGTCATGATTGGCGCATATGGATTGAGCGGGTAATGCAGGTGATGTTGCATGGCTTCATTCCTGAGGATGAATGGCTAGTACTGGAAGAGCTGAGCTATTTCTTCCGTGTTCTCTGTGCATAAGAACTATCGCCTAGCCTGCTTGAATAAATGGAAGAGTTGGCACCGTAGTTGATCTGCAAGTTAGAGAAGATCTTTCCGCCGGGCTTCTTTAATCCAATGCAACACTTGATTTTGCATCTCCCAACCGAGGCAAGATTGGGGGGGCTCGTGCAAAATTGTTGGTGCTACGCCACTGAGAGGATGCAGAAGACGCTACAAGAAAAATGTAAAAATAAACGTAGAATTGAAGCATCGATGGCTGTGGCATTCATTACTGAGGAGGCGGCAAACTTCGTGATAGCACACTACGAAGCGAAAAATCGTCATTTGCATAATTCGAAGCCTCGGTACAATGCTGGCGAACCTAAAAAGGGCGGATCCAACCTCAGCCTATTCAAAGGGGATGTCGCATCAGCCGGTGCTTCTAATTCCTTAATGTTGGATTTCGAAGAATGGCCGATCATTTCATTATATATCTTCACCAACCTAACAGAAGTGCAGCCGTAGATCGAGTAAGTTCTCGGTATATTGTTTTGCAACTTCTAATTCCTTTGAACTACTCTTATTCCTGGATAAATTTGATACAGTCAATACGTCACCATATTCTCGTATGGAGCGGTGATCCAAAAGGATTCCGTCGAAGAGTATGAGCTTCTAGCAAGGCATGGACGTGGCTATCCCGGTTTCATCTCTTGGTCCAAACAAACAGTAATTTCCATTAGACAATTTTATTTCTTCGCCTAATTTCTGGCTAATGCAAAAATCCCTTTCGTATTAAACTTGTAGGCTAAATCAGAGCTTATGGACGCCGAACTAAGACAAGTCGCTAATGGTTTTGACTATAAGGTCCATTCATTTGACAAATACGACATCAACGGGTATCGCTTTCGTACCTATGGCAAAGAGTTATCTATGGCCGATTGAAAGTCTACAAATTGTTGAGTCTCTGCTATCTACGAAGGAGATACCGGGTATTATGGAAGAGTTGAAGCAATTTATGAACTTCAATTCAATGGTGCAAACCCACCAAACGTCGTAGTCTTCAAAGATTATTGGTTCCAGCCGAAGGAGACTAGAAGGACTCATGAACATATAGGGCTAGTGGAAATCAATCAAAGCACCCATTTGGATGTTCCCGATGTCTATATTATGGCTCAACAGGCAACCCAAGTTTTCTATCTACCGTGGGCCTTTCAAACTGATCCAAATCTCAAAGGTCGGGATGTCGTTTATGAAGTGCCGCCACGTGTTATACCACCTCCCCCCAATGAAGATGATTATGAACTTCACATTAACCCAGACACATATGAAGGAGAATTCTTCCAAGAAATGTGTCTTTCCAAAAAATGTTTCAAGAGCCGCTCTACTTCACCCCAAAACATTGAAGTAGACAGCGACAGTGAACCCGACTTCACCCCTTAGCCGGAACAAGAAGAGCCAGAACTAGAACAGGTTACTGCTCCGGATGACCTATCAATGCTTGACAGATTACGTAGAGGTGGCCTTCCACATGATGATGCATCTATTAATGATGATGACGAGCACGTCATTACTGATAGTGATGATGATGATGCATTTATTGATCCCGAAGCATTTATTGAACCAGATTATGACTAGGTATTAAATTTTTTATGTTGTACTTGATTTATATAGTTACTTGTATGATTGTATGATTTATATAGGTACTTGTATATTTTTCTTACTTTGTATGATTGTTTGTTATACATAGTGCCATGGTCTTGATATCTGTCCCCGTCGGTCCTCGCCCGTTTTATGATTCAGATGTGGTAAATCCTCTTTGATAACTATTTGTTGCATTTCGCATTTATGACAATTATGGCCATCAATTTGACATAGAGATATTTTAATCTAGGATGTATGTGAACAGGAATTTACAACCGACCCTCTTGTCGAGAAGTCGAATTTAGTTGAAATGAGCATTTGAAAGAAAAAATTAGATGAATTGAAGAAGAGAAGATGATATTGGAGTTGTATGTTGTCGATGTCCTCGATGATCGCAAGATGAAGATTAATGCAATGCACTTGAAGATGGATGCAATGCTCTTGAAGATTAAGAAGATTAGAAAATATGCCATTGATAATGAGGCTTGGTATCATTATGCCGTTGGACCAATTTTTACCTTTGTTGCGATCTTCATTGCATTTGTTGTGATGAGGGTAAATTTTCTCTAGAGTTTTTCTTAACAAATGCATACTTACCTTATTTACCTAGCTAGTCTTCTTCTAGTCTTCTTCTTCTAGTATTCTTCTTCTTCTTCTAACTTTCTTCTTTACCAATTTGTAGATTTGCTTTAGATGAGGAAGGCTTGCGTTGATGGAGTCTACTCTTCTCCTTGTGCTTCCTTTTTCTTTGGATTTTGTAGGATGAACAATGTTAAACTTGCTACCTATATATGTATGTATGGATGAAACCATTGTATTCTTGTTCTTGGATATGTTGGCTAGCTATATATGGACTTTTGATTTGGTATGTATATGTGTTGGATGATCATATCCATATGGCAGGGATATGATTTGGTATGTATATGTGTTGGTATGCTTGTTGAAAGTATTTTCAAATGTGTGTGTGTGTATCTGTGTGTGTGTGTGTGTGTGTGTGTGTGAAATTCTGTGAAATTGATTGAATTTAATAAAAAAACAGAAAAAACAGGGGCTATGTAGGCACTTTGCCATCTGCCGGCAGACGGCAAAGAGCTTTGCCATCTGCCAGCAGACGGCAAAGCTGCCACGTGGCAGCTACCTGTGCAACCTGGCATGGACTGGGCTGGCCTATATGGCGTGCTTTGCCGTCGGTCTGCAGAGGACAAAGACATTTGCATCTTTGCCATCAACCAGCAGATGGAAAAGAATGCCACGTGTCAGCTACCTAGGGGCACCTGGGACAACCTCTTTGCCGTCCGCTGGCAGACGGCAAATACCTTTGCATCTTTGTCGTCAGCCAGCGGACGACAAAGCATGCCGTTAACCCCTAACGAACCTAACATGCCGTCCAACCTCGTTGCCGTCCGCTGGCTGACAGCAAAGGCCTTTGCATCTTTGTCGTCCGCCAGCAGACGACAAAGTACACTTTACCGGAGCTCGTTCAGCCGGACGGTTTGCCGTCTGCCAGCTGACGGCAAAGATCTTTGCCGTCCTCAAGGCCTGCCTTTGCCGTCCGCTATGGCTGGCGGCAAAGATCCTGATTCCTGTAGTGGTTGTTTCCCACACGGAGGGGAGTGCGAGGGTTTACTAGTTCGTCTACCATCGCTAAAGAATAACAGGAGGTGAGGGTGAGTATAGGGATGGCCAGATTAGCAATGGGAGTGGGGCGGGGCAGTGAGGCCTGCACGGTAGCACAATCGGCCATGAGAGGTAGGAGCAGGCGGTACGTGCTACTTCTTGAGCTTGCATTGATTTTTCCCTTGAAGAGCAAAGGGTGATGCAGCAAAGTAGAGATAAGTATTTCCCTCAGTTAAGATCCAAGGTATCAATCCAGTAGGAAGCACAAGAAAGTCCTTAATATATGCACCTGCACAAACTAACAAACACTTGCACGCAACATGAAAAAGTGGTCGTCAATCCCTTCACGATCACTAGCAAGAGTGAGATCTAGTAGAGATAGATTTAAAATAATAGTAAAAGGTGAAATAAAGTAAACGCAAAATAATTGCAGCAAGGTATTTTGGGTTTTTGGTTTTATGGATCTGAAAATATATGATGGAAAATAGACCCGGGGGCATAGGTTTCACTAGAGGCTTCTCTCTCGAAGAAAGCATACGGTGGGTAAACAACTTACAGTTGAGCAATTGATAGAAAAACACAAAGTTATGACGACATCTAAGACAATGATCATGAATATAGGCATGGCGTCCGTGACAAGTAGACCGACTCATGCATGCATCTACTACTATTATTCCACACATCGACCGCTATCCAGCATGCATCTAGAGTATTAAGTTCATAAGAACATAGCAACGCCTTAAGCAAGATGACATGATGTAGAGGGATAGACTCAAGCAATATGATATAAACCCCAATATTTTTATCCTTAATGGCAACAATACAATACGTGCCTCGCTACCCCTTCTGTCACTGGGTGAGGACACCGTAAGATTGAACCCATCATAAAGAACCACTCCCATTGCAAGAAAAACCAATATAGTTGCCCAAACCAAATCGATAGATCAGAGAGAAATACAAAGCTATCTTAACCATGCATAAAACAGTTCAGAGAAGACTGAAAAAATATTCATAGATGATCTGATCATAAATTCACAATTCATTGGACCTCAACAAACACACCGCAAAATAAGATTACATCGAATAGATCTCCAAGAACATCGAGTAGAACAATTGAAGATCAAAGAGAGAGAACAAGCCATCTAGCTACTAGCTATGGACACGTAGGTCAGTGGTAAACTACTCACACATAATGGGAAGGGTCACAAGGTTGATGTAGAAGCACTCCATGATCAAATCCCTCCCGGTGGAGTACCGAAAAAGGCCCCAAGATGGCATCTCACATGAACAGAAACTTGCGGCGGTGGAAAAGTATTTTTGGCGACTCTTCTGACACAGGGGGAATATTTGGGTATTTATAGAGTGAAGATTAGGGTTAGGAGAGCCAGAGGGGGCCCACAAGCCCAGGGGCGCCCCCCTATGGCTTATGGCCTCCTCGTGTATCTTCTGGCCTCCTCTCCAAGTCTCGTAGGTGTCTTCTGGTCCAAGAAAAATCATCGCAAAGTTTTATTCTGTTTGGACTCCGTATGATATTCCTTTTCTGTAAAACCCAAAACCAAGGAAAAACATAAACTAGCCCTAGGTTAATAGGTTACTCCCAAGAAATGATATAAAATAGCAAATTAATGCATATCAAACGTCCAAAGTTTATAATATAATAGCATGGAACAATAAAAAATTATAGATACATTGGAGACGTATCAGGCACCCCCAAGCTTAATTAATGCTCGTCCTCGAGTAGGTAAATGAAAAAACTGAATTTTTGATGTGGATGCTACCTAACATATTTATCAATGCAATTCTTCTCATCTTGGCATGAATGTCAGATCCATATGATTCAAAACTAAAGTTTAATATTGACATAAGAACAATAATACTTCAAGCATACTAGAGAGCAAAATCATGAAACTTGAAAAACAACATGGCTAAAGAAAGTTATCCCTACAGAATCATATAGTCTTGTTATGCTCCCTCTTCACAACGCAAAGTATAAATCATGTACTACCCCGGTTTCGGTCAAGCAATTGCTTCATATTTTTATGTTCTCAAACTTTTTCAACTCTTCAAGCAATACATGAGCATGAGCCATGGACATAGCACTATAGGTGGAATAGAAGGTGATAGTAGACAAAACGAAGGGAGAAAGTCTCACATCAACTAGGCAAATTAATGGACTATGGAGATTTCCATCAATTGATATCAATGTGAGTGAGTAGGGATTCCCATGCAACAGATGCACTAGAGCTATAAGGGTATGAAAGCTCAAAATAAAACTAAGTGGGTGTGCATCCAACTTGCTTGCTCATGAAGAACTAGGGCAATTTGAGGAAGCCCATCATTGGAATATACAATCCAAGTTCTATAACGAAAAATTCCCACCAGTAATATATGAAAGTGTCAAAATAGGAGACTCTCTATCATGAAGAACATGGTGCTACTTTGAAGCACAAGTGTGGAAAAGGATAGTAATATTGTCCCTTCTCTATTTTTGTCTCATTTTTTTATTTTGGGCTCTTTGGCCTCTTTTTCATTTGGGCTCTATGGCCTCTTTTTTTATTGGCACTACATGAATTAGCTTATTTGTCGTCTGTCGTGGCAAATGGCAAAGGCACCAAAAGAGGACGACAAAGCCCTTTGCCGTCGGCCATCGATGGCAAACCTGCCCGGCAAAGAGGGCTATGGTAAAGAGGTTCTTTGTTGTCTGCTTCCTCAAAGTGGAGGGCAAAGCCTCTTTGCCGTCCATGGCAGACGGCAAAGAACGTGGCTGGTAACTAAGAGGCATTAGCCATGTTAGGTGGCTAACGGCAGCCTTTGCCGTCTGCCAGCGGACGGCAAACATGCCCTCCCCTTTGCCGTCCATCACAGACGGCAAAGTAACCAAATGGTTAGCTCCCAGTGCACAGGTTGTTGCCACGTGCCCCCTTTGCCGTCTATCACTGACAGCAAAGAGCCCTTTGCCGTCGATGGGAGAAATCAAAGAGGTTGCATTGCCTCTTTTTTTTATTCAAGCAATTTCATAGCAAAACATAAATATTCAAGCAATTTCTTATATTGGAGGAAACAAAGTTAAGTATATATCATTTTGGAGCTAAGTAAGCTAATTATGCCATTTTGGAGGAAGATAAGCTAAGTCTAGGTCATTATGGTAAGCATTTTAGAGGAAATAAAGCTAAGTCTAGGTATTTATGCATTTGGTAAGCAAAACATTAGAGAAAACTTACCATCATCACGGAGGTGAAGCACCGGCGTGGCTCGTGCCGGTACCACCACCTGGAGAAGGATCGTGTCATGCTTGTCTGGAGGCACGCTGCACCAAAGATCATTTGCAATGTCTCATTAGCATGACGACACTCAAATGTTAATACTAGTAACTAATGACAATTCAATTTAAAATCACCGTGGTCCCTGGAGCAATCTCTAGCATCGGCGGAGGGGTCTGACCGGCCTTCTGGCACACAGACTGCACATTTGATTTTCATGGGTCAGTAATACTAGTTAGTTATGAAAAGAACATTACGTGAAGAAACTTACCACGAGGAGCTCGTACATGGCCCAGTTATGTATGTCATTTCGTGCCCTCTCCTCCTCCATCAACTTTGTCGTCTTCTCCTCCAACTCCCTCTGCTTCTCCTCTGCCTGTTGGTCCCTCTCCGCTAGAAGCGCCTGGGTTCTATCTGTCTCACTCTGAAGAGCAGACTGCAACACCACTCCTCGTTAGCATTGTAATCATCGATGATTGCACGCACAATGTAATGCTTGAAAGGAATATCAGTCTGTATAACTAACCTAGAAGGCGAGCTCGATTGGTCGTGGACGAGGCGTTATCTCAGGATCTGAGCTTGTTTGGCGCGCCTTGATCTCCGGGACAGTGCGAGGACAAAGGATAAGTCCATCTCCAATGGCTATCGAGCCATGGGACCTCCTGCCACCACATATCATCACCAGCTCCGGATCAAACGGCCCGCTCGGGTTAAAGTCCTCCCATTTCCCCGCCTTCACATGATCTCTGTACTTCACGAGCTTGTTGTGGGAGAAGATGTTGGTGAAGTTCTCTGGATGATCGAGGTCAGACACATAGAATGCCTTGGCCTTCTTGTACGGGGCAGTATGGGCCATGGCATAGAGGTCAAACACCTCTGGCACTGGTGCCATATTGTATCTCGCCTAAAAGAGAGGAACAAGGTATTGGTAATTAAAGGGCTGAAGCTAGCATGACATAATGAATTGCACGAATCATGAAGCAAACCACATACCCAGTTCCGCCCATATTGATATAAGTTGGCGCTGCCTTGATGGTGTGGCACACCTTGCATTTGGGCACGCTTGTCCTTGGCACTCTTGTGGACGGCGAGCCATGCGTCTAAGCACCACTCATCCACCAACGCCTCCCAACAATCCATCTTATCCGCATACCATCTCGGGGGCACCTAAGTTAGTAAAGAGAAACTTAAGCGCTACGCCTAGGAATCAAATCAACAAAAGTAAGAACAAGGCCTTAAGAATATAGGCAATTACCGCCATGTACTGCTCCTTCTTTAGAAACTTTCCGCGGCACTTCTTCTTGGGCTTCCGAACACCAATCGAGGTGAAGTAGTCTCGAACAGTCTGCACCTGAGCCTCGTGCCGTAAGTTTTGTAGTAGGCGCCTGCACTCGGTATCGATAACCCGTGCACATGCCTCCTCGTATCCCTCCTCACACCTGTAGAAGGTCTGCAATCAAACGAGACAACATTGATTATACAATAACTAAGCTTATTCGAAGATTTTTAATTGTGTAAAGGAGAAATTACCCAAAACATTTTGATCACCATGTCGGCCCTCGTATGGCAAAAGACACTGTCGATAATATCCTCCGGTGGGGCCGGGGAAGCCAAGTACTGCTCCCAAGTTAACCCTAGCTCTAGAAGCTGATCCTCACCGGGCAACATGACCCACCCCGGGAAGTTTTGCCGACAAATCACACCAAGACTTGTTTGGGCCCGCGGACATCCTAAGGGTGGTCCCAACCCCTGCAGTATGACAAGGCCAACGCATTAGATATTTGAAAAAACATGATGGCAAAAGGTACAAAAAGAGTAAATGTATTTACCTAATCCAATCAGGCCAAATCAACCAGCTCTGCTCGTGGGTCACCAGCACGGACGGGAGCCGTGTACTACCACGCTGGTAGATGTTGCCCCCCTCAACCACCCCGTCCTCGCTTCTATCAGAAATGTGATGCCCGCCACCATCAGCATGGCCACTTGATACGTCTCCAGCATATCTATAATTTATGAAGTATTCATGATATTATATTATCCATCTTGGATGTTTTATAAGCTTTTTCATGCTATTTTATATGATTTTTGGGACTGGCCTATTAACCTAGAGCCTAGTGCCAGTTTCTGTTTTTCCTTGTTTTTTAGTTTCGCAGAAAAGGAATATCAAACGGAGTCCAAATGAGCTGAAAATTTACGGTGATGTTTTATGGATCAGAAGAAGCCCCCAAAGCAAAAGAGTTGGGCCTGAAGAGCCACGAGGCCTCCACAAGGGTGGACGGCACGACCCCCCGTAGGGCGCGCTACCCATCCTTGTGGTTGACTCGTGGACCCTCCTGACTTGTTCTCAATGCCAAAAATTCTTATAAATATCGAAACCCCCAGAAATAAACCTAGATCGGGAGTTCCGTTGCCGCAAGCCTCTGTAGCCACGAAAAAACAATCAGGAGCCCGTTCTGGCACCCTGTCGGAGGGGGAAACCATCACCGCTGGCCATCTTCATCATCCCAGTGCTCTCCATGACGAGGAGGGAGTAGTTCAGCCTCGGGATGATGGTATGTACCAGTAGCTATGTGTTTGATCTCTCTCTCTCTCTCTCTCTCTCTCTCTCTCTCTCTCTCTCTCTCTCTCTCTCTCTCTCTCTCGTGTTCTTGATTTGGCACGATCTTGATGTACCGCGAGCTTTGCTATTATAGTTGGATCTTACGATGTTTCTCCCCCTCTACCTTCTTGTAATGGATTGAGTCTTCCCTTTGAAGTTATCTTATTGGATTGAGTCTTTAAGGATTTGAGAACACTTGATGTATGTCTTGCATGTGCTTACCTGTGGTGACAATGGGATATTCACGTGATCCACTTGATGTATGTTTTGGTGATCAACTTGCAGGTTCAGTGACCTTGTGAACTTATGCATAGGGGTTGACACACGTTTTCGTCTTGACTCTCCGGTAGAAACTTTGGTGCACTCTTTGAAGTTCTTTGTGTTCGTTTGAATAGATGAATCTGAGATTGTGTGATGCATATCGTATAATCAAACCCGCGGATACTTGTGGTGACATTGGAGTATCTAGGTGACATTAGTGTTTTGGTTGATGTGTGCCTTAAGGTATTATTTTAGTACAAACTATAGGGCTGTTTGTGACACTTATAGGAATAGCCCAATAGATCGATCAGAAAGAATAACTTTGAGGTGGTTTCCTACCCTACAATAATCTCTTCGTTTGTTCTCCACTATTAGTGACTTTGGAGTGACTCTTTGTTGCATGTTGAGGGATTGTTATATGATCTAATTATGTTATCATTGTTGCACTAGTGAAAGTTTGAACCCTAGGCCTTGTTTCTAAGCATCGCAATACCGTTTGTGCTCAGTTTTATCATTAGTTATCTTGCTGTTTTTATATTTTCAGATTACAAAAACCTATATCTACCATCCATATTACACTTGTATCATCACCTCTTCGCTGGACTAGTGCACCTATACAATTTGCCATTGTATTGGGTGTGTTGGGGACACAAGAGACTCTTTGTTATTTGGTTGCAGGGTTGTTTGACAGAGACCATCTTCATGCTACGCCTCCCGCGGATTGATAAACGTTAGGTCATCCACTTGTGGGAAAATTGCTACTGTCCTACAAAACTTTGCGCTTGGAGGCCCAACACGAGTCTACAAGAAGAAGGTTGTGTAGTAGACATCACCACTCAACCCCTCAGGAGGATCTTGCCAGGTACCCCATCTGGACATTTCCTCGGACGTAGCCCGGGCCGGAGTCACGTGGGCCCAAGTGTCCTGGCCCAAAGTCTTGTGGGCCAAAGGCCCGTCGACCCAAGGCTCGTGGACCGAAGTCTGGTGGGTCGAAGTCTCGTGGGCCGAAGGCCCGTCGACCCGAGGCTCGTGGGCCGGAGTCTAGTGGGGTGAAGTCTCATGGGCTGAAGGCTCGTCGACCCGAGGCTTGAGGACCAGATTCCGCGTAGCCTCCTCCTCAGACGTGCCCCCCTAGCAGTCGTGTGCTCGGGTGACTCAGCTCGGGGTGGCGGCGAGGATGGCGTAGGACCCTGCCTACCTCTCCAGCGACCACATCCTCCCCAGCCTCTTCTCTTCCTCCCTCCTGGACCTCCTCTTCTGGTGGGTAACAAGGCCGACGAAGAAGCGCCCAGCGGTGAAGCCATACCCTTGTACATCTCTCTCTAGAGAGGTACGGGTGGAATGGAAGTACCACTCCCACCACGTTGAGGACCCGCGCCCACCATCTTTCAACACCTGGCATGTTAGAAGAGTAAACAGAATTAGTATAACATAAAAAATTAAATACCAACATGAATAATAAAATTTATATTAACTCATCAGATAATAGGTAAAGATAGGTCCATCAGCATGTATATTCATCAGTTAATATAGTTTGTCAATTTTGAAACTCCAAACAACCAAACTGACTCATGACAAAAGATCCTCGACCATCGACCCCTTGACCCCTCGGCCATGAGGATTAAAAGCCAAGTTTTGAAACTTCAAACAACCAAACTGACAAAAAATTAGGGCGCAGAAAGAGAAACAAAAGACAAAATAGTACATAGTGTGAGGTTGTGCAACTAGGATGATGTTTCTGTACCAGCTTTTTTAATGAATTGGAGACGATGATGGCGAAGAAGTCGAAAGACACCAATGGCTTTTGAGTTCTTCACCATCATCCTCTCAAATTCGTTAAAGAAGTTGTTACAGAATATCATCCTAGTTGCACAACCTCTCACTGCATATTGTTTCGTCTTTGGCTTGTCTCTCTGCGCTTTTGATTTTTTTTCATGAGTGAGTTTGGGTGTTTCAAGTTTCAACACTTCGCTTTTAATCATCAGCGATAATCGACCCCTAGACCCTCGGTAACCCTCGACCCCTCGACCTGAATGTCATCAGCGTGGGTGAACTGCTTTAATCTGTTCTTCGTGAACGGATGGAAGCAGTTCACCCACGCTCATGACATTCGGCTCGGGGGCGTACTCATCTTAAGCTACGACACGAGTCGGTCAGCCCTCGGGCCGGAAGATCCTCGACCCTCCTACCCTCGACCCCTCGCCCCTCGACCACTCAACCCCTCGGTGACCCTCGACCCCTCGGTGACCCTCGACCACGGACCCCTCGGCGACCCTTGACCCCTGACCCCTCGGCAATCCTCGACTCTCGACCCCTCGGCGGCCCTGTCGAACACTTTCACTGTGAGCATGGCGCGGCTGTTGTTGTAGTTTAAGATGAATACGTGCCTTAGCTGAAGGCCATCAGCGTGGGCAAACTGCTTCCATCCGTTCTTGGCGCACGTGTGGAAGCATTTCACCCACTCTCATGACCTTCAGCTCGGGGATGTCCTCATCTTAAGCTACGACAATAGTCGGTCATCACTCACACCGGAAGATCCTTGACCATCGACCCCTAGACCCTCGACCCCTCGCCCCTCGATCCTCGACCCTCTGCCCCCACACTCGACCCATTGGCCTAAAAATAGAAGAAAAAAACTAATCTAAACCTAAACCACACTAACTACACTGACTACACTAACTAAACCTAGAAAACAAAAAAACTAAACCTAACCTAAACTCCCCCTCTTCTTCTTCTTCCTCTTCTTCTTCTTCTTCTTCTTCTTCTACTTCTTCTGTTAAAACTAAACTAAACATAAACCTAAACTAAACTTCTCCTCCTCCCTCTTTTCTTCTTCTTCTTCTTCTTTTTTTCATCTTCTTCTTCCTTCTTTTCTATACTAAACTAAACTAAACTAAAACTAAAACTAAACTAAATTAAACATAAACCTAAGAGTAAAATTAAAAAATAGAAAAAAAATGGATGAGGAGCTCACCGTAGGGGAGGGGGCGGCCGGTGGAGGGGGGCGGCCCGGTGGAATAGCTCCACCGCAGGGGATGGGCGGCGCAGCGGCTTGCGGGGGTGGTGGGACGACCGCCGCAGGGGAGGGGGCGGGGCGGCCGCCGGAGGAGGGGGGCCCGGTGGACGGGGCGGGCAGCCACAGGGGAGGGGAGGGGCGGTGATAACCCACAAGTGTAGGGGATCGCAATAATTTTCGAGGGTAAAGTATTCAACCCAAATTTATTGATTCGACACAAGGGGAGCCAAAGAATACTCTTAAGTATTAGCAGCCGAGTTGTCAATTCAACCACACCTGGAAATGTAGTATCTGCAGCAAGATAGTTTAGTAGCAAAGTAATATGATAGTGGCGGTAGCAGCAATAAAAGTAACGATAGTGTTTTTGTAGTTTTTGTAATTGTAGCAACGGAAAAGTAAATAAGCAACAAGCAATATAGGAAAAGCCCGTAGGCATTCGATCGGTGATGGGAAGTTATGTCGGATGCAATTCATCATGTAGAAGTTATAACCTAGGGTGACACAGAACTATCTCCAGTTCATCAATGCAATGTAGGCATGTATTCCGAATATAGTCATACGTGCTAATGGAAAAGAACTTGCATGACATCTTTTGTCCTACCCTCCCGTGGCATTGGGGTCCTATTGGAAACTAAGGGATATTAGGGCCTCCTTTTAATAGAGTACCGGACCAAAGCATTAACACATAGTGAATACATGAACTCCTCAAACTATGGTCATCACCGGGAGTGGTCCCGATTATTGTCACTTCGGGGTTGCCGGATCATAACACATAGTAGGTGACTATAGACTTGCAAGATAGGATCAAGAACACACATATATTCATAAAAACATAATAGGTTCAGATCTAAAATCATGGCTCTCATGCCCTAGTAACAAGCATTAAGCATAGCAAAGTCATAGCAACATCAATCTCAGAACATAGTGGATAGTAGGGATCAAACCCTAACAAGACTAACTCGATTACATGATAGATCCCATCCAACCCATCACCGTCCAGCAAGCCTACGATGGAATTACTCACGCACGGCGGTGAGCATCATGGAATTAGTGATGGAGGAAGGTTGATTATGACGATGGCGATGATCTCCACTCTTCGGAGCCCCGAACGGACTCCAGATCAGCCCTCCCGAGAGAGATTAGGGCTTTGCAGCGGCTCCGTCTCGTGAAACGCGATAATTCTTTCTCCCTGGTTTTTTTTCTCCCCGAAAGTGAAGATATAGGATCTGGGGATACGTCGATGGAGCACCAAGGGGCCCACGAGGTAGGGGGAGCGCCCTGGGCGGGGGGGGCACCCCCCACCCTCATGGACATGGGTGTGGGTCCCCTGGTGTGGAACTTCTTGCAGATATTTTTATATTTTCCAAAATAATTCTCCATTGATTTTCAGGCGATTCTGAGAAATTTGTATTTCTGCACAAAAACAACACCATGGCAGTTCTGCTGAAAACAGTGTCAGTCCGGGTTAGTTCCATTCAAACCATGCAAGTTAGAGTCCAAAACAAGGGCAAAAGGGTTTGGAAAAGTAGATACGTTGGAGACGTATCAACTCCCCCAAGCTTAAACCTTTGCTTCTCCTCAAGCAATTCAGTTGATAAACTGAAAGTGATAAAGAAAAACTTTGACAAACTCTATTTACTCTTGTTGTTGTAAATATGTAGGCTAGCATTCATGTTTTCAACAAGATCATGAACTAACCACATTCACAATAACTTTCAGGTCTCAAGACTACTCACATCAATGGCATAATCAACTAGCGAGCAATAATAATAAACCTCGGATGACAACACTTTCTCAAAACAATCATGATATGATATAACAAGATGGTATCTCGCTAGCCCTTTCTGAGGCCGCAAAACATAAATGCAGAGCACCTTTAAAGATCAAGGACTGACTAGACATTGTAATTCATGGTAAAAGAGATCCAGTCAAGGTCATACTCAATGCAAAGTAATAGTAATACATGCAATGACAGAGGTGCTCTCCTACTGGTGCTCTTTGATAAGAGGATGATGACTCTGCATAAAAGTAAATAGATAGGCCCTTCGCGGAGGGAAGCAGGGATTTGTAGAGGTGCCAGAGCTCGATTTTTAAATAGAGATGAATAACATTTTGAGCGGTATACTTTCATTGTCAACATAAGAACCAAGAATCTCGATATCTCCCTTGCTACGCACATTATAGGCGGTTCCCAAACAGAATGGTAAAGTTTATACTCCCCCAACCACCAACAAGCACACTCCACGGCTTGCCCGAAACAATGGGTACCGTCCAAACCAACAACAGCCCTGGGGGAGTTTTGTTTAGTTATTATGATTTTGAGCATGGGACTGGGCATCCCGGTTACCAACCATTTTCTCGTGAATGATGAGCGGAGTCCACTCATCGTGAGAATAACCCACCTAGCATGGAAGATACAGACAACCCTAGTTGATACATGAGCTGTTCGATCATACAAAACAAAATTTCATTTGAAGGTTTAGAGTTTGGCACATACAAATTTACTTGGAACGGCAGGTAGATACCGCATATAGGAAGGTATGATGGACTCATCTGGAACAACTTTGGGGTTTATGGAAGTGGATGCACAAGCAGTATTCCCGCTTAGTACAGGTGAAGGCTAGAAAGAGACTGGGAAGCGACCAGCTAGAGAGCAACAACGGTCATGAACATGCATTAAAATTAATCAATAGTGAATGCAAGCATGAGTAAGATATAAATCACCAGAACATAAATATCGTGAAGGCTATCTTGATTTGTTTCAACTACATGCGTGAACATGTGTCAAGTTAGATCACTTAAATCGTCCAAAGGAGGATACCACCCCATCATACCACATCACAACCATTTTAATATCATGTTGGCACGCAAGATAGAGCATTATAAACTCTCAGCTAATTAAGCATGGCATAAGCAGCTATGATCTCTAATTGTCATTCCAAGCATGTTTCATTCATAACAAGTTGAATCAGGAATGATGAACTATCATATTTACAAAAACAGGAGA
Organism: Secale cereale; assembly: GCA_902687465.1. Taxonomy (NCBI): domain Eukaryota; kingdom Viridiplantae; phylum Streptophyta; class Magnoliopsida; order Poales; family Poaceae; genus Secale; species Secale cereale. The sequence continues at coordinate 831,761,641 of LR738711.1, read as the reverse complement.
GGTCGAGTTCATGCCAGCTTTTCTCATCTCAATTAGTTCATCATATATCATCCTTATTGCCTTTCACTCACACGACCGAACTGTGTGGATAATAATAATAGTGCACGCGCATTGGACTAAGCTGGAATCTGCAGACATTTAATACAAGAGAGAAGACAATGTAATATGGCTCAAGGTTAAATCAACAACAAAGCATATGAGAGCCACTAAGCATTTTCAATCATGGTCTTCTACTCTTAACTCCCAAAGAAAAGAAAAGAAACTATTTACACGGGAAAGCTCCCAACAAGCAAAAGAAGAATGGGAAATCTTTTTGGGTTTTCATTTTATCTACTACTACAAGCAAAGAAAGTAAACTAGCTAGAAGCTACAACTATTTTTTTTTCTTTTTATGGGTTTTCCTAGTACACAAGAAAAAGACTAAGAAAAAGAAATTAAAACTAAGCATGGATGGTACAGTGAAAGAGTGTGAGCACCGACAACTAGAATAAGTGTGAACATGAATGTAAAGTCGGTGAGAAACACGTACTCCCCCAAGCTTAGGCTTTTGGCCTAAGTTGTTCTATGGCCAGGGATCGAAGCTACTCCCTGTAGTGTACTGAGATGTGTCCTCTGGGTGCCACTGGTTGGCGAGCTCATCCAGATCCCACCCATAAACAGACTGGCGGTAAGGCTCGAGGGGTGGCTCCGGCTCAGGCTCTGAAGCTTGTGCTTGGCCCTAGTACTTGTAGAAAGCATCTGATGTAATGAGATACTTGCCTGTGGGCACATCAAACAAAGATGGTGTGGGCAAGGTAACATTTTCACAGTATATTTCATCAAATATTAATTTATAATTAAGCTGCATATTTTTGTCTTTAACAATAAAGTCATGAGCTACCATGCTCTTGTAGTCTAGATAAACAGGGGCAAGCAATTTTTCTTCCTTCTCATGATGCCTAATAGGTATTCTAAAATGTTCAGCAAGGCGAGAAGCAAAGATGCCTCCAAAGACGGGCCCCTTTGAGCGGTTCAGACTCAGTCGTTTAGCAACGACGGCACCCAAGCTAAAAGTTGTGTCTTGAAACAAAGCATCGCGTAAAATGACAATATCAGGGGCACTAAGATTCCCGCTGTTCCCGCGACCAATTAAACATCTACTAGCAAATAAAGCAAAGTAGCGCAGAACAGGGAAGTGTATACTAGTGATTCTTGCCCCTGAAACTTGTCTAGTTTCCCCTACGGCTATCATGTCAATAAACCCTTCAACGTCTTCACAATGCGGTTCATCAAGTCTACCTTCAAAGAGTACTTTGCATATTTCACAAAAATCTAAGAGTGATATCTCCTTAATCACATCATATAAACGAAACTCCACCGTAGGTGGTGTTTTCTTAGCATGAAAATGAAAACTTTGCGTGAAAATATTGGTGAGTAAGAGATACTGTTCTTTCTAGTCGTGGAGGAATTCGGTGAGGCCTGCATTATTTGCCAACCAATAAAAGTCTTCGTAAATCCCGGCAGACATCATGAAATCATTGCAAGGCCATTCACACAGTCGAACTTCTTCCATGCGAGGAAGATTATACTTGGGCTTCTTGTTTTCTTCTCCTCTAAGCTCTTACTGGAGGAGCCCCTCAACAATCTTTTTAACATTTTCCTTTTCTGAAAATTTCTGAAATTTTTAGTAACTCACAATAAAAGTTAACCAAACTCAATAAGATTGATAGCAACAACTCCTATAAGTGCCTAGAGACTATATCATGCATTAGAACTACTTGGGACCAAGAAAATTTGACAAGCAAGCTCAAGCACAAGGTCACCACAGCAGCATAAATTTGCAATAAATAGAGCACTAGAACAAAAACTAATTGGACCAATGGAGGAGTCACATACCAAGGAACAATCTCCCTAAACAGTTTGGTGAATGGTGCTTTGAGCAAGGAGATCGAAAATGGCAGCAAGATGAGCTAGAACTCGGGTTTGAGCTGGCTGGTGATTTTTTTGGGAGGAAGAAGAAGAGTGTGGGTGCAAGAATAAGTGGAGGGGGGCACGTGGGGCCCACGGGGCAGGGGGCGCGCCCTAGACCCTCGTGGCCAGGTGCTGGCTCCCCTCGTTGTGTGTTCTGTGCCATATTTCCTCAAATATTCTAGAAAAAATCATATTTCATTTTCAAGGCATTTGGAGAACTTTTACTTTCGGGATATTTTTTATTGCACGGATAAGTCTGGAAACAGACATAAAATACTATTTTTGCTTTATTTAATCTAATTAACAGAGAGTAAAAAGAGGATACAGAAGGTTTGTGCTATCTAGATTCACCTATCCCATGCTCATCAAAAGGAATCCATTAACAAGGTTGATCAGGTCTTGTTAATAAACTCTTTCCGAATAACATGAAACCGGAGAATTTTCGAATAACACTAGGTTACCTCAATAGGGATATGTATGTCCCCAACAATAAGGATGTCATATGTCTTCTTGATAGTAGGAATAGGTGATACGTCTCCAACGCATCTACTTTTCCAAACCCTTTTGCCCTTGTTTTGGACTCTAACTTGCATGATTTGAATGGAACTAACCCGGACTGACGCTGTTTTCAGCAAAACTGCCATGGTGTTGTTTTTGTGCAGAGTAAAAAGTTCTCAGAATCGCCTGAAAATCAATGGAGAATTATTTTAGAAAATATAAAAAATACCTGCAAGAAGATCCACACCGGGGGGCCAACGGCCTGTCCTCGAGGGTGGGGGGCGCGCCCCCCTTCCCAGAGGGCGCCCCCCTGCCTCGAGGGACCCCTGATGCTCAATCGATGTATCCCTGGGTTCTATATATTCCGTTTCGGGAGAAAAAATCAGAGAGAAAGAATTATCGCGTATCACGAGACGGAACCGCCAAGCCCTAATCTCTCTCGGGAGGGCTGATCTGGAGTCCATTCGGGGCTCCGGAGAGTGGAGATTGTCGTCATCGTCATCATCAACCTTTTTCGGGAACGAGTCCACGAGCACCTATGGGACCGGCAGACCGAGCCCCTTTCGGTTCGGCGGGGGCGAAGATCGCACAAAGAGCGGATCGAGGCGAAACACACGAGCAGTTTACCCAGGTTCGGGCCGCACGGATGCGTAAAACCCTACTCCTGCTTTGTGGTTTGTATTGAGTTCTTGCTCGGGAGCGCTGAGTGCTACAGTACACACCAGCAGCTAACAAGACCGAGCGTGAGTGTTCTCCTTCCCCCTCTACGTTTCGCACGGGCCTCCTTTTATATGCTCAAGGGGTCACCGACAGGTGGCAACGTAGACAAGGGTAAAAATGGAAAGGTGTTACGGTTGGTACAACTACCTGTTACAGTGTATCATACCTAACTCTGACGGCAGGGGACAAGGGCATTGAATGCCCATCTACATCGCCCAAATAGTGCAAAAGGGACCGTCAGGGACGCCACCGCTCGCCACGATGGCAATCTTGTCAGCACCGCTTGCCATCGCGCACCGCTGGCTGCACAGCCTCCCGCCACGTACGCCTGGAAGGGTCCTAGAGCGACACGTTGGTGGATGTGCTGGAGCGCGGGTACAGAGTGGTAGCTTGCCGTGGCAAGCGCCTTGCCGCGGTCGTTGTCTTGTCGCGTCCGGGAGCTCGTCGCTCACCGGGCCTTGCCGGGACGCATGGCGCGTCGCGGCAAGTTCATTAAGATGCCTTGGTTGGCCTTCCCGGCAAGCTCCTCTTGCCGGGGTCTTGTGCCTTGAGTGGCCTTCCTGGCAAGCTACTCTTGCCGGGGCCTTGTCTCCTTGGCTTGAATACTTTGTTCTTGAATGGCTCCAAAGGAACCATGGAGGACCTTGGCGGTCACCTGGCAAGCCTTGCTGCGGGATGCTGCGACTGCCCGTGCACAAGTTCGGGATACTAGGGTACCCCTACTCTAGTACACCGACAGGAGCCCTCGGGCCTAGGCCATACACGGTGCCGAGCGCTGTTGGGCCAGGCCTAAAACAGGGCACGGGCACGCGCGGCATGGGTTACGTCGTATCTCTCTCCGTATCCACCGCGCCCTCCCCGAACGACACGCGTTGAATGCGGCGTCGTGGGAGAGATCGTGGGTGGTTTCTTTATTCGGAAAGACGGAACGTCCGCCCCCTCACTCCTTATAAGCAGGGGAAACAGGGGCAATTCACCCACTCGCCGGTTGCTATTCCAATCCCGGAAACCTCCGCCGCTCCCCCTTCTTCCCAAAGCTGAAAGAGAGCAGCGCTATGCCCCCCATTGCCACCAGCACCACCAGCGCCGTTGACCTCCCCCACTACTTCCGCCATGGCTCCGAAAGCCGACAAGGGGAAGGTCGTGAAGTCGACCGAGGCGCAGCGGCTCGTGGCACTGCGAAAGGAGCGGGCAATCTCCCCCCCCCCAAGCTCACCGGTAAGGAGCTGAGGGAGAGTTTCTACCTCTTCTGGTCGACGGAGACGCGGGCGCATCCGCGCACGAAGGTACTTCCAGCCGTCGCTTCGAGAATGGCTCCAAATGGATATCCCTTCTTCGCCTTGTTCTTCTACAGTGGGCTCTGCCCGCCTTTCTCTGAGTTTTTCTGCGATCTTATGAACACCTACGGGTTCCGCCTCCTTGACTTCACCCCTAATGCTGTTCTGACCATGGCAGTTTTCGCACATCTCTGCGAAAACTTTGTCGGAGTCTATCCAAACGTAGCCCTTTTTCGTCACTTCTTTATGCCCCGAGTTGAGAGAGGAGAGCCTTCATCTGACGGAATCGCCTGGATCTCGAGAGCCGGCAAGAAGGAAGCTTATCTGGAGGGAGAGTTCCGCGGCAAGTGGGAGGAATGGAGAGCAGACTGGTGCTGGATTGTCGAGGAGAACCCGCAGCCATTTACCGCCCAGCGCCAAACCCCAGTAGCGCGCGGCAGCGATTGGAGCAACGTGGCCCCGGAAGATGATAGGCTGAAGATTGCCGTCACCCGGATCCAACGCCTTAGGCTTGCCGGGCTCACTGTGGGCGCGGTTGGCACAGATTTTCTTCGCCGCCGCATTGCCCCCCTGCAAGAGAGGAGGAGGCCTGCCTGGGACTTCCAGAATGCGGCGGACATCACGAGGCTGCGCCCGGGCCTCAACATCAACTTCACTGTTATGGAACTTGACGCAATGCTCCGGGAGCTGTTCAAGTACGACTCTCAACATCCCGAAGTGTTCAGGTTGCCGAAGGATGTCGTTCCGCTTTGCAATAACTCCTCGCTCAGCCGCATCCGTGCAATGATGCCGCTGTGCGACTCGCATGGAATTGTCCCAACTTGGCAAGAGCCTGCAGACGTCGTCGTGCAGGAGTTTTTTGACGGCTTGGTAGAAGTACCGGTCCGCTCCGACGAACAAAAAAGCCTCACTCGCGCCACCACTGATGCGGAGATGAAACGCATCGCCACTAGGCTGGAAGAGGTGGCGACAGCCGCAGCCACGGGCGAGTTTGGATTCACCGTGGAGGAGGCAGAGGCAGCAGAGTCGGCAAGCCGTGCTGAGCGAGAGGAGCTTGCCGGCGAGGAAGAGCTTGCCGGGCATGATGTCGGGTCGAGCGAGCCCGCCAAGGATACGAGCGGCTCGTTGGAGATCAACTCCTCTTCCTCCTCATCTTCAGATAGCTCGTCGCAAGCAGAGCCCCCAGTTCCACCAAGAAGGCGTCTCCGCAAGGCCGGGGACGTAGCGGAGTGGCGGACGAGTCGACAGTCGCCGCGCCGTGCGACACGCTCCACCGCGGCAAGCACTGTTGTCGCGGGAGCACCTCACGCTGCTGCGGCAACTGGAGCGGGGTCCACCCGGACCACCGCTTCTGCTCCTGGCGCTTCTCACGCCGCGGCGGCAGCCGGAGCGGGGTCGTCTCGGACCACCGCCACTGCTCCCGCCAAGCGGCCAAGGGAACCTACTCCTCCGCCTCCTCGCGCCGGAGGTGAGTCGTACTTCGACTTCTCCGCGTTCAGCTCCGACGAGGAAGAAGAAGAGTAAGATTCTTTGTTGTACTTGTAGTTCTTCAATTCTTGTTGTTTTGCCTTGTATCTCATTCGCTTTACTCCGAACTTATTCCTTTTTAGGACTCTGGCCCAGAGAGCGGCAAAGAGAGCCAAGGTCCCGGCGTGTCCAAAGGGGGTGATTATCGTCGAGGACGAACCCACCGCGACAGCACAGGGTGCGTCCGAGACCACCTCGCCGGACCCGGCAACTATTCTCCAGAGCAGCCCCCAGCGTAAGTATATGGTTCGCTTTCCGCTGTTAGGCGCGCATGGATGCTCTTTCTTTGCTGACATCTGATTGTTGGTTTGTGTAGGAGCAGAGCAGCCCCATCAGGAGCGCCCGGAGGCCGCCCCCGACATGCCATCTGCTTCGACTATACCGCCAAGGGAGAGTTCTCCGACAAGGGACTCTGCTGAGGAGCCAGCTCGCGCAGAAGGGATGCCGGCCAGCGCTGCGGCGGCAAGCGGCAGCACCAGCGGCCCCCCGACGGCGGAGACTACGACTGCAGAACCCGGTACAGGTAATCCTCTTGCTTCAAAACTTCCCTTGGGTTCTTCTTCCTTTGATCTTCTTTTTGGATATTTGCTTGACTTTTCTCCCTTTTCCGGCCGTCAGACCCATCTGCTGTGAAGCCGATGGAGATCGAGGTTGCTGGCGAGGAGAACACCACTAAGGCCGTCGTCGATGATGTCGTCGAGATTGCCGCGGGCGGTGATACCGACGACGCCGCTGCCACCGAAGAAGCAGCCGGCGCTGATGATCCCGCCGGCGAAGAGGCCGCCAAAGCTGCCGCCGCAGAAGCTGGCGAGAGGTCTGGTGATCGCACTGACGGCCCTGAGGCTGCAGGAGCGCCAGGCGCTACGCCAACCGCCGATCCTTCCGCCGCTGCCGCAGTGTTAGGCTCCAAAGAGCCCCAGCCAGGCGTCTACTTGAAGGCCGGCGAAAACATCTTCATCAACCTCCCCTGGGCGTCAAGCTCCAGGGCGCCGGTCGAAGGAGAAAGCTTCGATGGAGAGGTGCTCGCCTCCGCTGGGCTGACGCTGGTTGATGCACCGAGCAGCAGCAGCGGCGAGCCTGAGGAGGAGCGGCTGCTGCGGAAGCTGGTGTCGCTCTACCGTGCTCGGCAGGCCAAGCTGGAACCCCGAGAGGCGCTTGTCGCGAAGGCGGGAGCGGACATCGAGAAGCGCGCGGAGGAGCTCCGGGGTCGTAACCATGAAGCTCTCCAGTCCCTGGCAGAGGAGCGGGCGCAACTCGCCGAGGATCAGAAGGCCTTCCTCCTCGAGAAGGCTGAAGTCGAAGAACAACAGCGGCTTGCCGCTGAGAAGCTGTCTGCGCAGGAGGGCGAGCTGGCGCAGCGGAAGGTTAACCTTGATAGCCACGAGGAGGAGCTTACTGCGCGAGCAAACATTCGGCGGAGCCCTCAAGCAAGCAAAGGATGCTGCCGCAGCTGCCGAGGCCGCCAAGAAGGAGCTGGAGACGAAGGTGGCGCGGCTGGAGGCCGATCTCAAGGCGAGCGGTGAAGAGCTTGCCGCGCTCAAGCGTGAGCGGGAGAAGGACGCCTACAGCTTGTCAGAGCTGCAGGTTCGTCTCGCCGAGAAGGGCAAGGAACTTGGCGCCGCCAAGGACTCCAACGCAGATCTTGAGTTAAAGCTGACTACTTTGACCAAGACGCTGGACGGCGCCAGGGAGCAGGAAGTGGCTTTGAAGGAGGAGATCAAGGCCGATAAGGCACTGCTGGCGAGTGCTGCTGCCGCCCAGAACGCTCTTAGGGAGAATGTGGAGCATTGGATGGAGGGTCTCGTGGATGCTGCCGCAGACATTGACAGGGAGCTGGCGCAGCTGGGGATGGAGGATCTCGGGTATCCCTCTGATGAGAACCTCCAACCCAGCGCCAAGCTCACCTTGTTCTTCAAAGGCGTGGCGACGGCCCTCCAGCGACTCCGGGGGAAGATTCCAAAGCAGCTGGCCGACGAGTCGCGCAAGATCTGCACGGGATCTCTTCAAAAGGTGTTGGTGAAGGTGGCCTTCCGCAACCCGAGCCTCAACCTCACCAACGTCCTCAAGACCCTGCCACCGGATGCTGATCTGGAAGCGCTCAAGACCCTTGTCCCACCCATTGTGGACAAGGTGAGCGGGATCAAGAGGATTGAGGGCGATCGCGTAGACTAGGCCGCCCGTTTTCTTCTTTTCTTGTCGCTGCTGGTCATGTTATGAGAACAATCTGTTAGAGCCGCGACAAGCTACCTTGTAATATAACTCTATTTTGGGTAATGATTGCAATGTTATTTCCTTTACTTGATTCCTTCCTTTGTATGTTTTTGCCCTGCGCTTTTAGGGAACTTGCCGGCGCAGGCACCTTAGCCGCGAGCGCTGAGTGCGGGACGTCAGCAGCCTGCTGGCGGTGCCGTTACCAACAAGAAACATTGTCGCACTAGTCGCAGCACACTTAAGTTGTTGAGCGGACTCGAAACAAAGTAAGGGCGCAACTAGCTACGAGTTGGTTCCTCCGCGCATAAGTTTTCCATACAAAGCACGGTCGTTCAAGGAAGATAACTTAAAAAATTAAAAATCTGATTGCTCAAACTTTGGCAACTTAGCTTTTCTGTTGTTTGCTTCCCGGTAAGGCGAAACTTTCTTGAACGACGCCTGGTCCATACCATTATCTTCTCCTCCCCCCCCCCCCCCCCCCC
>LR738711.1:831735489-831752864 GCA_902687465.1 Secale cereale | reverse complement strand
CCCCCCCCCCCCGGCAAACTTGTGGGCGAGGGAACCTTCCTTTCTTGAGAAAAAGAAAGAAGAGAAAATAAAGATATGGAGCCTTACGGCTCGTTATTGCTTACCGGGGGTAGGTGCTGCACAAAGTGTCAGATAACAAATGCAAAAAAATAGAAAGCATGAAATTGTCAAGATGTGCGGAACACATGAGCTTTATTTATGCACGGGGTCTGCGCCTGGCTTTGTACAAAGGATTACATGCAACAGCGGCAAGACTTGTACAAAAGGTGGTTGCCGGAACAGGTCCCGGCAACCGCGCCTTACGGGTAAAACTTATGAAGATGCTCAATGTTCCAGGAGTTGCTCACCGGAATGCCATCTTCGGTCTCAAGGCGGACAGCACCAGGCCTAGTGACTCGTTTCACCCGGTAAGGGCCTTCCCACTTCGGCGTCAACTTGTTGGAAATCTTGGCGGACTGAACGCGCCGAAGAACAAGGTCGCATTCCTCGAGACTTCTGGCGTTAACTTTGCGGCTATGGTAGCGGCGCAAAGCTTGCTGGTAGCGAGCAGCTCGTACAGCAGCCTGAAGACGGTCTTCCTGAAGGAGCAGCGCGTCATCTTGTCGCAGCTGCTCTTGCTCAAGCTCATCATAAGCGAGCACTCGAGGTCACCCATATATGAGTTCCGTGGGGAGAACTGCCTCTGCTCCATAGACTAGAGCGAAAAGTGTCTGGCCAGTGGCTCGATTTGGTGTCGTCCTGATCGACCAAAGAACTACCGGCAGCTCCTCAATCTAGTTTCTTCCGCACTTGCGCAGCCTGTCGAAAGTCCTGGTCTTGAGCCCACGCAGCACTTCAGCATTTGCCCTCTCCGCTTGACCGTTGCTTCTCGGGTGAGCAACAGAAGCGAAGCAGACCTTGGCGCCAAGATCTTGGACGTACTGCATGAAGGTGCGGCTCGTGAATTGCGTACCGTTGTCGGTGATGATCCTGTTAGGGATCCCGAAGCGGCAAACAATCGACCTGAAGAACTTGACTGCTGACTGTGCTGTCACCTTCCTCACTGCTTCCACTTCCGGCCACTTTGTGAACTTGTCGATTGCAACGTACAAGTACTCAAAGCCCCCGACTGCTCGGGGAAAGGGGCCGAGGATGTCGAGCCCCCAGACCGAAAATGGCCAGGATAAAGGGATCGTCTGGAGAGCTTGAGCTGGCTGGTGTATCTGCTTGGAATGGAACTGGCACGCTTCACACTTGGTTACTTGTGCAGTTGCATCCTGGAGGGCTGTCGGCAAAATGAAACCTTGCCTGAATGCTTTGCCGGCAAGTGCCCTTGCGCCAATGTGGTGACCACATATGCCTCCATGTATCTCTGCCAACAGCTTTTGTCCGCCTTCTCAGTGAATACACTTCAATTTCACACCGTTGAGTCTTCTTCTGTACAGTGTGTTGTCAACAAACTAGTACATACTTGACTGTCGGGCTACTCTTTCCGCTTCTTCTTGCTCTTCGGGAAGTTCTCCTGTCTGAAGGAAACGGACAATCTGTTGTGCCCATGCTGGAGCTTGTGGCTCGATAACAAGGACTAAAGGCACATCTGCTGCTGCGGGAACATCCGCTCCTACGGCGAAAACCTGCGGCTCAGCCGGAGCTTGACGTTCCCCGGCAAGCTTGCCGGAGCAAAACTTGTCGGGAGCCTATCCTTCAACGGAACAAACCCTAGGGCTTGCCGGAGCAGACTGCTCCTCAGCACTCTTGGTGTTGATCTTGGGGACCTTCTTGGCGGCGGTTTCGGGAAGCTCTGCCGGAAAATAGTCACCAGAAATCAACTTCCTCTTCTTTCTCTGTCCAGTTGATGGCGTTACAGACGGTTGAGTCAGCTTGAGCACAAAGATCTCTAGTTCCACAGGTAACTTAAGTGCGGCGCACTTCGACAGGCCATCGGCAATGTCGTTCTGAGGTCTTGGAACATGCTCCATCTATAGGCCGTCAAAGTTCTCTTCTAGCTTTCTCACTTCATCAACGTAGGCTTCCATCAACGGACTCTGATAACTCTTGTTCACTTGGCGGACGACAAGCTGCGAGTCACCCTTGACAATGAGCTTCTTGATCCCAAGGTCTGCCGCGATCCTGAGACCGCAAGCAAACCTTCATACTCTGCGGTATTGTTTGTTGCTTGCTCCTTGGGAAAGTGCATCTGGACTACATACTTGAGGTGCTCTCCAGTGGGTGCAACAAGCAGCACGCCAGCACCGGCGCCTTGCAGCGAGAAGGCACCATCAAAGTACATCAGCCACTCTTTGCTTGCTTCCTTGACGGGGATGCTCGTTTCTGGAATTTCTTCATCTGGTGTTGGCATCCACTCTGCTATGATTCTGCCAATGCTCTGCTTTGGATAGTTGAAGTGCTCTCAAACTTGAGGCCAAAGCTTGACAGTTCCAGTGCCCACTCAACAATCCTGCCTGTTGCTTCTGGATTCTGCAGTATCCTCTTCAGCGGAAAACGAGTGACAACTGTGATCTCATGTGCTTGGAAGTAATGGCGCAGCTTTCTCGAGGCCATGAGAAGGCCGAAAAGCAATTTCTGCACACCAGAGTACCTTGACCTAGCCCCCTGCAGAAGGGAACTGACAAAGTAAACTGGGCGCTGCACCATTCTCTTCCGTATCTCTTCGCGCGCCTGCGCAGATCCATCTTTGTCGGGACCAGAGCTTGTCGGGGAAGCCCCCTGCTTGTCGCTGGATGCGCCTGCCGTGGTTGCCGGCTCATCATCTGCCTCCCTCTCCGCTACTAACGCAGCACTAACCACTTGATTGGTTGCCGCTATATACAGCAGCAACTTCTCTTGTGGCTTAGGTGCGACAAGTGTTGGAGTGGAGGACAGGTATCTCTTCAAGTCTTGCAGTGCAGCCTCCGCTTCCGGAGTCCATTTCATTGGACCTGCCTTTTTCAATATTTTGAAAAACGGCAGGGCGCGCTCAGCAGACTTAGAGATAAACCTGCTGAGAGCAACCATGCAACCGACAAGTCTTTGTACATCCTTGACGCGCTTTGGTGCTTCAATTTGCTCAATGACCTTGATCTTGTCGGGATTGGCTTCAATTCCCCGCTGAGACACGAAGAACCCGAGAAGCTTGCCGGAAGGGACTCCAAACACACACTTCTCGGGGTTGAGCTTGAGGCTGATCTTGCGCAGATTTGCAAAGGTCTCGTCTAAATCTTGAATCAGAGTTGCCTTGTCCTTGCTCTTGACCACTATGTCATCCATGTAGGCTTCCACATTTCTGTGTATTTGTGGCTCAAAAGCGACATGGACTACCCTTGCAAATGTTGAACCAACATTCTTTAAACCAAAAGGCATCCGTATGAAACAGTACGCGCCACATGGAGTGATGAATGCGGTCTTCTCCCCATCCTCTTCTGCCATGAAGATCTGATGGTATCCTGAGTATGCGTCAAGAAATGAAAGCAAGTCACATCCGGCCGTGGAGTCAACAATCTGGTCAATGCGCGGCAAGGGAAATGGTTCTTTGGGACAAGCTTTATTAACATCGGTAAAGTCGATACAAAGCCTCAATTTCCCATTTGCCTTGCGCACGACTACATGATTGGCCAACCACGTAGGATGGAGCACTCCTCTGACAAGGCCTGCTGCTTCCAACTTCTTGATCTCTTCTGCGATGAATTCTTGGCGCTCCACTGCTTGCTTCCTGACCTTCTGCTTGACGGGCCGCGCATGAGGACAGACGGCAAGATGGTGCTCAATTACTTTCCTGGGAACACCGGGGATGTCAGACGGTTGCCACACAAACACGTCGACGTTCGCCCGCAGGAAAGCAATGAGCGCGCTTTCCTATTTAGGGTCAAGAGTGGCACTGATGGTGAAGGTACCACCAGTGTAGTCCTCCTTGGCGGACACCTTCTTGGTCTCTGGCGGAGCTGCCATTGTCTTCTTACACTTGTCGGTGGAGCTCGATGGTGCGTCCTCGACGGTAGCGCAGCACTCCGAAGAGGTGCGCTTGCCGGAGTGGGCATCAGAACTCTTGCCGGACTTGGTCTTCTTCTTCCCCCCAAAGATGTCGGGGAACGAGTCCACGAGCACCTATGGGACCGGCGGACCGAGCCCCTTTCGGTTCGGCGGGGGCGAAGATCGCACGAAGAGCGGATCGAGGCGAAACAAACGAGCAGTTTACCCAGGTTCGGGCCGCACGGATGCGTAAAACCCTACTCCTGCTTTGTGGTTTGTATTGAGTTCTTGCTCGGGAGCGCTGAGTGCTACAGTACACACAAGCAGCTAACGAGACCGAGCGTGAGTGTTCTCCTTCCCCCTCTACGTTGCGCATGGGCCTCCTTTTATATGCTCAAGGGGTCACCGACAGGTGGCAACGTAGACAAGGGTAAAAATGGAAAGGTGTTACGGTTGGTACAACTACCTGTTACAGTGTATCATACCTAACTCTGATGGCAGGGGACAAGGGCATTGAATGCCCATCTGCGTCGCCCAAATAGTGCAAAAGGGACCGTCAGGGACGCCACCGCTCGCCACGATGGCAATCTTCTCAGCACCGCTTGCCACCGCGCACCGCTGGCTGCACAGCCTCCCGCCACGTATGCCTGGAAGGGTCCTAGAGCGACACGTTGGTGGATGTGCTGGAGCGCGGGTACAGAGTGGTAGCTTGCCGCGGCAAGTGCCTTGCCGCGGTCGTTGTCTTGTCGCGTCCGGGAGCTCGTCGCTCACCGGGCCTTGCCGGGACGCGTGGCGCGTTGCGGCAAGTTCCTTGAGATGCCTTGGTTGGCCTTCCCGGCAAGCTCCTCTTGCCGGGGTCTTGTGCCTTGAGTGGCCTTCCTGGCAAGCTCCTCTTGCCGGGGCCTTGTCTCCTTGGCTTGAATACTTTGTTCTTGAATGGCTCCAAAGGAACCACGGAGGACCTTGGCGGTCACCCGGCAAGCCATGCTGCGGGATGCTGCGACTGCCCGTGCACAAGTTCGGGATACTAGGGTACCCCTACTCTAGTACACCGACAGGAGCCCCCGGACCTGGGCCATACACGGTGCCGAGCGCTGTTGGGCCAGGCCCAAAATAGGGCACGGGCACGCGCGTCCTAGGTTACGCCGTATCTCTCTCCGTATCCATCGCGCCCTCCCCGAACGACACGCGTTGAATGCGGCGTCGTGGGAGAGATCGTGGGTGGTTTCTTTATTCGGAAAGACGGAACGTCCGCCCCCTCCCTCCTTATAAGCAGGGGAAACATGGGCAGTTTGCCCACTCGCCGGTTGCTATTCCAATCTCGGAAACCTCCGCCGCTCCCCCTTCTTCCCAAAGCTGAAAGAGAGCAGCGCTCTGCCCCCCATTGCCACCAGCACCACCAGCGCCGTCGACCTCCCCCACCACTTCCGCCATGGCTCCGAAAGCCGACAAGGGGAAGGTCGTGAAGTCGACCGAGGCGCAGCGGCTCGTGGCGCTGCGAAAGGAGCGGGCAATCTCCCCCCCCCCAAGCTCACCGCGAAGGAGCTGAGGGAGAGTTTCTACCTCTTCTGGTCGACAGAGACGCGGGCACATCCGCGCGCGAAGGTACTTCCAGCCGTCGCTTCGAGAATGGCTCCAAATGGATATCCCTTCTTCTCCTTGTTCTTCTACTGCGGGCTCTTCCCGCCTTTCTCTAAGTTTTTCTGCGATCTTATGAACACCTACGGGTTCCGCCTCCTTGACTTCACCCCCAATGTTGTTCTGACCATGGCAGTTTTCGCACATCTCTGCGAAAACTTTGTCGGAGTCTATCCAAACGTAGCCCTTTTTCGCCACTTCTTTATGTACCGAGTTGAAAGAGGAGAGCCTTTATCCGACGGAATTGCCTGGATCTTGAGAGCCGGCAAGAAGGAAGCTTATTTAGAGGGAGAGTTCCGCGACAAGTGGGAGGAATGGAGAGCAGACTGGTGCTGGATTGTCGAGGAGAACCCGCAGCCGTTTACCGCCCAGCGCCAAACCCCAGTAGCGCGCGGCAGCGATTGGAGCAACGTGGCCCCGGAAGACGATAGGCTGAAGATTAGCGTCACCCGGATCCAACGCCTTAGGCTTGCCGGGCTCACTGTAGGCGCAGTTGGCGCAGATTTTCTTCGCCGCCGCATCGCCCCCCTGCCGGAGAGGAGGAGGCCCGCCTGGGACTTCCAGAATGCGGCGGACATCATGAGGCTGCGCCCGGGCCTCAACTTCAACTTCACTGTTATGGAACTTGATGCAATGCTCCGGGAGCTGTTCCAGTACAACTCACAACATCCCGAAGTGTTCAGGTTGCCGAAGGATGTCGTTCCGCTGTGCAATAACTCCTCGCTCAGCCGCATCCGTGCAATGATGCCGATGTGCGACTCGCATGGAATTGTCCCAACTTGGCAAGAGCCTGCAGACGTCGTCGTGCAGGAGTTTTTTGACGGCTTGGTAGAAGTGTCGGTCCGCTCCGACGAACAGAAAAGCCTCACTCGCGCCACCACCGATGCGAAGATGAAACGCATCGCCACTAGGCTGGAAGAGGTGGCGACAGCCGCAGCCGTGGGCGAGTTTGGATTCACCGTGGAGGAGGCAGAGGCAGCAGAGTCGGCAAGCCGTGCCGAGCGAGAGGAGCTTGCCGGCGAGGAAGAGCTTGGCGGGCATGATGTGGGGTCGAGCGAGCCCGCCATGGATACGAGCGGCTCGTTGGAGATCAACTCATCTTCCTCCTCATCTTCAGACCGCAAGTCGCAAGCAGAGCCCCCAGCTCCACCAAGAAGGCGTCTCCGCAAGGCCGGGGACATAGCGGAGTGCCGGACGAGTCGACAGTCGCCGCGTTGCGCAACACGCTCCACCGCGGCAAGCACTTGCCGCGGGAGCACCTCACGCTGCTGTGGCAACTGGAGCGGGGTCCACCCGGACCACCGCTTCTGCTCCTGCCGCTTCTCACGCCGCGAAGGCAGCCGGAGCGGGGTCGTCTCGGACCACCGCCACTGCTCCCGCCAAGCGGCCAAGGGAACCTACTCCTCCTTCAAACCCACCTCATGCTCCCTGGCGCCGTACAGCGTCTTGGTCAAAGTAGTCAGCTTCAACTCAAGATCTGCGTTGGAGTCCTTGGCGGCGCCAAGTTCTTTGCCCTTCTCGGCGAGACGAACCTGCAGCTCTGACAAGCTGTAGGCGTCCTTCTTCCGCTCACGCTTGAGCGCGGCAAGCTCTTCGTCGCTCGCCTTGAGATCAGCCTCCAGCCGCGCCACCTTCGTCTCCAGCTCCTTCTTGGCGGCCTCGGCAGCTGCGGCAGCATCCTTTGCTTGCTTGAGGGCTCCGCCGAATGTTTGCTCGCGAGCAGTAAGCTCCTCCTCGTGGCTGTCAAGGTTAAACTTCCGCTGCGCCAGCTCGCCCTCCTGCGCAGACAGCTTCTCAGCGGCAAGCCGCTGTAGTTCTTCGACTTCAGCCTTCTCGAGGAGGAAGGCCTGCTGCTCCTCGGCGAGTTGGGCCCGCTCCTCTGCCTGGGACTGGAGAGCTTCCTGGTTAAGACCCCGGAGCTCCTCCATGCGCTTCTCGATGTCCGCTCCCGCCTTCGCGACAAGCGCCTCTCAGGATTCCAGCTTGGCCTGTCAAGCACGGTAGAGCGACACCAGCTTCCGCAGCAGCTGCTCCTCCTCAGGCTCGCCTCTGCTGCTGCTCGGCACATCAACCAGCGTCAGCCCAGCGGAGCCGAGCACCTCTCCATCGAAGCTTTCTCCTTCGACCGGCGCCCTGGAGCTTGACGCCCAGGGGAGGTTGATGAAGACGTTTTCGCTGGCCTTCAAGTAGACGCCTGGCTGGGGCTCTTCGGAGCCTGACGCTGCGGCAGCGACGGAAGGATCGGCGGTCGGCGTAGCGCCTGGCGCTCCTGCGGCCTCAGGGCCGTCAGTGCGATCGCCAAACCCCTCGCCAGCTTCTGCGGCGGTAGCATTGGCGGCCTCTTCGCCGGCGGGATCATCAGCGTTGGCTGCTTCTTTGGTGGCAGCGGCGTCGTCGGTATCACCGCCCGCGGCAATCTTGACGACATCATCGATGGCGGCCTCGGTGGTGTTCTCCTCGCCAGCAACCTCGATCTCCATCGGCTCCGCAACAGATGGGTCTGACGGCCGGAAAAGGGAGAAAAGTCAAGCAAATATCCAAAAAGAAGATCAAAAGAAGAAGAACCCAAGGGAAGTTTTGAAGCGAGAGGATTACCTGTACCGGGTTCTGCAGTCGTAGTCTCTGCCGTCGGGGGGCCGCTGGTGCTGCCGCTTGCCGTCGCAGCGCTGGTCGGCATCCCTCCTGCGCGAGCCGGCTCCTCGGCAGAGTCCCTTGCCGGAGAACTCTCCCTTGACGGCAAGTCGAAGCAGATGGCATGTCGGGGGCGGCCTCCGGGCGCTCCTGGTGGGGCTGCTCTGCTCCTACACAAACCAACAATCAGATGTCAGCAAAGAAAGAGCATCCATGCACGCCTAACAGCGGAAAGCAAACCATATACTTACGCTAGGGGCTGCTCTGGAGAATAGTTGCCGGGTCCGGCAAGGTGGTCTTGGACGCACCCTCTGCTGTCGCGGTTGGTTCGTCCTCGGGAGTTTCAACGGTAGGTGACTTGTGATCTGTTGCGGCTGCCGCTTCCCGGTAGATCTTGTCGGCGCAGATAAGAGCATCCTTGTTGTCGCCAGGGACAGAGATGACACTTATCGGGCCTGGCATCTTCAGCATGTTGTATGCGTAGTGAGAGGCTGCCATGAACTTGGCGAGTGCTGGACGGCCGAGTATCCCATTGTAAGGCAATGGAAAATTGGCAACGTCAAAAGTGACCCTCTCAGTCCTGAAGTTCACCTCGCTACCAAATGTCACCGGCAACATGATCTTCCCCTTCGGCTTGCTCCTTACCGGGTTGATTCCTTGGAATGTGCCAGTCTCTTCAAGCTCGCTGTCAGGGACCTGGAGTTTCTGGAGTACAGCGGAGGAGATCAGGTTCAAGCTGGCCCCGCCGTCAACTAGCATCTTAGTGACCTTGATGTTGCGGATAGTTGGTGAAACCAACATCGGCAAGCACCCGACCGCAGTTGTGCGATCAGGGTGGTCCTCAATATCAAAGATGATAGGCGTGCTGGACCATTTCAGAAGCTTGCGTGAGTCGACAGGTGGTTCTGCCGCATTGACTTCCCGCACCCACTGCTTGAGTTGGCGGTGTGAAGTATGCAGAGAAGCACCGCCGTCAACGCATAAGACCTCAGTGGCTTTCTGGAACTCCTGTTCATTGGTCTCGACATCATCCATGTCTTCATCGTCGTCGTCATATTCATCCTTGTCGCGGCCGCGGGGAGGTCTGTCTCCTTGTTGCTGCTTGGCCTTGCCGCGGTGTCCTCCCCGGCCGGTGCGCTTCTTGCCGGATCCTCCAGCACCTCCTTGGGCCTTCTCCTTGTCGCGTCGCTCGTATTCAGCCTTTTGCTGCTCGACAAGCTGCTCGACCTTCTGGCAGCTCTGGAGGTCATGGCCCTTGGTGCGGTGGATCTTGCAGTACTGCTCGTCGGTGCTGTCCTGCTTGTCGGCAACCGCCACAGCCTGGCAGTTGGTGCATGCGGCAATCTCCTTGCCGGAGCTACCAACTTTGGCTTTCTTGGCGCCACCTTCGTTGCCGGACTGCTCAACGACTAGCACATCTTTGCCTTTCCTCTTCCTGTTGTTCCGCCGCCGGTTTTTCTTTGCCGGAGCAGCATCCTCGCCGTCAGATCCTCCTGCTCTTGTATTCTCTCCGGGGAGTTTCCTCCCTTCCTCAACACGTGCACACTTGTCGGCCAGGGCATACAGCTCACTGACGTCTCTGATCTTGCACATCGCCATCTCCTCCCGCATCCTGCGGTTACGCACGTTCTGATGGAACGCGCTGATGACCACGGCAGGGTGGACATCTGGGATGTTGTGCTGTACATGGTTGAATCTCTGAATGTACTTGCGCAGGGGCTCTCCTTCCTTCTGGGCGAGCAGATGAAGGTCACTCTCTTGGACATGAGGTTTGTGGCCGCCTGTAAAGGCGCCGACAAACTGATGGCATAGGTCTGCCCAGGAGGATATGGAGTTGTCCGGCAAGTGCATGAGCCAGGACCTGACGTTGGGCTTGAGCACCAGCGGGAAGTAGTTGGCAAGGATCTTGTCGTCCCGCCCCCCGGCAGCTTGCACCGCGATGGTGTAGATGCTGAGGAACTCCGACGGATGCGACTTGCCATCATACTTCTCTGGTACGTCTGGCTTGAAATTCTTCTTGCTGGGCCACTGGACTTGCCGCGGCTCACGAGTAAACGCAGGGCAACCTACCACGTACGGCAAGTCACCTGGTTCCCCTGGCGCATGCATGTCGACAGAGGGCCCAGCGCGCTGGTCCGATTGACGCCGCGCTTCTCTTCGGCGCTCGATGTGAGTACGAGCGTCTTCTTGCTGTTGTTCGTGAAGAACTTGGCGCTGATCGCGACGAGCTCGTGGATCTGATGACGAAGTGGAGTCGCTGTCGAGGTGGATCCGGCGAGTCGACGATCTTGGTCTTCGGGGCGGAGAGTGCACGGTGGTTGCACCCCCACCGGTCTTGTCGCCACCGGCTCGTGCCTGGCTGACTTGTCGCGGCTGCGATGTACTCGGCTGCCGTGGAGTGTCGCCGTTGGCGAAGCCGATGAGACTCTGAATGGTGGCCCTCCAGTCGTCGATCTTGTCTGCCGTTGGAGGGTAGTCCAGGAGCAGTTGAGCTCGCGCCAAAGCTTCTGTTGAAGTGGTGGGTGGCGGTGGCGAACGGTGTGAGGAGCGGGATATGCTCGGACTTCTAACTATGTTAGAAGGAGCAGTATCCCGTCCAGGCGACCGTTCCTCGCTCGTGTCAGCATGTTGGCGTGTATGCTGGTCTTGAGCACTCCGAGATCCACCAGCTCGATCTTGGTCCAGCAAACGTATGGTACCGTGAGTACCATGACGCTGCCGGTCCCGCGCCTCCTGAGATGGGCGCAGTGCATGTAGGGACGCCGAGGTCTTGGAGTGCGCCCGGTCATTGTGGGAGTCGACTACGCCGCCGATGGGCAGCGCAGCCTTGTCCTTGGACCTGGCAACACCGCGAGCTCCCTCGTCGACGCGGCTCCGAGGTGGCCTTGTGTCGACGCCCGTTCTTCCGCTGGCGTCTACCCCACCAGACGTTTGCTCCGGCGGTGGTGGGTTCGACGCGGACGGAGCAGCCGCCTCCGAAGCCTTCTTCTTCGGCGGCATGTCGATGAAGACGACAAAGATCTAGCTCGTGCGAACGCCGGATCAGGTTCACACAACCTCGACACCCCTACCTGGCGTACCAAAGATGTCGAGGAACGAGTCCACGAGCACTTATGGGACCGGCGGACCGAGCCCCTTTCGGTTCGGCGGGGGCGAAGATCGCACGAAGAGCGGATCGAGGCGAAACACACGAGCAGTTTACCCAGGTTCGGGCCGCACGGATGCGTAAAACCCTACTCTTGCTTTGTGGTTTGTATTGAGTTCTTGCTCGGGAGCGCTGAGTGCTACAGTACACACCAGCAGCTAACGAGACCGAGCGTGAGTGTTCTCCTTCCCCCTCTACGTTGCGCATGGGCCTCCTTTTATATGCTCAAGGGGTCACCGACAGGTGGCAACGTAGACAAGGGTAAAAATGGAAAGGTGTTATGGTTGGTACAACTACCTGTTACAGTGTATCATACCTAACTCTGACGGCAGGGGACAAGGGCATTGAATGCCCATCTGTGTCGCCCAAATAGTGCAAAAGGGACCGTCAGGGACGCCACCGCTCGCCACGATGGCAATCTTGTCAGCACCGCTTGCAACCGCGCATCGCTGGCTGCACAGCCTCCCGCCACGTATGCTTGGAAGGGTCCTAGAGTGACACGTTGGTGGATGTGTTGGAGCGCGGGTACAGAGTGGTAGCTTGCCGTGGCAAGCGCCTTGCCGCGGTCGTTGTCTTGTCGCGTCCGGGAGCTCGTCACTCACCAGGCCTTGCCGGGACGCGTGGCGCGTCGCGACAAGTTCCTTGAGATGCCTTAGTTGGCCTTCCCGGCAAGCTCCGCTTGCCGGGGTCTTGTGCCTTGAGTGGCCTTCCCGGCAAGCTCCTCTTGCTGGGGCCTTGTCTCCATGGCTTGAATACTTTGTTCTTGAATGGCTCCAAAGGAACCACGGAGGACCTTGGCGGTCACCCAGCAAGCCTTGCTGCGGGATGCTGCGACTGCCCGTGCACAAGTTCGGGATACTAGGGTAGCCCTACTCTAGTACACCGACAACCTTCCTCCATCACCAATTCCATTATGCTCATCGCCGTGTGTGAGTAATTCCATCATAGGCTTGCTGGACGGTGATGGGTTGGATGGGATCTATCATGTAATCGAGTTAGTTTTGTTAGGGTTTGATCCCTAGTATCCACTATGTTATGAGATTGATGTTGCTATGACCTTGCTATGCTTAATGCTTGTGACTAGGGCCCGAGTGCCATGATTTCAGATCTGAACCTATTATGTTTTCATGAATATATGTGTGTTCTTGATCCTATCTTGCAAGTCTATAGTCACCTACTATGTGTTACGATCCGGCAACCCTGAAGTGACAATAATCGGGACCACTCCCAGTGATGACCATAGTTTGAGGAGTTCATGTATTCACTATGTGTTAATGCTTTGGTCCGGTACTCTAGTAAAAGGAGGCCTTAATATCCCTTAGTTTCCAATAGGACCCCGCTGCCACGGGAGGGTAGGACAAAAGATGCCATGCAAGTTCTTTTCCATAAGCACGTATGACTATATTCGGAATACATGCCTACATTGCATTGATGAACTGGAGCTAGTTCCGTGTCACCCTAGGTTATAACTTCTACATGATGAATTGCATCCAACGTAATTTCCCATCACCGATCTGATGCCTACGAGCTTTACCTATATTGCTAGTTGCTTATTTACTTTTCCATTTCTATTATCACAAAAACTACAAAAACACCATCTTTACTTTTATTGCTGATACCGCCACTATCATATTACTTTGCTACTAAACTACGTTGCTGCAGATACTAAGTTTCTAGGTGTGGTTGAATTGACAACTCAGCTGCTAATACTTAAGAGTATTCTTTGGCTCCCCTTGTGTCGAATCAACAAATTTGGGTTTAATACTTTACCCTCGAAAACTGCTGCGATCCCCTACACTTGTGGGTTATCAATAGGAAACTCAAAACCTCCAATAGTGATAGTTGAAGTTTTTCCAATATAATTGATACTGTGGACCTGAGGTTGTTTCCTCGGAAAGTGTACTGTATGCTCATTACCATTGACATGAAAAGTGGCATTGCCTTTGTTGCAATCAATAACAACCCCTGCAGTATTCAAAAAGGGTCTTCCAAGAATAATAGACATACTATCATCCTCGGGAATATCAAGTATAACAAAGTCCGTTAGAATAGTAACATTTGCAACTACAACAGGCACATCCTCACAAATACCGACACGTATAGCAGTTGATTTATCAGCCATTTGCAAAGATATTTCAGTAGGTGTCAACTTACTCAAGTCAAGTCTACGATATAAAGAGAGAGGCATAACACTAACACCAGCTCCAAGATCACACAAAGCAGTTTTAACATAGTTTTTCTTAATGGAGCAAGGTATAGTAGGTACTCCTGGATCTCCTAATTTCTTTGGCATTCCACCCTTGAAAGTGTAATTGGCAAGCATGGTGGAAATTTCTACTTCAGGTATCTTTCTTTTGTTGGTGATAATATCCTTCATATACTTAGCATAAGGATTTGTTTTAAGCACATCAGTCAAACGCATACGCAAAAAGATAGATCTAATCATTTCAGCAAAGCGCTCAAAATCCTCATCATCCTTTTTCTTGGATGGTTTCGGAGGAAAAGGCATGGGTTTGTGAACCCATGGTTCTCTTTCCTTACCATGCTTCCTGGCGACAAAGTCTCTCTTATCATAACGTTGATTCTTTGATTGTGGGTTATCAAGATCAACCGTAGGTTCAATCTCTACATCATTATCATTGCTAAGTTGAGCATCATCATGAACATCATCATTAATATTATCACTAGGCTCATGTTCATTACCAGATTGTGTCTCAGCATCAGAAACAGATATATCATT
Source organism: Secale cereale (assembly GCA_902687465.1). Lineage (NCBI taxonomy): Eukaryota > Viridiplantae > Streptophyta > Magnoliopsida > Poales > Poaceae > Secale > Secale cereale. The sequence continues at coordinate 831,738,765 of LR738711.1, read as the reverse complement.
AGGATTCTCAGGTGTGTCAGCTACAGGTTCACTAGAAGCATGCAAAGTCCTATTATTTTTCTTTTTCTTCTTCTTAGAAGAACTAGGAGCATCTAAATTAGCTCTCTGAGAATCTTGCTCAATTCTCTTAGGGTGGCCTTCAGGATACAGAGGTTCCCGAGTCATTTTACCACCTCTAGTTGCAACTCTAACAGCATAGTCATTATTCTTACTATTTAATTCATTGAGCAAATCATTCTGAGCCTTAAGTACTTGTTCTACTTGAGTGGTGACCATAGAAGCATGTATACTAATGAGTTTCAGTTCACCTTTAGCTCTAGACAGATAATCACTCAAGCGTTCAATCATATAAGCATTGTGTTGCAATTGTCTACCAACATAGGCATTGAAGTTTTCTTGTTTCACAATAAAATTGTCAAACTCATCTAAACATTGGCTAGCAGACTTATAAGAGGAATATCACCTTCATCAAATCTATAAAGATAATTTACCTTTACTACCTGTGTCGGGTTATCAATACCATGTATTTCTTCAATAGGTGGCAAATTCTTAACATCTTCAGCTTTAATACCTTTTTCTTTCATAGATTTCTTTGCCTCTTGCATATCTTCAGGACTGAGAAATTGAACACCTCTTTTCTTCGGAGTTAACTTAGGGGCTGGTTCAGGAAGTGTCCAATTATTTTCATTGGCCGGCATATTGTTCGATAGTAATTCAACTTGTTCAATTGTTCTTTACCTGAAAACACAACCAGCACAACTATCCAGGTGGTCTCTGGAAGCATCTGCTAGTCCATTATAAAAGACATCAAGTATATCATGCATCTCAAGAGGATGATCAGGCAAAGCATTAAGTAATTGGAGAAGCCTCCCCCAAGTTTGTGGGAGACTCTCTTCTTCAATTTGCACAAAGTTATATATTTCCCGTTAGGCAGCTTGTTTCTTATGAGCGGGAAAATATTTAGCAGAGAAGTAATACATCATATCCTGAGGACTACGCACACAACCAGGATCAAGAGAGTTAAACCAAGTCTTAGCATCACCCTTTAACGAGAACGAAAATAGCTAAGGATATAGTAGTATCGAATCTTTTCATCGTTGGTAAACAGAATGGCTATATCATTCAACTTAGTAAGATGTGCCACAACAGTTTCAGACTCATAGCCATGGAAAGGATCAGATTCAACCAAAGTAATTAACTCAGGATCAACAGAGAATTCATAATCCTTATCAGTAACACATATAGGTGAAGTACCAAAAGCAGGGTCATGTTTCATTCTAGCATTCAGGACTTTTCTTTCAGCTTAGCTAATAATTTCTTAAGATCATATCTATCATTGCAAGCAAGAAAGTCTCTAGCAGTTTCTTCATCCATAACATAACCCTCAGGAACAACAGGCAATTCATATCTATTGGGAGTAGCTTCATCATCACTTTCATAAATATCATCAGTTTCAATATTTGCATTCTCCCTAACCTTAGCAATTTGTTCATCTAGAAATTCACCTAGTGGCACAGTATCAGGCATAGAAGTATTTTCATCATACATAGCAGAAGTAGCATCATCAAGAACATACGACATATCAGATTCAATAGCAGGAGTAGGTGTCGCAAGTTTACTCATAACAGAAGGAGAATCAAGTGCAGAGCTAGATGGCAGTTCCTTACCTCCCCTCGTAGTTGAGGGTAAGATCTTGGTTTTTGAGTCCTTCACATTCTTCATAGTTATCAACAGATATAAATCCCAAGTGACTTAAAGAATAGAGCTATGCTCCCCCGCAACGGCGCCAGAAAATAGTCTTGATAACCCACAAGTTTAGGGAATCACAACAGTTTTCGAGGGTAAATTATTCAACCCAAATTTATTGATTCGACACAAGGGGAGCCAACGAATACTCTTAAGTATTAGTAGCTGAGTTGTCAATTCAACCACACCTGGAAACTTAGTATCTACAGTAAGATAGTTTAGTAGCAAAGTAATATGATAGTGGCGGTAGCAGCAATAAAAGTAACGATAGTTTTTTGTGGTTTTTATAATAGTAGCAACGGAAAAGTAAATAAGCAACAAGCAATATAGGAAAAGCTCATAGGCATTGGATCAGTGATGGGAAATTATGTCAGATGCAATTCATCATGTAGAAGTTATAACCTAGGGTGACACAGAACTAGCTCCAGTTCATCAATGCAAAGTAGGCATGTATTCCGAATATAGTCATACGTGCTTATGGAAAAGAACTTGCATGACATCTTTTGTCCTACCCTCCCGTGGCAGCAGGGTCCTATTGGAAACTAAGGGATATTAAGGCCTCCTTTTAATAGAGTACCGGACTAAAGCATTAACACATAGTGAATACATGAACTCCTCTAACTATGGTCATCACCGGGAGTGGTCCCGATTATTGTCACTTCGGGGTTGCCGGATCTTAACACATAGTAGGTGACTATAGAATTGCAAGATAGGATCAAGAACACACATATATTCATGAAAACATAATAGGTTCAGAACTGAAATCATGGCACTCAGGCCCTAGTGACAAGCATTGAGCATAGCAAAGTCATAGCAACATCAATCTCAGAACATAGTGGATACTAGGGATCAAACCCTAACAAGACTAACTCGATTACATGATAGATCCCATCCAACCCATCACTGTCCAGCAAGCCTACGATGGAATTACTCACGCACGACGGTGAGCATCATGGAATTGGTGATGGAGGAAGGTTGATGATGATGATGGCGACGATCTCCACTCTCCGGAGCCCCAAACAGACTCCAGATCAGCCCTCCTAAGAGAGATTAGGGCTTGGCAGCGGCTCCGTCTCGTGAAATGCGATAATTCTGTCTCCCTGATTTTTTTCTCCCCGAAAGTGAAGATATAGGATGTGGGGATACGTCGGTGGAGCACCAGGGGGCCCATGAGGCAGGGGGGCGCCCTGGGCAGGGAGCACGCCCCCACCCTCGTGGACAGGGTGTGGGCCCCCTGGTGTGGATCTTCGTGCAGATATATTTTATATTTTCCAAAATAATTCTCCGTTGATTTTCAGGCGACTCCGAGAACTTTTTATTTCTACACAAAAACAACACCTTGGCAGTTCTGCTGAAAACAGCGTCAGTCCGGGTTAGTTACATTCAAATCATGCAAGTTAGAGTCCAAACAAGGGCAAAATGGTTTAGAAAAGTAGATGCGTTGGAGACGTATCAGGCGGCCGCAAGGGAGGGAGGCGGGGCGACATGGACGGGGCGGCGGGGGTGCGATGGGGGTCGGGGGCGCGGTGG
>LR738711.1:831716060-831735472 GCA_902687465.1 Secale cereale | reverse complement strand
GGCGGTGGGGGCGCGGTGGACGGCGGCGGTTGGGGCTCGGTTCAGGGAGGGGACGAGAGAGAAGAGAAAGAGGAGGGGGCTGGACGGTCGTTACATACTCAATTCTTTGTCGTCCACAGGCGGACGACAAAGAGGTGGGGCTAGTAGGCCGTTAGGGTTTGGGCCTCCACTGGACCCCAGCCAGTTCTTTGCCATCCACCAATGGACGTCAAAGAATTGGCTGATGGCAAATAGGGTCTTTGTCGTTAGCCATCTCTTTGTTGTCCATTTTTTAGAAGCAGACGGCAAAGGCCTTCTTTGCCGTTTGCTAGCAGACGACAAAGATTTGACTGACGGCAAATTCTCATATATTCAATGCTCTTTATGAAAGTTTTTATTTTATCCCCTTTGGATGCCAATCATATTATGACTAAATTCATAACCTAAACAAATTACCATGCTGTTATTAGACTTTTAAAATAATGCAAGTGAAGCATGAGAGTTCATAAATTTCTTCAAAATAACATCACCGCCTGATACATCTCCAACATATCTATAATTTATGAAGTATACATGCTATTATATTATCCATCTTGGATGTTTTATATGCATTTATATGCTACTTTATATGATTGTTGGGACTAACCTATTAACCTAGAGCCCAGTGCCAGTTTGTGTTTTTTCCGTGTTTTTGAGTTTCACAGAAAAGGGATATCAAACGGAGTCCAACTGACCTGAAAATTTATGGTGATTTTTTGATGGACCAGAAGAAGACCCCGAAGCAAAAGAGTTGGGCCAGAAGAGCCACGAGTCATCCACAAGGGTGGGGGCGCGCCTACCCCCCACAAGGATGGTTCATTGTGCTCTCCACCTCAAAGTTGGTGACGGATACGTTATCCGAATCATCGGAGGGAGGACAATCCGGCATCGTACCCGAACCATCTCTAGTCGTGGAGGTAGGGTCCGGGGTCGGATTGGTGGACATATGTCCGGCTAAGTCTCCAGATACAGTCCAGTGGATGTTGTTCCTGATATACGACATAACAGAGAACGTCATAGTTCGATATATCTGTCGCAGGGCATATTGAAACCCGTACCTTTTCTACGAAGGTAGGGACTGGGGAGTACTGTCGTCCGCCTTTCTTTTCGAAGGCCCGCCTTGCGTTGGCGTCCCCTTCTTAAGGGACGATCCTGATGCGGCATGACATGACGAGCGCCGCCCCTTTGAGGCACGAGACGGTGCAGTGGGTGAGGCGCGATGGGAAAACTCTTTTGGAGGAGACGCTCCCTGGGCACTTACATGGGAAGAGGGGAGAAGGCCGGGGTAATCGGCTACAATGGCCACTTCTGTGCCGTCGTAGCTCGCCTGATAGAAGACTCCCTCCTTGAGCTCCACGGATATATCCGGATCCTCCTCAAAACCAGGATCTAGGTCCCGAATATGATCCTCCGGCTACGGACCAGGACTGTAGATCCCCGCAGTGTCCTTCCTCCATTCCTGTAAAAAATGGTCGGGTTGAATTCAACTAGTTGCGACTCAGGAAGAGGATTGAGTGAGGTTCTGGATTAAAATCTTACCCAACTAGGAGGGTTGTACATGGAAAAGCCCTTTCGGCACTTAAGGCGAGTGAATTCTTCTTTTGCCCCTTTGTATAGATCAGCCAACATGGCAGACAGGGCGGCAAAGTTGTCCGAACCCTTATGACCACAGCGAGATGCCTCATCCTCCCCGTTATAATTCCACATGGGGAGTCCTCTGGATTTGATTGACTGAAAACCTCGCGTTATGGAAATCGCCATAACCTCAACTATGGACAGTCCGGATTGGGCGAGTATTTTTATCTGGTCCATTAACATCTTAACCTCCGCACTCTCCGCCTCCTCGAGGCTCCGGGGGCGCCAGTTGTGGCGCTTCTTCAATGGAGCGTTGGAAAACTCAGGAAGGCCTCGTCGGTTGGGGTCCAAGAGAACGACGTCCTCAATATAAAACCACTATGAGGGCCACTCTTTGGATGCCTTCTTCGAAGTGTCGGATAGGTATCCTGTCTCGGCTATGCTCCATACTTAGACACCGCCCACCTTGAATATGGATCCCTTTTGGGAGCGAGGGACGAGGCAGAAAAACTTCCTCCATAGCTCAAAATGAGCCTCACAACCTAGGAACAGCTCGCCGAGAGCGACGAAGCCAGCGATGTGCAGAATGGAGCCTCGCGCGAGATTGTGCAGTTGGAGGCCGTAGTACTCCAGCAGACCTCGGAGGAAATGAAGCACACTCGCTCCCCTTCTGAAGGGTTCGGGAAATTTTCACCAGTAAAAGAAGTAAATCCCGCCCGAACAAGGAGTAGATCCGCAGGGGGGAGATAGCCCTGCACCTAGAGCTTGACCAGCTGGGCATGGGATACGGAGTAGCTCTCCCAATCACCTTTTTGAGGGTCCTAGGGGCGGGAGGAAGAACTAGGAGCGCTGGCCATGATTGCGTGGTTTCTTGGGGCAAGTTCAAAGGATTTTTTGCTTGGTATGGAACGACATCTGAGATCTATTCTCCCTAAATAGGCACCTTCCATGCGCTGTCGAGGGGTTAGCTGCTACAGCGCTTGGATCCTTTGTATTCGTTTGCCAAGTGGAAGCTGAGGCGACGGAAGCACATAATCTGAAGGGTATAACATTTAATGTAAAACTGAGTTGTTGGAGGAATTCACCTTACCAAGACCGAAGATGTAAGTGCCGAATATAGCCCTTCCGTTCAGGTACTTTGAAGTATTCGGAGGAGGAACCCGTCTTGCAATGCCGAAGACAACCTGCGCGCCGGACACATCGTCATTGAAGCCTGGTTTGGGAGCTACTGAGGGAGTCCTCGATTATGGGGTCCTTGGGCATCCGGGCTATGTGATGTGGGCCGGACTGATGGGCTGTGAATATACAAGACATAAGACTTTCTCCCGTGTCCGGATGGGACTCTCCTTGACGTGAAAGGCAAGCTAGGCGTGCGATGTGAAAATTCCTTTCTCTGTAAACCGACTTCGTACAACCCTAGCCCCCTCTGATGTCTATATAAACCGGAGGGTTTAGTCCATGGAGCAATCATAATCATTCAGACTAGACATCTAGGGTTTAGTCATTACGATCTCGAGGTAGATCAACTCTTGTAACCCCTATACTCATCAAAGTCAATCAAGCAGGAAGTAGGGTATTACCTCCATCAAGAGGGCCCGAACCTGGGTAAAACATCGTGTCCCGTGCCTCATGTTACCTTCGATCCTTAGACGCACAGTTCGGGACCCCCTACCCGAGATCTGCCAGTTTTGACACCGACAACGGTAGCACGGGCCATTGATCTACAACATAGATATGCAAAAACTATTAAGACTAAATTCATGATAAATATAAGTTCAATTGATCAAATTACTAATGAACTCCCACTTCAATCAACATCCCTCGAGTTGTCTAACTGATACATGATCCAAATCAACTAACCCATGTCCGATCATCACGTGAAATGGGGGTAGTCATCAATGGTGAACATCTCCATGTTGATCATATCTACTATATGACTCATGTTCGACCTTTCGGTCTCTAGTGTTCCGAGACCATGTCTGTACATGCTAGAGTCGTCAAGTTTAATCCAAGTATTTTGTGTGTGTAAAACTGGCTTACACCCATTGTATGTGAATGTAGAATCTATCACACCCAGTCATCACGAGGTGCTTCAAAATGAAGAACTTTGGCAATGGTGCATATTCTGGGAGAACACTTTTATCTTGAAATTAAGTGAAGGGATCATCTTACAATGCTACCGTCGTTCTAAGCAAAATAAGATGCATAAAGGATAAACACCACATGCAATCAAAATATGTGACATGATATGGCCATCATCATCTTGTGCTTTTGATCTCCATCTCCAAAGCATCGGTATGATCTCCATCGTCACCGACGCGACACCATGATCTCTATTGTTGCGTCGGGGTTGTCTTGCCAACTATTGCTTCTACAACTATTGGTAACGCATAACAATAAAGTAAAGAAATTACATGGCGCTTAATGATTGACACGCATGTCATGCAATAATTAAAAGACAACCCTAAGGCTCCTACCGGTTGTCGATATTACAAAACATGATCATCTTATAACACAACGTATATCACATCATGTCTTGACCATACCACATCACAACATACCCTGCAAAAACAAGTTAGACATCTTCTACTTTGTTGTTGCAAGTTTTACGTGGTTGCTATGGGTAACTTGGAAGAACGGTTCTTACCTACACAAAACTACAATGGTGATTATCAAGTTTGTTGTTTTAACCTTCTGCAAGGACCGGCCGCAGTCAATTTTGATTCAACTAAAGTGAGAGAAATAGACACCCGACAGCCACCTTATGCAAAGCAAGTTGCATCGGTCGGTGGAACCGGTCTCATGTACGTGGACATGTAAGGTTGGTCCGGGCCGCTTCATCCCCAATACGGTCGAATCAAAATAAGACATTTTTGGTAAGCAGTATGAACATCATGGCCCATAAATCCTTTGTGTTCTACTCGTGCATATCATCTACGCATAGACATGGCTCATGATGCCACTATTGGGGAATGTTGCATGGAAAACAATTTTTTTTCTACGCACATGCAAGATCTATCCATGGAGATGCATAGCTACGAGAGGGGTAGAGCATCTTCATACCCTTGAACATCGCTAAGCGGACGCGTTTATCATCGCAGTTGATGTAGTCGTACACCTTCATGATTCGTCCCGATCAAAGTACCGAACGTACGGCACCGATGTGTTCAGCACACGTTCAGCTCGATGACGTCCTCGCCTTCTTGATCCAGCAAGAGGGGTGAAGTAGTAGATGAGTTCCGGCAGCACGACAGTGTGGTGACGGTGATGGTGAAGAACAATCTCTGCAAGTCTTCGCCAAACACAATGGAAACTAGACGGAGGATAAACTAGAGGGGATGGGGTTGCCGGCACACGGCTTAGTGAATCTTGATGTGTTCCGGGTGCTATCTGTGCCCCTCTATTTATATGTTGAGCCCTGGGGTCGTTTCTTGGAGAAAGAGCGTCCTCAAAGTTGGTTTAGCCCGCAAGGCAAGAGTCCTTCTCGGACACCAGGACCAGACGCCAGGGTCCTCCGCGTCTGGCCCCACACGCCAGGTGATGGGGAACGTAGTATTTTCAAATTTTTCCTACGATCACGCAAGATCTATCTACTAGATTCATAGCAACGAGGGGAGAGTGTGTCTACGTACCCTCGTAGACCGGGAGCGGAAGCGTCTAGTGACGCGGTTGATGTAGTCGAACTTCTTCGCGATCCAACCGATCAAGTACCAAACGTACGGCACCTCCGCGTTCAGCACACTTTCAGCTTGATGACGTCCCACGAGCTCTTGATCCAGTTGAGCTTCACGGGAGAGTTTCGTCAGCACGACGGCGTGGTGACGGATATGATGTATCTACCGGCGCAGGGCTTCGCCTAAGCACTGCAACGGTATGACCGAGGTGTGTTTCTGTGGAGGGGAGCACCGCACACGGCTAAAACAATTCAACTTGTGTGTCCTAGGGTGCCCCCCTGCCCCCGTATATAAAGGAGCAAGGGAGAGGCCGGCCCTAGAGGGGGCACGCCTACTAGGACTCCCAAGCCCTAGTAGGATTCCCCTTTCCTTTCCGGAGTAGGAGATAAGGAAAGAGGTGGAGAGAGAGAAGGAAAAAGGGGTTGCACCCCTTGTCCAATTCGGACCAGAGGGGGGGCGCGCGCCTCCTTCCTTTTGGCCTTTCTCCTCTATTCCCGTATGGCCCAATAAGGCCCATATACTCCGAAAAATACCCGAATCACTCGGAACCTTTCCGATGTCCGAATATAGTCATCCAATATATCGATATTTATGTCTCGACCATTTCGAGACTCCTCGTCATGTCCCCGGTCTCATCCGGGACTCCGAACTCCTTCGGTACATCAAAACTCATAAACTCATAATATTGATCGTCATCAAACGTTAAGCGTGCGGACCCTACGGGTTCGAGAACTATGTAGACATGACCGAGACTCTTCTCCGGTCAATAACCAATAGCGGAACCTGGATGCTCATATTGGCTCCTACATAATCTACGAAGATCTTTATTGGTCAAACCGCATAACAACATACGTTGTTCCTTTTGTCATTGGTATGTTACTTGCCCGAGATTCGATCGTCGGTATCTCTATACCTAGTTCAATCTCGTTACCGGCAAGTCTCTTTACTCGTTCCATAATACATCATCTCGTGACTAACTCATTAGTCTTTTGCTTGCAAGGCTTATTATGATGTGCATTACCGAGAGGGCCCAGAGATACCTCTCCGACACTCGGAGTGACAAATCCTAGTATTGATCTATGCCAACACCACGAACACTTTCGGAGACACCTGTAGAGCATCTTTATGATCACCCAATTACTTTGTGATGTTTGATAGCACACAAGGTGTTCCTACGGTATCGGGAGTTGCATAATCTCATAGTTGTAGGAACATGTATAAGTCATGAAGGAAGCAATAGCAGTAAAACTAAACGATCATAGTGCTAAGCTAACGGGTGGGTCTTGTCCATCACATCATTCTCCTAATGATGTGATCCCGTTGATCAAATGACAACTCATGTCTATGGTTAGGAAACATAACCATCTTTGATCAATGAGCTAGTCTAGTAGAGGCATACTAGGGACACTCTATTTTGTCTATGTATTCACACATGTACTAAGTTTCCGGTTAATACAATTCTAGCATGAATAATAAACATTTATCATGATATAAGGAAATATAAATAACAACTTTATTATTGCCTCTAGGGCATATTTCCTTCACCAGGGTCCCTAATGTCTGGCCCCTTGGCCTATGCAAAACTCCTTTTACACCTTTCTTAAAGCCTCGTGGGCTTTACCCCTTGGGCCAAATAAAGTGTTCTCGTACCCGAACAATTGGGAAACATCTGAAACCCCTTTCGGTGAATCCAGAACCCTCCCGGATACCAAACACTTTTATCCCATATATCAATCTTTACCTTCGGACTATTCCGGAGCTCCTCGTCATGTCCGTGATCTCATCCAGGACTCCAAACAACATTAGGTCACCAGCAAACATAACTTATATAATACTATATCGTCAACAAACATTAAGCGTGCGGACGCTACGGGTTCGAGAATGATGTAGACATGACCGAGATGCTTCTCTGGTCAATAACCAATAGTGGGACCTGGATGCCCATATTGGTTCCTACATATTCTACGAAGATCTTTATCGATGGAACCCTTATGACAACATACGTAGTTCCCTTTGTCCTTCTGTATGTTACTTACCCGAGATTCGATCGTCGTATCTCCATACCTAGTTCAATCTCGTCATCGGCAAGTCTCTTTACTCATTCCATACTACATCATCTCGTAACTAACTCCTTAGTCACTTTGCTAGCAAGCTTGTTGTGATGATGTATTACCAAGAGGGCCAGATATACCTCTCCTTCACACGGAGTGACAAATCCCAGTCTCGATCCATGCCAACCCAGCAGATACCTTTGGAGATACATGTAGAGCATTTTATGATCACCCAGTTATATTGTGACGTTTGATAGCACACAAGGTATTCCTTCGGTATAATGGAGTTGCATGATCTCATGGTCGAAGAAATATGTATTTGACATTAAGAAACTAGTAGCAATAAACTGAACGATCATATGCTACGCTAATGGATGGGTCTTGTCCATCATATCATTCTCCTAATGATGTGATCCCGTTATCAAATGAAAACTCATGTCTATGGTTCGGAAACATTAACCATCTATTAATCAACGGGCTAGTCTAGTAGAGGCTCATTAGGGACACGATATTTGTTTATGTATCCACACATGTATTTAAGTTTTCGGTCAATACAATTCTAGCATGAATAATAAAACTATATCACGAATAAGGAAATATAATAAGAACAACTTTATTATTGCCTCTAGGGCATATTTCCATCATTTTTTAACATAAAACTAGTTGGAAGAAGCAAAAGCTTTGACTTTTCATTAATTAAGAAGAAGATGGTTGCCCGGTTAATTGCGGAAATCGGGCAAAAATCGATACAAACAGAGCCTAAAACTATAGGAACTCTTGGCTGAGCATGAACTGGTACAGGCCTTCGTCCACGCGTCTCATATGCTCACGGAACTAACGTATCACGATATCATTCTTTGCCCAGGATATTTCATCAGTGACGGTCTCTTCGAAGCCGCGATGAGCATTTTTCTCTGGTTCGTCGTTGGCGGCACCTAGGGGCCCAGGAGGTCGAAGAGCTAATTGACCAACATGTTGGCATCGTAGCGGCGGCTTCTAGCAGTGCACACATGGTACGAGGCAATTATGGCGCTGATGGCAGCTGCCCATTCCTGGCTGGGAATTGTGATGCTTACCAGATCTAGAAATGACCTCTCGAGTGGTTGAGTCAATAGGATGCTGACACAGCACCGCTCAAATAGTGTGACGCACCACACTTGATATGCGACAATGTTCTCCTTCTCTGGCGCGGCAGCGCTTTGCTGCTCTTGCTCTGCTCTACTCCATGCACTACAAAAAAACACTTCCATGATAATATGGCTTTGTCATAGTAGGTCAGGTTTTCCATCATGCATGTACATCCATGACAATTTTATGACAAAATCAAGATAGTCATACATGTGCTATAGTAGAAGTGTTCCATGACAATACTCAAATTATCATCATGGAAGTGTCCACTTCCATGACAATAAATGGCGCGTCATGGAAGTTCTTTCGTCAATGGTAACTGACACATGTCATCTGTTGGGAAATGTAGCATGCAATTTCAGAAAAATTCCTACTCTCACGCAAGATCTATCTAGGAGATGCATAGCAACAAGAGAGGGAAAGTGTGTCTACGCACCCTTGTAGACCGAAAGCGGAAGTGTTTGACAATGCGGTTGATGTAGTTGAATTTCTTCTCATTCCGATCGATAAAGCACCCAACGTACGGCACCCCTGAGTTATGCACACATCCAGCTCGATGACGTCCCTCGAACTCTTGATCTAGCAAAGTGTCGAGGAAGTAGATGAGTTCCGTCAGCACAATGGCATAGTGACGGTGATGGTGAAGTGATCCGCGCAGGTCTTCGCCTAAGCACTACGAGAATATGACCGGAGGCGTAAACTGTGGATAGAGGCGCCGCACACGACTAACAATTGTTGTTGTGTCTTCTAGGCTCCCCCTCCCATGTATATATGGGTGGGAGGGGAGGAGAGGCAGCTAAGGGGGTGCCCCAAGTAGGAGGAATCCTACTTGGAGTCCTCTCCAATTCGGCCAACCCCCTTTCTTATTCCTATTCGGAATAGGAAGGGGAGAGGGGGGGAAGGGGGCATCCTATTCTCTTTTTCCTTTCCTCCGTCCCCTTTCCTTCTCCAATTTGGCCAGCCCATATTGGGGCAAACCAGCCCCTTTGTAGCTGGTGTGTTTCCCCCCTTGGCCCATAAGGCCCATATCTTTTGCCAGGGGTGCTCAGAACCCCTTTCGGTGACCTCATAAGTACCCGATGCATCCCGAAACACTTCCGGTGTCTGAATAGATGCATCCCGAAACACTTCCGGTGTCTGAATACCATCGTCCTATATATCAATATTTACCTCTCGACCATTTTGAGACTCCTCGTCATGTCCGTACTCTGAACAACATTCGGTCACCAAATCACATAACTCATATAATTCAATACCATCATCGAATGTTAAGCGTGCGGACCCTACAGGTTCGAGAACTATGCAGACATGTCCGAGACACCTATCCGGTCAATAACCAATAGCGGAACCTGGATGCTCATTTTGGCTCCTACATATTCTACGAAGATCTTTATCGGTCGAACCGTTATGACAACATACGATATTCCCTTTGTCCATCGGTATGTTACTTGATCGAGATTCGATCGTCGGTATCTTCATACCTAGTTCAATCTCGTTATCGACAAGTCTCTTTACTCGTTCCATAATACATCATCCTGCAAATAACTCATTAGTCACTTTGCTTGTCAGGCTTCTTATGATCTGTATTACCAAGAGGGCCCAGAGATACCTCTCTGATACTCGGAGTGACAAATCCTAATCTCGATCTATGCCAACCCAACAAACACCTTCGGAGATACCTGTAGAGCATCTTTATAATCACCCAGTTACGTTGTGACGTTGATAGCACACAAGGCATTCCTCTGGTATCTGAGAGTTGCATAATCTCATAGTCGAAGGAATATGTATTTGACATGAAGAAAGCAATAGCAATAAAACTAAACGATCAATATGCCATGATAACTGAAGGGTCTTGTCCATCACATCATTCTCCTAATGATGTGATCCCGTTCATCAATTGACAACACATGTCTATGGTTAGGAAACTTAACCCTCTTTGATTAACAAGCTAGTCTAGCAGAGGCTTACTAGGGACACGGTGTTTTGTCTATGTATCCACACATGTATCAAGTTTCCGGTTAATACAATTCTAGCATGAATAATAAACATTTATCATGATATAAGGAAATATAAAATAACAACTTTATTATTGCCTCGATGGCATATTTTCAACAGTCTCCCACTTGCACTAGAGTCAATAATCTAGTTCACATCGGCATGTGATTTAACACAGATAGTTCACATCGTTATGTGATTAACACCCATAGTTCTCATCGCCATGTGACCAACACCCAAAGGGTTTACTAGAGTCAATAATCTAGTTCACATCAGCATGTGATTAACACCCAAAGAGTACTAAGGTGTGATCATGTTTTGCTTTGTGAGAGAAGTTTAGTCAACGGGTCTGTCACATTCAGATCCGTATGTATTTCGCAAATTTCTATGTCTACAATGCTCTGCATGGAGCTACTCTAGATAATTGCTCCCACTTTCAGTACATATCTAGATTAAGACTCACAGTCATCTAGACTGGTGTAAAAGCTTGCATCGATGTAACTCTTTACGACGAACTCTTTATCACCTCCATAACCAATAAATATTTCCTTAGTCCTTTAAGGATAATTTTGACCGCTGTCTAGTGATCTACTCCTGGATCACTATTGTACCTCCTTGCCAAACTCATGGCAAGGTACACAACATGTTTGGTACACAGCATGGCATACTTTATAAACCTATGGCTGAGGCATAGTGAATGACATTCATTCTCTCTTTATCTTATGCCGTGATCGGGTTTTGAGTCTTTACTCAACTTCACATCTTACAATATAGGCAAGAACTCCTTCTTTGACTGATCCATTTTGAAATCCTACAAAATCTTGTCAAGGTATGTGCTTTGTGAAAGTCCTATTAAGCGTCTCGATCTATCTCTATAGATCTTGATGCCCAATACATAAGTAGCTTTACCGAGGTCTTTTATTGAAAAATTCTTAGTCAAGTATCCTTTTATGTTATCCAGAAATTCTATATCATTTCCAGTCAACAATATGTCATCCAAATATAATATTAGAAATGCTACAGAGCTCCCACTCACTTTCTTGTAAATACATGCTTCACCATAAGTGTGTATAAAACCATATGCTTTGATCACCTCGTCAAGCACATATTCCAACTCCGAGATGCTTGCACCAGTCCATAGATGGATCGCTAGAGCTTGCACACTTTTTTAGCACCTTTAGGATTGGCAAAAACTTTCTGGTTGTATCATATACAATTCTTCTTTAACAAATCCATTAAGGAATGCAGTTTTGACAACCATTGGCCAGATTTCATAAAATGCGGCAATTGCTAACATGATTCAGACTGACTTAAGCATCGCTACGAGTGAGAAAATATCATCGTAGTCAACAGCTTGAACTTGTTGAAAACATTTTGCGACAAGTCAGCTTTGTAGATATTAACACTAGCATCAGCGTTCGTCTTCCTCTTGAAGATCCATTTATTTTCAATGGCTTGCCGATCATCGGGCAAGTCCACCAAAGTCCACACTTTGTTCTCATACATGGATCATATCTCTGATTACATCGATTCAAGCCATTTATCTGAATCTGGGCTCATCGTAGCTTCTTCATAGTTCAAAGGTTCGCTGTTGTCTAACAACATCACTTCCAGGACAGGGTTACTGTACCACTCTGGTGCGGTATGTGTTCTGGTCGACCTACGAGGTTTGGTAGTAACTTGATTCGAAGTTCCATGATCTTTATTATTAGCTACTTCTCTAGTTGGTGTAGACATCACGGGAATGGTTTTCTTTGATGATCTACTTTCCAATTCGAGCGAGGGTACAATTCCCTTATCAAGTTCTACTTTCCTCTCACTCACTTTTTTCGAGAGAAACTCCTCTAGAAATGATCCATCCTTAGCAACAAAGATCTTGCACTTCTCCGATTTGGGTTCAAGCTTATCAGGCTGAAGCATCGCAACCCCAAATTTTAAGAAACGACAACTTTAGTTTCTTGCCAAACCATAGCTTATACAGTGTCATCTCAACGGATTTAGACGGTGCCCTATTTAACGTGAATGCGGCTGTCTCTAATGCATAACCCCAAAATGAAAAAGTCAAATCGGTAAGAGACATCATAGAACACACCATATCTAATAGAGTATGATTACGATGTTCGGACACACCATTACGCTATGGTGTTCCAGGTGGCGTGAGCTATGAAACTATTGCACATTGTTTCAAATGAAGACCAAACTCGTAACTCAAATATTCGCCTCCGCGATTAGATCGTAGAAACTTTATTTTCTTGTTACGATGATTCTCTATTTCACTCTGAAATTCTTTGAACTTTTCAAATGTTTCAAACTTATGTTTCATCAAGTAGGTATACCCATATCTACTCAAATCATCTGTGAAGGTGAGAAAATAAAGATACTCGCCGTGTGCTTCAACACTCATCGGACCGCATACATCGGTATGTATTATTTCCAATAAGTCATTAGCTCGCTCTATTTTTCGGAGAACGGAGTTTTAGTCATCTTGCTCATTAGGCATGGTTCGCAAGTATCAAACGATTTATAATCAAGTGATTGCAAAAGTCCATCAACATGGAGTTTCTTCATGCGCTTTACACCAATATGACCTAAACGGCAGTGCCACAAGTATGTTGCACTATTGATATGTCCCCAACGTATCTATAATTTTTTATTGTTCAATGCTATTATATATTCTGCTTTGGATGTTTAATGGGCTTTATTATACACTTTTATATTATTTTTGGGACTAACCTACTAACCGAAGGCCCAGTGCAGATTGCTGTTTTTTTTGCCTATTTCAGGGTTTCGCAGAAAAGGAATATCAAACGGAGTCCAAACGGAATGAAACCTTCGGGAGAGTTATTTTTGGAACCATATCTACCCAGAAGACTTGGAGTACACGCGAGGGAGCGAAGGAGGTGGCCACGAGGGTCCAGGGCGCGCCCCCCACCCTCGTGGGCCCCCTCTGGCTCCCCCGATTCCCTCCTTCCTCCTATATATATCCATA
Source organism: Secale cereale (assembly GCA_902687465.1). Classification (NCBI taxonomy): domain Eukaryota; kingdom Viridiplantae; phylum Streptophyta; class Magnoliopsida; order Poales; family Poaceae; genus Secale; species Secale cereale. The sequence continues at coordinate 831,722,042 of LR738711.1, read as the reverse complement.
TACCCTGAAAACATCAAGGCAACAGAGAAAACCCTAATTCCACCGCTGCAACCTTCTGTTCCCGTGAGATCCCATCTTTGGGCCTGTTCCGGAGCTCCGTCGGAGGGGGGATCTACCACGGAATGCTTCTACATCAACGCCATAGCCTCACCAATGAGTTGTGAGTAGTTTACCACAGACCTTCGGGTCCATAGTTATTAGTTAGATGGCTTCTTCTCTCTTTTTGGATCTCAATACAAAGTTCTCCTCGATCTTCGAGGAGATCTATTTGATGCAATCTTTTTGCGGTGTGTTTGTCGAGATCCGATGAATTGTGGGTTTATGATCAAGATTATCTATGAACAATATTTGATTCTTTTCTGAAATCTTTTATGTATGATTATAATATCCTTGCAAGTCTCTTCGAATTATTTGTTTGGTTTGGCCTACCAGATCTATAGTTCTTGCAATGGGAGAAGTGCTTGGCTTTGGGTTCAATCTTGCGTTGTCCTTTCCCAGTGACAGCAGGGGCAGCAAGGTACGTATTGTATTGTTGCCATCGAGGATAAAAATATGGGGTTTATATCATATTGCTTGAGTTTATTCCTCTGCATCATGTCATCTTTCTTAAAGCATTACTCTGTTCTTATGAACTTAATACACTAGATGCATGCTGGATGTCGGTCGATGTGTGGAGTAATAGTAGTAGATGCAGAATCGTTTTAGTCTACTTGTCACGGACGTGATGCCTATATATAATGATCATGCCTAGATATTCTCATAACTATGCGCTTTTCTATCAATTGCTCGGCAGTAATTTGTTCACCCACCGTAGAATTCTGCTATCATGAGAGAAGCCACTAGTGAAATCTATGGCCCCCGGGTCTATCTTTATCATATTACTTTACTTCAATTTCTGCTGCTGTTGCTTATTTGCTTTATTTACTTTTTGTTCTTATATCAAAAATACCAAAAATATTATACTATCCTATCTATCATATCTTACTTTCGTAAGTGACCATAAAGGGATTGACAACCCCTTATCATGTTGGCTGCGAAGTTCTTATTTGTTTGTGCAGGTGCGAGGGACTCGCGCGTGGTCTCCTACTTTATTGATACCTTGGTTCTAAAAAACTGAGGGAAATACTTACGCTACTGTGTTGCATCACCCTTTCCTCTTCGAGGGAATACAACACAAGCTCGAGAAGTAGCAAGAAGAATTTCTGGCACCGTTGCCGGGGAGGCTTACGCAAAAGTCATATACCAAGTAGCTATCACAAATCCTTATCCTTCGCAGTACATTATTTGCCTCTCGTTTTCCTCTCCCCCACTTCACCCTTGCTGTTTTATTCGCCCTTCTTTTTCTGTGTGTTTACCCTTCGCTTGCTTCTTGTTTGCTTGTGTGTTGGATTGCTTGCTTGTCCCTATGGCTCAAAACAATAGCAAATTGTGTGACTTCTCCGATACCAACAATAATGATTTTATTATCACTCCGATTGCTCCTATTACCGATGTTGAATCTTATGAGATCAATGCTGCCCTATTGAATCTTGTCATGAAAGATCAATTTTCCGGCCTTCCTAGTGAAGATGCCGCTACCCATCTAAACAACTTTGCTGATTTGTGTGATATGCAAAAGAAGAGGGATACGGATAATGATATTGATAAATTGAAGCTATTCCCATTTTCACTTAGAGATCGTGCTAAAACTTGGTTTTCCTCTTTGCCTAGAAATAGTATTGATTCATGGAATAAGTGCAAAGATGCTTTTATCTCTAAGTATTTTCCTCCCGCTAAGATTATCTCTCTTAGAAACGATCTATACCTATACTAATTAGAGACTCCCTAAAAAATCCCACGTTAATCAGTAATTAAGAGCCGTTAATCTTGTGGGACCTAATTATTACGGTCTAGATCTTCCGAATTTTCCTGGGTTCATGAGAAAAAACATATTTTTGGGCTGGTAACGAGATTGTTGTGTGAGTCGTACTCACCTTGGACTCTCCATGTTTCCTCAAAAAGAAAAAAATATATAGAAAATCAGATAGTTCTCTCCTATTACTACTTCTAAACCCTTCCAGGTTGTTGGATGTTAGATCCCCACGTGGTATCTCTTTCCCCGCACATGCCTTTCTCGGCCGTCATCCAACAAAAACCACGATGCCGTCAGCGCCGCCGCAGAATACTATGATCGGCCGCAACATGTGTTCCCACCTCTACTACAGTCCGTCGTCCGTTCGAGACCGTGGCCAGATGTGTACGTCCACGCACAACGTTGGTGCCAGGGCAACGGGGCTTATTCAAGTTTCATTCGTCGTCTATTGGAGCGTCTTCATAATTTCTTCCTGACAACTCTTCTTCGTCCAACGCCCTAATATCATCGTTGTCAACTATATAGGCTCCCACCACAGGCCAGCGCGGCGACTTCCTTTTCTCTTTGGCTGATCCCGCGTCCTCATGATATTGCGGTGGAGAATCACATGGGCAGGTGAACCCCTGCGGTGGCAGGAGAGGTGTCCTCTTCTTTCTTATTTGGGAGACAAAGAAGGCAAGGTTAAGAAGATCTTACAGCTGTTGAAGGAATATTAGTCTGTGGCTGCTGTAGACATTGGTGCATGCCCTATTGCTAGGAAAACAACAGCAGCAGTTGCAGCAGAAGTCATCTTCGGTAATTGCTCTTACATAATATATTTACAGCTGTGTCTCTGAAATCTCTTTATGGGTCAAATTCAGTATCGGGCGAGGCATGCAGACCTCATAACTTATATACGATATTCTATACCAATGGTGTGTTCAACTCTTATTTATGAATGAACTGGATTTCTATGCAGTACTAATAACAATACAGTGAATTTATAGTGCTTGCATGTTATAATTTCCCTCTAAGGAAATCTATTTGCACGTTATAATTTATAGTGCAAGTTTAAATGTATATTTTGATATCACCCAAATCTAGCAGGCTTGCACTAACGTAGGAATAATCAAGCCTACTCAACCCCGACATGAGCCACACAATATAGTAAGCCAACTCGACTAAATCACAAAACATAAGGAACCTTAATCCAACTGTGCTATTAGAATTACCTGGTCTCCATGGCTTGGAAGATGTTGGAGGGAATAGGATTGCCATGGAGGGTGCCATGCGCAAACCGTTACACATCGGCTCAGCCTAAACACATTATAGGACCCGACTCTTTTGTCTTCTGACTGCTTCGAATTCGTCATGGCAGTACATGTAGAAGAAAGTCATGGTCGGGTAGGAAGAGGAAGGAGATGCGAACAACATTGCTAATCTGACCAATACAGGTAAAACATAAAAATGATATGCATCCTATGAGCACCTGGCGCAGCACAACTCTATCTGAGTCAGCAGCAGTGAATTGTTTCTACTGATGTCTAATCCTTTTCAGTACCAGTCAGAATCCAGCTTTATATTTCTATTTCGCAATGTACTCTTATGTGTTTAATTAATTGTTAGCTTGTGATGACAATTTCTAAAAAAGGGTCTGGAATTTGTTGGCGCACAAAATGATAAAGCAGAAAAGTAAGCCTCATCAGGTTCTTTAGTGTTACCTTTTATGTCTCGGCCATTCTCAGGTCTCAGCCTCTTAGTTAAGCAAACACATTCATATCTTCCGTATCAGATCTAGAATTACATTTTTGCTAAACATATGCAACTACTTTGATCTGAAAACGTGGACATACTAGGAGGTAGGAAGAAGGCAGCAACCAACTGTCGATGACGTTTAGAGTTCAAGTTTATTTGTAATTGCTTTGCACACCACTCCTCACATGTTGGTCTTATCTTACCATTGGCATATAGATTACTGCATAGAGAATTCTCTATATGTTATCTTGCTAGCTTACATGGTGGCCTCATTGAGTAAATGTGCGTAATGCATGTGCAAATGCGTGGTTTTTATGTTATTTGGAAGGGACATGGTTTCCTACTAATTACTGTCAGAACATGAAACATTGGTGCACGCCCATTATGTTTGACACATGTTATTTAGTATACTTGATGTAACTACAATAATCATATATATTAGCACAAACTCTAAGGAGCAAAATTATTTTGGTATGTACTAACAATAATGTATTTATTACGGTGCCTTCTGTACTGCAGAATGTGGATGTGTATTTTTTTCTAATTTGAATGTGCAGGTATGGCATGCATCCAAGGTAAGGAGCAACGCTGTATAATCACTAATAGAATAATTCATTGTAACTTTCGTGTTCAACCTAATATTAGATTGGTCATTTTATTCTCTTTGCCTACTAAGAAGTACGGATTACTTGATAATTTTGGGCTCTTCTTATACGATATCAGCTGATAATGGTAACAACCATATACATGCTAAAGTAATTTTGTAAGGAAACTTAGGGCTATCAGTTGAGCAATTCCTTAAGGCCCAACGAGCATGGGATTATATACGATACATTTTCCCTCTTTCCAGGTGTGCATGATTTTCTTCATTACTCTTTCTAAAGGTACGCCTCCTTTTTCTCATTATGTTGATCATTGTGGAAGTGGGTGCCTTGAAATTAAATTATAGAATTGACACCAACACAAATCAAATCCACCAAGGTCAGCAATTGATCCCTTCCATGCTTTCAACTGAGGTGTGGCACTCCATCCATAAACTTAAGGTGCAAGTAAATATCATGGTCCGCGAATTATAATTAATGCATACATCATGTGCCAAAACTTTTCAACATATTACTTACTTTGGGGAGCATATATATATCATCTAAGGTGGTAAATGATTTTAAACAATACTCATTGCATATAAAAAATCGAACCTTTCTATAAATTGTTTTGTATACCTAACATTTGAGGATACTGATATGTACGCATGTTTAGACCAATAGTGAGGTTCTAAGGAGTCTTGAATTTTTTTTGTTTGGTAACTGTATGGACATATGTATTTAGACTCCTTTTGTTTGAGTTTTGAATTTTATTCCTTCTGCTCACATGACTTTATGCCAAACAACATGTTTATAGTTAATTCTTTGTGTCGCTAGCATCCATGCATGTGGGATTCTATTTGAACCATGTAACTAATAACTTGAGTTATTTTGTTATATTATGGTTACAATATTAAGAGATAAGAAGCTGGTCTTTGCCTTCATGTGATCGTTGATGGACCAGGTTTAAAAACAAGCTATAAGTGGTACTGTTAAAGATTTTGAGGGCTATATTGCTGGTTTGATCCACGCATTTTTTCCAGTTGTCTATGTTTTGAGCTTACTTCTGTATATATATTCAATTGTTACCATCTCTTTCGTGTACAGTATTGTTCATGCTCGGTTGGTGCGGGTGTATAGAAGGGCATCATGAATATACTGTATAATCGTGATTTATTTGCTATTGTACAACTAATTTATCATACATTTTTAATTATTTTTATTCTACTAACACAACATGATTTTTCCTTGGAAGACTTTATTTTATTTTGATTTTTCTGGTTGAATTAGATCAAAAATTTGCATTGAATCTTACTAAAAAACTGTTAATTTGGTAGGAAAAATAATTTTAGTAATATTATTATTATAGTCCACATGGATTGACACCTAAGTACTACTATGACACAATCGGAGAATCATGTGTCCATAAAACAATCAGGAATTATCAGTGGAATATATTTCCTATCGGGACTGTTGGCACGTAATTTTTTTACATGTTTTAGTAATAATACAGTGATTGGGCATAATAAAGTTCTTTCCATGTTTCTAAACTTAATTTTCTTTTAGAATGTGTATTAAAAATAATAACCATGTTACTTTTTTATGATGCTAGCCCGTGCGGTCCGCATGGGTTGACGACTAGTATTATGAATTTTAAGCAACTAGATCATGAGCATGTTGCACAAGCTTGGGAGAGAATGAAATTAATGATACGTAATTGTCCTACACATGGTTTGAACTTATGGATGATTATACAAAACTTTTATGCTGGCTTGACTTTTGCTTCTAGAAATCGTTTAGATTCGGTCGCGGGGG
>LR738711.1:831701150-831716011 GCA_902687465.1 Secale cereale | reverse complement strand
TCATGGGAACAACCTTAGGAGAAGCTACCAAACTCCTAGATAATATTATGATTAATTATTCTCACTGGCACACCGAAAGATCTACTAGTAAAAAAGTGCATGCTATTGAAGAGAGTAGTGTTTTGAGTGGGAAGATAGATGAACTTATGAAATTATTTGCTATTAAGAGTGCTTCTTCTGATCCTAATGATATGCCTTTATCCACGTTGATTGAATATAACAATGAATCTTTGGATGTGAATTTTGTTGGTAGGAATAATTTTGATAACAATGCTTATAGAGGAATCTTTAATCCTTGGTCTTTTCCTAGTAATTCCTCTAATAATTATGGTAATTACTACAATAACTCTTATGGGAATTTTGGTAAGATGCCCTCTGAATTTGAAACTAGTATTAAGGAGTTTATGAATTCGCAAAAGAATGTCAATGCTTTGCTTGAAGAAAAAATGCTTAAGATTAATGAGTTGGCTAGAAACGTGGATAGAATTACTCTTGATGTTGATTCTTTGAAACTTAGATCTATTCCACCCAAGCATGATATCAATAAGTCTCTCAAATCCATGAGAATTTCCATTGATGAATGCAAAGAAAGAACCGCTAGGATGCGTGCTAAAAAAGAATGCTTTATGAAAGCGTGTTCTTCTAGTTATCATGAAAATAAAGATGAAGATCTAAAAGTTATTGATGTGTCTCCTATTAGATCCTTGTTTTCTAGTATGAATCTTGATAAAGATGGGACTGGAGATGAGTTCTACTTTAGTTAAAAGGCGTCCCAATCATTCAGAGTTTTTAGATCTTGATGATAAATCTACTAAAAGAGGGATTGAAGAGATTAAAACTTTGCATAGTGATGAACCCACTATTTTGGATTTCAAGGGATTCAATTATGATAATTGCTCTTTAATAGATTGTATCTCCTTGTTGCAATCCATACTAAATTCTCCGCATGCTTATAGTCAAAATAAGGCTTTTACCAAACACATAGTTGATGCTTTGATGCAATCTTATGAAGAAAAACTTGAATTAGAAGTTTCTATCCCTAGAAAGCTTTATGATGAGTGGGATCCTACTATTAAAATTAAAATTAAAGATCATGAATCCTTTGCATTGTGTGATTTGGGTGCAAGTGTTTCTACAATCCCAAAAACATTGTGTGATTTGTTAGGTTTCCATGAGCTTGATGATTGTTCTTTAAATTTGCATCTTGCGGATTCTACCATCAAGAAACCTATGGGAAGGATTAATGATGTTCTTATTGTTGCCAATAGAAATTATGTGCCCGTAGATTTCATTGTTCTTGACATAGATTGCAATCCTTCATGTCCTATTATTCTTGATAGACCTTTCCTTAGAACGATTGGTGCAATTATTGATATGAAGGGAGGAATATTAGATTCCAATTTCCGTTAAGGAAAGGCATGGAACAATTTCCTAGAAAGAAAATCAAATTACCTTATAAGTCTATTATGAGAGCCACTTATGGATTGCCTACCAAAGATGGCAATACTTAGATCTATTCTTGTATTGTGCCTAGCTAGGGCCGTTAAACGATAGCGCTTGTTGGGAGGCAACCCAATTTTATTTTCTTTGTTTTTGCTTCTGTTTAGGAATAAATATTGCATATAGCTTTTATTTAGATGTGGTTTTGTGTTTTAATAGTTTTTTTGCCAAGTAGAACCTTTGGGAAGACTTGTGTGAAGTTTATATGATCATGCTGTAAAAAATAGAAACTTTAGCGCTCACGAGTTTGGCTGGGATTTTTTTACTGGAGAGTGCTATTTAGTTGATTCTTTTTGAAGATGATTAATAGACAAATTCCTCACATTTACCAATTTATTTCAATTTTTTGGAGTTACAGAAGTATTCAAAAGTTACAGATTACTACAGACTGTTCTATTTTTGACAGATTCTGTTTTTCGTGTGTTGTTTGCTTATTTTGATGCATCTATGAGTAGTATTGGGGAATATGAATCATATAGAAGTTGGAATACAGTAGGTTCAACACCAATATAAACAAAGAATGAGTTCATTACAGTACCTTTGAGTGGTGGTTTGTTTTCTTATACTAACGAAGCTCACGAGATTTTTGGCTAAGTTTTGTGTTGTGAAGTTTTCAAGTTTTGAGTATGGCTTTGATGGACTATGGAACAAAGAGTGGCAAGAGCCTAAGTGTAGCAACCACGATCCGAATGGACCGAAGTCTCTGTGTTCTATGTCATCCCTGGATCGATAATGCTGACACACACAATACTTGAAGGATTTATAACAGAGTGGCAATCACACACTTATTACATCGAATGTCTCAAAAGAGAACTTATTATAAAATATATGGCATAAGGCCATCTAACACGATAACAACGGAAGGCTTGGAAGATAAGTGAGTCCATCAACTCCAACGGCATAGTTGAGTGCATGACAAACGACCTAGCGCACCTTACTCTTCTTCTGAAAAGTATGCAACATGATATGTTGCAACACGAAACGGGACAGCACATGGAATATGCTGACAAGATAACACAGTGGAGCAAGTAACAGAAAAAGGCTAACACTACATGCATATATGGCTGGTGGAGGCTCTAAGATTAATGTTTTTGCATAAAGCCAATTTTTCCCTACAACAAAGGCATAACTTTTATTTTAACTATCATGGTAGTTGAAACATCATTGAGAAGGTTCCTCCAACTCAATCCCAATTAAAACCATCTTAATTAACCCAACAAATTAGTTTTAGAGTGATGAGATCAATCCAATAATTCAAGTACCAGATACTCAAGATGTCCATAACCGGGGACACGTCTAATCATGATTAGTTTGTACACTCTGCAGAGATTTGCACAATTTTCCCCACAAGACTCGATCTCCTCCATTTGATTTCTCGCACTGCATGGTGTTTGAGAAACGGATGACCGAGACACAGTCTTTCAGAAGCATTTACTCTTTACCCCGGGTGGACCCGTACACCTAGTTTCCCCTACATCTGCTAGTCCACCACTGAAAGAGCTCACACAACATACTCAACTATGCCAGAGCCCATAATGGCATTGTGGCTGCACACGGAAGTTTCTAGCATGAATAGTCTTATGATCCCTTTGAGCCTGGGTGGCATTCCATAGGATAATCACATGGTTCCTCTGGGATTTCCCAGGACAACACTAGATTCTCCAGGTGCCCTGCAACCAATCCACCTAGATGTGTATTAAAGTTGCCACCTTAAGTTGAACCATTAATTAACAATCTCACATCTGTCATGGATACTCTCAAACCCAATCCACGTCTACGAGCATAGCCTGGCAACCTAAGCCTAACGTAGAAGTAACTCCCAGGGGTTTGATAATAAAGCAGGTAATAGGTTCTACCTCAATCTACTTCCCAGACCCACATGTTAAGAGATCCTACTCATGCAACGTGTGAGGGTTTGATCTAATGCATAAAAACTGGGTAATAAAGAGTATGATCACTGTGTTACTTGCCTTGCTGACGATTCGCAAAACCTAGGGACTCGTAGTAGCACGCTTTGCACTCCGGGAATTCTATCGCAAGCAAACAATAGCATACATAAGCAACCAAGCAAAGATGCGCGGGTAAAAATCAAATAAGAAAATCTAACCAGAAAGTTCAACTGAAGAACTCCGGTTTGCAAAAAGAATCAAATCAAACGGAGCAACGAAACTCAAACTACGGAAGAAACAAGATCTGTTTAGTAGATTGAAATAAATTCAAATTTTACAGTACAAAAAACTTGTTCAATTTGGTTAAACAGAAATATGGCTTCGAGACGAAGATCTAGGCGCTTGAATCGTCTCATTCCGACTAATGAGCGAAAAGTTAAACTAAAACGAAGATCAGGGCAGAAATCACGATCGAAAATAATCGCGGAAAAACCCTGAAAAAAGAAAAACTGACGAATAGGCTAACGAACGAACGTTCGCTAAAAGAAACTAACGAACGAAGTTTCGTTAGCAGATCTAAACGAATGAACGTTCGCTAAAGAGATCTGAACGTAAAAACCGGAAAAAACCGATCTAAAAAAACGAACTAGGGTTTCTGAAAAAAAAAACGGTTGTCTCGCGAAAACCGGCGGCGGCGGCTATACCTCCGGCGGGGCGGCGGCGCGGTGGCGTCGGCGGAGGGCAGCGGGCAGCAGCGGCGGCATGCGAACCGAGGCGGCAGGGTTAGCGCGGCTAGGGTTTGGGGCGGGGTGGGCTGGCTTATAAAGGCCGGCCGGGGTGGAGTCCAGGTCGGACACGGCTCGGTAAGGCGGTGCACTTTTTTTATAAACAATCCCGATGCAGCAAAACGGACAAAAGAAATACTAAACGGACTCGAAAAATTCCGAAATAAATTTAACCGTCCTCTAAAAATATTTAGGACAAAGTGAACATTTTTCCCGGACCTAAATGCAATTTTGAAAAACACATGTTTTTCCTATGCAAATAAAATTACAAATAAATCCAAATAAAATACCAAAATTGATTTTAATATTTTTCCTCCAACATTTCTTTAGTTTTGGAGAAGTCATATTATCTCTGCTCATATATTTTATTATGAAATATTTTCGGAGAGAAAAAACAATTAAAACCAAAGTGATCCTTGTATCGATATTTGAGAAACCTCAAATAGGAAAACGGTAAAATCCCCAACTCTCTCCGTGGGTCCTTGAGTTGCTTAGAATTTCGAGGATCGCAACACACGAATGCAAAATAAATATGATATGTAAGATGACCTATGTATAACATTCTAAATTAAAATTTTGGGATGTTACAAACCTACCCCCCTTAAGATGAATCTCGCCCTCGAGATTCGGGTTGGCTAGAAAATAAGTGTGGGTGGTCCTTGCGTAGATCATCCTCTCGCTCCCAGGTGGCTTCATCTTTGGTATGGTGGCTCCACTGAACTTTGCAAAACTTGATAACCTTGCTGCGGGTGACTCTACTTGCAAATTCGAGGATCCTTACTGGCTTCTCCTCGTAGGTTAGATCACTATCTAGCTGAATTGCTTCCAGGGGCACTGTGTCTCTCAGAGGAATATCGGCCATCTCAGCATGGCACTTCTTAAGCTAGGAAACGTGAAACACATTATGAACTCCTCACAATCCTTCGGGTAACTCTAACTTGTAGGCAACCTCTCCCATGCGTTCCAAAACACGGTATGGCCCTACAAATCTCGGGGCTAACTTTCCCTTAACACCGAAACGCTTAACACCTCGCAGAGGTGACACTCTCAGGTACGCTCTATCACCCATTTCATAGGCTACTTCCTTGTGATTCGAGTCTGCATAACTCTTCTGCCTGGACTGAGCTACCTTCAATCTATCTCGAATCAACTTCTGACTCTTTGATCAGATCTGGTCCGAATAACTGGCGGTCTCCGACTTCATCCCACATCAACGGCGTTCGGCATCTCCTCCCATACAATGCTTCGAATGGTGCCATCTTCAAACTGGCCTGGTAACTGTTGTTGTACGAAAACTCTGCATAGGGCAAGTTTTCATCCCAACTAGATCCATAATCTAACGCACAAGCTTTCAACATGTCCTCCAAAATCTGATCGACTCTCTTGGTCTATCCATCAGTCTGCGGGTGAAAGGCTGTACTGAACTCTAGCCTGGTACCCAGAGTCTGGTGTAGCTGATGCCAAAACTTTGAAGTAAAATGTGTTCCTCTATCTGATACGATGATCCTCAACTCCGTGCAGACATACGATCCTTGTCATGTATATCTTGGCCAACTTCGCACTGGTATAGGTGGTTTTCACGAGGATAAAATGGGCTACTTTGGTCAGGCGATCCACTACTACCCAGATTGAGTCATGTCCCGAGCGGGTCCTGGGTAATCCGGTGATAAAATCCATGCCAAGCTTATCCCACTTCCATTCGTGTATCGGCATAGGCTATAGTAATCCTGCTGGCTTCTGATGTTCTGCCTTCACTCTCTAACATACATCACATACGGCTACATACTCGGCAATGTCCTTCTTCATTCCCGTCCACCAGAAACGTTCCTTCAAATCCAAATACATCTTAGTGTTTCCGGGGTGTATCGAGTATCGCGAATCATGTGCTTCCTGCAGTATCAACTTCCTGATCTTGGTGTTGTTGGGCACATAGACTCGATCCTCAAATCACAAGGTGTCGTGTTCATCCTCACGAAAACCCTTGGCTTTTCCTTCACTCATCTTCTCCTTTATTTCTGCAATTTCTTTGTCATCCTTCCGAGCTTCTCGTATCTTTCCCAATAATGTTGACTAAACCTCCAAGGCTGCAACAAAACCTCTAGGGACTATCTCCAAACGAAGCTCCCTCAGATCTTCTACTAACTCCTTTGGCAATCCTCCATTTACTTGGGTGTTGGAATAACTTTTCCGGCTCAAAGCGTCTGCAACGACATTGGCCTTGCCTGGATGATAGTGCAGCTTCATATCATAATCCTTTATGAGCTCCAACCATCTCCTCTGTCTGAGGTTTAGCTCCTTCTGGGTGAAAATGTACTTCAAACTCTTGTGATTCGTGTACACATCACAACGGTTTCCAATAAGGAAATGTCTCTAGGTTTTGAGTGCATGCACCACGGCTGCTAGCTCCAAATCATGCGTAGCATAATTCAACTCGTGCGGTCGAAGTTGACGGGATGCATAAGAAACAACTCTTCTGTCATGAATGAGTACTCCTCCAAGTCCTAAGCGTGACGCGTCACAGTACACTTGGAAATCCTTGCGTATATCTGGCAAGATCAGCACTGGGGCTGTCGTCAAACGTTAGGCTTTGCAATCTTGGAGAAATTCTCTATGAATCTCCGGTAATATCCCGTGAGTCCCAGAAAACTGTGGATTTCTCCAACTAAGCTGGGTGCCAACCACTCGGTGACTGCCTGCACCTTGATAGGATCCACTGTTATACCTTCTTCAGCGTGTGCTTTGATACCATCTTGTAGCGACCACGATCTGAATGACCAAAGTCTATGTGTTGTGTGTCATCCTTGGATCGGTAATGCTGACACACACATTACTTCAAGGATTTATAACAGAGTGGCAATCACACACTTATTACATTAAATGTCTCAAAAGAGAACTTATTACAAAATATATGGCATAAGGCCATCTAACACGATAACAACGGAAGGCTTGGAAGATAAGTGAATCCATCAACTCCAGCGGCATAGCTGAGTGCATGACAAATGACCTAGCGCACCTTACTCTTCTTCTGAAAAGTCTGCAACATGATATGTTGCAGCCCGAAACGGGTCAGCACATGGAATATGCTCGCAAGATAACACAGTGGAGCAAGTAACAGAAAAAAGTCTAACACTACATGCATATATGGCTGGTGAAGGCTCTAAGCTTAATGTTTTTGCATAAAGCCAATTTTTTCCTACAACAAAGGAATAACTTTTATTTTAACTACCATGGTAGTTGAAACATCATTGAGAAGGTTCCTCCAACTCAATCCCAATTAAAACCATCTTAATTAACCCAACAAATTAGTTTTAGAGTGATGAGATCAACCCAATAATTCAAGTACCAGATACTCAAGATGTCCATAACCGGGGACACGGCTAATCATGATTAGTTTGTACACTCTGCAGAGATTTGCGCACTTTTCCTCACAAGACTCGATCTCCCCCATTGGATTTCTCGCACTGTATGGTGTTCGAGAAACGGATGACCGGGACGCAGTCTTTCAGAAGCATTTACTCTTTACCCCGGGTGGACCCATACATCTACTTTCCCCTACATCTGCTAGTCCATCACTGAAAGAGCTCACACAACATACTCAACTATGCCAGAGCCCCTAATGGCATTGTGGCTGCACACGGAAATTTCTAGCATGAATAGTCTTATGATCCCTTTGAGCGTGGGTGGCATTCCATAGGATAATCACACGGTTCTCCGGGATTTCCCAGGACAACACTAGATTCTCCAGGTGCCCTGCAACCAATCCACCCAGATGTGTATTAAAGTTGCCACCTTAAGTTGAACCATTAATTAACAATCTCACATCTGTCATGGATACTCTCAAACCCAATCCACGTCTACGAGCATAGCCTGGCAACCTAAGCCTAACGTAGAAGTAACTCCCAGGGGTTTGATAATAAAGCAGGTAAGTAGGTTCTACCTCAATCTACTTCCCAGACCCACATGTTAAGAGATCCTACTCATGCAACGTGTGAGGGTTTGATCTAATGCATAAAAACTGGGTAATAAAGAGTATGATCAAAGTGTTACTTGCCTTGCTGACAATTCGCAAAACCTAGGAACTCGTAGTAGCACGCTTTGCACTCCGGGAATTCTATCGCAAGCAAACAATAGCATACATAAGCAACCAAGCAAAGATGCACGGGTAAAACTCAAATAAGAAAATCTAACCAGAAAGTTCAATTGAAGAACTCCGGTTTGCAAAAAGAATCAAATAAAACGGAGCAACGAAACTCAAACTACGAAAGAAACAAGATCCGTTTACTAGATTGAACTAAAGTCAAATTTTACAGTATCAAAACCTTGTTCAAGTTGGTTAAACGGAAAGAAGGCTTCGAGAAGAAGATCTAGGCACTTGAATCGCCTGATTCCGACTAACGAGCGAAAAGTTAAACTAAAATGAAGATGAGGGCAGAAATCGCGATCGAAGATAATCGCGGAAAAACCCTGAAAAATAAAACTGACGAACAGGCTAACGAACGAACGCTCGCTAAAAGAAACTAATGACCGAAATTGTTCGTTAACAGATCTAAACGAACGAACGTTCGCTAAATAGATCTGAACGTAAAAACCGGAGAAAACCCGATCTAAAAAACGAACTAGGGTTTCTAAAAAAAATGAACGGTTTTCTTGCGAAAACTGGCGGCGGCAGCGGCTATACCTCCGGCGGTGCGGCGGCGGCGTGCGAACCGAGTCGACGGGGTCGGCGCGGCTAGGGATTGGGGCGGGGTGGGTTGGTTTATAAAGGCCGGCCGGGGTGGAGTCCAGGTCGGACACGGTCCGGTAAGGCGGTGCACTTTTTTTATTTATAAACAGTCCAGACACAGCAAAACGGACAAAAGAAATACTAAACGGACTCAAAAAATTCCGAAATAAATTTTCACCGCCCTCTAAAAATATTTAGGACAAAGTGAACATTTTTCCCGGACCTAAATGTAATTTTGAAAGACGCGTATTTTTCATATGCAAATAAAATTGCAAATAAATCCAAATAAAATATCAAAACTGATTTTAATATTTTTCCGCCAATATTTCTTTGGTTTTGAAGAATTCATATTATCTTCGCTCATACATTTTATTATGAAATATTTTCGGAGAGAAAAACAATTAAAACCAAAGTGATCATCGTACCGATATTTGAGAAAACCTCAAATAGGAAAACGGTAAAATCCCCAACTCTCTCTATGGGTCCTTGAGTTGCTTAGAATTTTGAGGATCGCAACACATGAATGCAAAATAAATATGATATGCAAGATGACCTATGTATAACATTCCAATTAAAAAATTTGGGATGTTACACTAAGCTTGGGGATTCCCAAGGCACCCCAAGGTAAAATTTAAGGACAACCAAAAGCCTAATCTTGGGGATGCCCCGGGAAGGCATCCCCTCTTTCGTCTTCATCTATCGGTAACTATACTTGAGACTATATTTTTATTCACCACATGATATGTGTTTTGCTTGGGGCGTCATGTATTATTTGAGTCTTTGCTTTTTAGTTTGCCACAATCATCTTTGCTGGACACACCTTTTGAGAGAGATAAATATGATTTAAAATTTGTTAGAATACTCTATGTGCTTCACTCATATCTTTTGAGCTAGATAGTTTTGCTATAGTGCTTCACTTATATCTTTTAGAGCACGGTGGTGGTTTTATTTTGTAGAAATTGTTGATCTCTAATGCTTCACTTATATCTATTTGAGAGTCTTTTTAGAACATCATGGTAATGTGCTTTGGTTATAAAACTAGTCCTAATATGATAGGCATCTAAGATGAGTATAGTAAAAACTTTCATATAAAGTGCATTGAATACTATGAAAAGTTTGATACTTGATAATTGTTTTGAGATATGAGGATGGTGATATTAGAGTCATGCTAGTAGAGTAGTTGTGAATTTGAGAAATACTTGTGTTGAGGTTTGCAAGTCCCGTAGCATGCACGCATGGTAACCGTTGTGTGACAAATTTGAAGCATGAGGCATTTCATTGAGTGTCATCCTTTTTGTGGAGGTCGGGGGCGCGCGATGGTGAACTCCTACCAACCTCCCCCCTAGGAGCATGCGCGTAGTACTTTGTTTTGGTGACTTGTAGATTTTTGCAACAAGTATGTGAGTTCTTTATGGCTAATGTTGAGTCCATGGATTATACACACTCTCACCCTTCCATCATTGCTAGCCTCTCTTGTACCGCGCAACTTTCGCCGGTACCATACACTCACCATATACCTTCCTCAAAACAGCCACCATACCTACCTATCATGGCATTTCCGTAGCCATTCCGAGATATATTGCCATGCAACTTTCCACCGTTCTGTTTGCTATGACACACTTCATCATTGTCATATTGCCATGCATGATCATGAAAAAATATGCATGGTGATCTTATTGATGAGTATGTTCGCACACGCAAGTCCACATGCCTAGAACTCATGTATAGGTTCTGAAAGGCCGTGGTAGCATTGTTTGGCCTAGAGTACTTGAGAGAACCAACTATTGCAGATACAACCCGGTTGTTGGTGACCAATGTCGATAGGGGTTTGCTGGGGATGCTTTGTAGTATCGATTGTATGCACTAGGAGTGGAAGAACTGCCCTTCTGCTTGGCAGAGGCATTATAGGGGCCATGTGAAAGCTTGCACTGTCATACCTGAGGCCGTGGCTTCACAAGATCTCTGGATTTGGCATTCTTTCTTCGGCACGGTCGGCTCTCACAATGACATCAACGTGCTTCAGCGCTCTCCGGTGTTCGCACGTCTTGCAGAAGGCAACTGCCCGAGATCAATGTTGAGATTGATGGCCACCGCCAGAAAAAAAGATACTACCTGGTTGATGGTATCTATCCTCAGGGAATTACTCTTGTCAACATAATCCCAACCCGATAGAGAGAAGAGGCGAAGATTTTCCCAAGCACATGAAAGTGGTAGAAAGGAGGTGGAGCTTGCTTTCGGTGTTCTTCAATATTGATGGGGCATCGATCGGTATCCCGCTAGAACTTAGAGCATCAAGAAGTTGCGGGAGATGATAACTGCTTCTGTGATCATGCACTACATGTTCGTAGAGGATGAGCGTGAGAATGAAATCTATGATCAAGGGTTTCAATTTCGGGGTGAAGAATTTGTGCCTGAGAAAGGAACAACGACCACATTTACACAGTTCAACGAATTTCATCATTAAATACGTGATTAGAAAACTCACATTCGAACGCAAGATGATTTCACTGAGCATATGTGGGCTCACCTTGGGAACCAATAGAGGTATCGCCTTTTTTTTCTTTCAGATATGTTTGTGACAATTTAAATGTTTTCCGGTTTGTAAACTATGAGAATTATTTGGTTATGAAACTATGAAATATCTGTATTTGGTACAAATATGTTAACTGGGTTGAGTGGCATATCGGCCGGGCGGTCCAAACCGCGTCGCGCGCGTTGAGCGCACTGTCAACCCATCACGAACTGAGTGAACATGCCGACCCAAACGAATGAAACGTGCGTCTTGGGGTGCTGCTGCGGGGCTGAGGAAATAAAATCTCCTCCGTCAAAAGAAGTAAAAAAAAGTGTGGTAAAACCAGATTCGAATCCGGCGCGCCAACTGGAGACTGGAGAGAGCAGCACGGCGGTGTAAAATTCTGGCATGCAAATGCATAGTTACCATTACCTCGAGCAACAACAAGCTAATTAAGCCGCGGCAGGGGCAGGACGCAGGAAGCAGGACGCACGCACGCACGCACGGCCCGCGTCAGCCTGGACCACAGCAGCAGCGCGCCATCTATTTCACCCGCGCCTCCGCTCGTCGCCTCTCGCGCTCCATTCTCCATTTCACCTCGCTCGCTTTCGCTTTCACCCCTCCCCTGGTGCAGAGCTTGGCTCTCTTTTTCACCTCCTCGCCCTCCTCGCCTCGCCTTTTGCAGAAAGAAAGGCGCCTCGGCCCGAACAACAACCAGCAGCTGAGCTGAGCTGAGCTGAGCACCCGTCGAGGAATCGAGGACAAGAAAAGAGAGCGAGCGAGCGAGAGTGAGAGGGAGATAAAAGGCGCGGCGCAGGAGGAAGGGAAGGCTACAGCAGCGGAGACAGAGGGAGATACCACCAGCACCAGCACCAGCCCCAGCCCCAGGCCAGCCAGGCCCGGCGCTCGGAAAGTGCGGAGCCGTTTCCCCTCCACCTCCACTCTCTCCAGGGCCACCCACCCAGCCTGCCCACCACCCACCGCCTACGTACGTGCGGGCGCTCGCCATGTCGTCCCCCGCCGGCGGGTACGGCGGCGCCGAGGCCCACCACCACGGCCACATGCTGCTTCATAACCATGCACACCACATGGCCGCCGCGGCGGCCGCGGCGTCGGGCGGGCAGCTCTACCACGTGCCGCAGCACAGCCGGCGCGAGAAGCTCCGGTTCCCGCCGGACGCCGCCGCGGAGGACTCGCCCCCGACCCCTCTCGCTCACCACCACCAGCAGCAGCAGCACCAGGCCGGGGCGTGGCCGCCCCCGGCCTTCTACTCCTACGCGTCCTCCTCCTCCTCCTACTCGCCGCACAGCCCCACGGTGCCGCAGGGCCAGCAGCTGGTGCTCAACGGGCTCACCGCCCAGCAGGTCACGGCGCAGCAGTTCCCGCAGATCCCCACGCAGAACTTCTCGCTCTCCCTCTCCTCCGCCTCCTCCAACCCCGCCACCACGCCCCCGGCGCCCAGGAAGCAGGAGCCGGGAGCTGCCGCGCCGGCCGCGGGGCCGTACGGGCCCTTCACCGGCTACGCCACGGTGCTGGGGCGATCCAGGTTCCTCGGCCCGGCGCAGAAGCTGCTGGAGGAGATCTGCGACGTGGGGGGCGCGGCCGCGCACGCCGACAGCAGCGTCCCGGACGAGGGCCTGCTCGACGCAGACCCGATGGACGGCGCCGACGACGCGGCCGGCCACGAGCTGGACGCCGCAGGGCCCATGTCCGGCGCCGAGCAGCAGTGGAAGAAGACGAGGCTCATCTCCATGATGGAAGAGGTGAGCTACGACGCCGCTCGCTCCAAATCTCCGACCTTTTTCCGCCTCGTTGGCTTCGATGCCGCCACTGCAATTCTCCCGCTGGCTCCTCGGCCGGGAGCGCCAAGAATCTTGCACAAAGCGGTCACATCACCAGCGATGCGGCTGTGGCTTTGCCTGCTTTTATTCACTGTGCTTCCGCGGTTGCATGTGCTTTTGATTTGATGATCATTTCCATTGCTGCTGTTACATTTGTTCGGATTTTCCTTTTCTCCTTTGTCCACAGTGCCGCACTGTTGGCGCCCAACAATTCGCTGCTCGCCTTTTCTCTCATCAGAGGATCAAAGATTGGATGTTGATTAGTTTCACCGCACTAAGCACGCTTTTTGCAAATATCATCTACCCACATGAAACCACGACTGATTAGCAGTGTCCTCGAGCGCTTTAGGACGGTAGGTGATGCTAGAAACTAGCGGCAAAACTTTGGCCTGTCATGTCAAGAAAATCGGGTCGTTTCATCTTTCGCATGGTTAGGATAGGAGTACTTGACCCTCTCGCAGCGTCCTCTTCCAGCCTCTGGGGCAATACATAACATGGGAATCTACGTACGATGTAGAAAGCTTCCATTTATGGAGCTCTCAAGTCTCGGTCTCAGTCGCAGTAGGCGAACTTGCTTGTCCGACTTCTTTATTAATGGCGTCTTACTTCCATAGTTGGGAAGTAGGCTTTGCTTTGTTCATGTCACATCCACATGAAAACCAAAGCTCCCAGCAAACACCAAAGAAAATCTAACCTCTCTCGTTCTATCTAGGTGTGCAAGAGGTACCGGCAGTACTACCAGCAGGTCCAGGCCGTGATCGCCTCGTTCGAGAGCGTGGCCGGGTTCAGCAACGCCGCCCCGTTCACGGCGCTGGCGCTGAGGGTGATGGCCAGGCACTTCAGGTGCATCAAGGGCATGATACTCAGCCAGCTGCGCAACACCAGCAAGATGCCCGTCAAGGAAGGCATGAGCAAGGACATCACCATCTTCGGCCTCGGCGGCGGCGGCGGCGGCGCCCCCGTCGGCGGCTTCCAGAGGGGTGGCAGCGTGAACGGCTTCGGCCAGCCGCACAACATCTGGCGCCCCCAGAGGGGCCTCCCGGAGCGCTCCGTGACGGTCCTCCGGGCTTGGCTCTTCGAGCACTTCCTGCACCCGTAAGTTGTTTCATTACAATATCTGCTTACGGTAATTAGCGCTAGACGACGTACTCTGCGCCTTTCCAAGATAATAATGTCTCTTTGCATGATGGCGCTACATCAACATGATTATGCTGGGCCTGGACCTCCAGTTGTTTTTAGCTGATAGCAAGCAATCCTCGGTGTCGAAATCATTAGGATGGCCGAGCATGAGTGATGGAGTGTCATGGCATGGCTTGGCTTGGCTTCCAAATCATTCTATTGGAGCTAATAAGATCGGCAGTCGCAGCTTTTTAAGACATTGTGTTTTTTGAGCTGTACACATCATCAATTTGCTAACAGCCCGGGTCCTCCATTTTGCATCTTTTTCTTAGATTCTGACATTTACATGACTTTCTAACTATCATTAGGTGAGTGGCTTTATGGATTTGGATAGGGCGTCCAATTACTAAGTTGTATGTTGCTTGTTTTGTTATACACTGATTGCGAAACAACTTGTGAGTGAGATTACTTCTAATCCAGTTTTAAGGGGGG
>LR738711.1:831611670-831695271 GCA_902687465.1 Secale cereale | reverse complement strand
CCCCCCCCCCCAACTTTAGAGTGGTTTTGGGGCCAGTACAATATTTGTCTGTGGAAGTCGCTACCGCCGATTGAGAAAGCCAGACAAGTGGCGTTCAAGAAGGAGATGCCAGAGGAGGAAGCCAGGTGCCAGGCGACATGTGAAGCCCGTGAGGCCACCTGGAAAAAGGAGGCATGGAGCTTTGGGGTGGGCGCGTCGTCGTGCGGAGGAGGTGTACGAAGACGGGTACTTTACAGGGAAGGTCAAAGGCGCTAGGCGCCTCATCGCTGCGTGGAGGTGGGCAAATAAGCTCCAGCGTGCCACCGACAAAGACCTCCGGTGGGCGCCCAACCAACTGGCAAGGTTATTCGCGCTCGTCCACCAACAAGAGGCGGATCAGTACGTCAACCGCTGCGAGGCGGAGGAGGTGGAGTACTGCCTCTGCGCTGGGAAGACGTCGCGCACCAAGGAGCTGCTAGCGAGGGGCTGCTGCAATACTGCCCCCATGAGGGATTATCAGTGTTAGTTTTGTTCGTTTTTAGTTTTATACATTGTACATA
The DNA here is from genome assembly GCA_902687465.1 of Secale cereale. Taxonomy (NCBI): domain Eukaryota; kingdom Viridiplantae; phylum Streptophyta; class Magnoliopsida; order Poales; family Poaceae; genus Secale; species Secale cereale. The sequence goes on along the minus strand of LR738711.1, from coordinate 831,694,732 downwards.
GTAGTTAAGTATCATCACGTATAAGTGATGATATTATATATATTCTGAGATGAACTAATGGGCAATTAATATATATTATGAATTCCAATTTTCTATATGTTTTTGTATACTAATTTGTATCTATTTGTTATCATCCACATATACAGAATGAAAAGCATATTTACACATATTGAAACATAACATATAAAAATGGAAAACATGGTACAGACATTGAAACACAGCAAAAAACAAAGCAATATTATGATTGTTGTGAATACATAGCGATCCATGTCGAAAGGACTCAACAAAATAAAACACGTCCATGACCAGCAGCCCTTGCCTACGGTAGCTCTTGGCTCTTTTCGGACTCGTGCAGGCATTCGTCCAAGTGGTGGACAGGCTCGCGGTACATCTAGAGCGCGATCTCGAACTCCAAGTTGGCTATTTCATCAGAGATCACCAGCTCGAGAATGCGACGACCATGTTCCTCTACTGTGCCCAGGTGGGCACCTTGCCAAGGAAGCGACCGATCCTAGCGACCAATGCGTTAGCATTAAGCGGGCTACGGGCATGACGAACGGCGCGACCCATGCGAACGGCGCGGCGGGCGTCCGCTGCAAGTACGACACAGACGGCCTCTGCCCACTCTTGGCGAGGAATGGGGGTACTAACAGGACATGTACCCAGTTGCGACGCCCTGTCGACAGCAGGCAAGCGCCGACGGATCCGCTCTTGCTGTGCGACGCGCCGAGCATCTCGCTTTGCGGCGCTCCGACGGTCTCGCTGTGCGACGAGCCGCAGCCTATCGGCGGGGACGCGCATATCTCGCTCTTCGTCGCACCATCGATCATGTTGTGCGGTGAGCTGCAGCCTCTCGGCGCTCATATGCCTATCTTGATGAACGGCGCTAAAGCGCCAAGGGTCTGCTCAACCCTAGCGATGACGCGCAGCACGTCGTCGTCCATCGCGTTGCTGGGGAGTGCCTCGACATCGACGTGCCGTGGCGGCTTCTTGTTTTCCTCGTCGAGGAGGTTGATGGCAGAGGCGGCGCTTTGGTGGGTTGTCATGCTTGGAATATGTGGATGTGCTACAGGCTGCGCTTGTTTCCTCGGTGCGTCATGCACCGCCTAGGTTTATGCGCAATATTGTTAGGTGGCGATGGGAAACCGGTGAGTACATGGTGGGAAATGGTGGCGTGTTCATATAACACCATCAATTAATGGAAACTTAGCATAGAATGAACATCGAGCTAGCACGACTCGCGCGGGCACATTGCTCGCCCAAGGCTATGATCCATATACTTGTGTGCCCAATAAAGCATACTATTCACAGTAAAGAATAATGTTTCGTTTATCCTAGTAGAGAAGTGGCGGCAAGCATCACAAGAAGAAGTAGATGATGATCATATGATGGTTTATCCTAGTTAATTATAGATCTAATAGTTTACTTTGGTGTGTGGAAATGTCATGTGTGTATTAGGAACCTATGTAATTTGATGTTTAATTTGGTTGTGCAATCATGTCCTTATGAGTATATATGTTGATGTTCTGTATGCAATCACATCGCACACGTGCCACACACATGTTGTTAAGTTCAACCGTTTCTGTTCTCTGCTCAACGCAAACAGTTCATCCGAGTGAATTGTGTGCCGTATATCACACACACCTTGATCTGGTTGACCGTTTCTGTTGTGTTGCCTAATCACAAACAGTTCATCCAAGTCAAATGTATGCCATATATCACACACTCCTTCATCTAGCTGCCCGTTTATATTGTTATGCCTAATCACCAACGGTCATTGGAGTGAACAGTATTCCACGCATCGCACACGCAACTGTAGTATGAACCGTGTTTGATGTATCCGCCATCACAAACGTTTTGCATCTTTTTTTGCGTTTTTTACATCACTGTTTGTGATTAATGCATCACACACAATTTCGTCGAAGGGTATCTGATTGGACTGTCACGTTTGTACTATCCTGCATTAGTGTTTGGATGTTTCGAGAAATGTTTTAGTGTGAGGAAACTTTGGTTGGGTTAAGGGATAAGGCCCATGAGGCTTGAGGTCAGTACAAGAAGGAGTTTTGCGAAGGACACGGGCCATATGCTAGGGTTTGTGGCGTTTTTGGAAATGCCAGAAACCTTGGTGGTTCGTGCTGGAATCCAAGGAGGACTCTTCCCTGTCTTCCAAATTGACTTTGGGGAGGCCCCCTCTCCATGTTGCAACCTCATGGCACAACATATAAATAGAGGGCCAGGGCTAGCCCCTATATGACAAGTTTTGAGCTTCCTCTAGTCCCCTCTAGTTTTGGTTCTAGTTGATCCTAGTTGATCTCATTAGAGCTAGACCTAGGTCCTCTAATTCTCATAATCGAAAGCTTGATGTGGTTCTAATATCCCCCCTTTAATTCCCTGGTGACGATTATCTCTGGACGGCGAAGCGCAGCTAGATTGTGAAGGATGCACACTTGCAAGCAACTAGAGAGGTTGTGCTTTCGGTCTTTGGTTCAAAGGAATGTTCGTGGGTGGTTTGCGGGATCGTTCATAGATGGTACGAGGGACTCCAAGTACGATCTACACTGACACGTTCTTCTTTTGCTGCAACTCGGTGACGGTAACGATCATGATCTCAACCCTAATGCATATTCATATTGATCTTGGGTGTGCATAGGTGCATTTTTTACACTATGTTTCCCAACACGGCATCCATCATCGTCGGGCTAGACACAGGTGATTTCATCATAGGGAATCTGGAATATGATAACAAGAAAGAAGAACAAAACTGGTAGCGAGGATAACGGTATAGTGAGCATGTAATGACTGAGGAGGATAACGGTATACTAGAGTTGTTTTGCTCTATTGAATACATAAATTTTGGAGCCTCCTCTAGTTCTTCTATTTTTAGTTCTAGTTGGTCCTAGTTAGCTAATTAGAGCTAGGTCTAGTTCCTCTAATCCTCATAATTACAAGCCCGATGTGTTTCTAATCTCCTCCCTTTAATTCTCTGGTGACGATTAGCTCTGGACGGTGAAGCATTGCCGGATCGTGAAGGTTGCATGCTTGCAACCAAGTAGAGAGGTCTTGCTTTCAGTCTTCGATTCGAGGAACAACTCGTGGGCGGTTTGCAGGATCGTTCATCAACGGTTCGAGGGACTCGAAGTACGATCTACACTGACACGTTCTTCTGCTGCTGCAAATCAGTGATGGTAACAATCATGATCTTAACCCATTATGCATCTTCATATTGATCTTGGGTGTGCATAGGCACAATTTTGTTTGTTTTCTACTACATTTCCCAAGAGTGGCTTCGGAGCAGTTAAATGAGTAGGTGCATGTTGCATTCTAGATCACATGTGGATGTGAGGGTTGATGTTCTTGCGATGCTTTCCTCGATTGTTGCTTTGTTTCGGTTCATCGACAATATGATGTAGCTTTGTTACAAGGTTCTGACAATCAATCGGCTCTGGCTGTCGACGATCTGCTAGCAGTTCCTTTGGGCTTCATCATAGTCGAGAATATTGAACCATCGCGTACACGAGAGGATGCCAAAGATGGATGATCTTCTAGGGGCTCATGCGTATTAGATGAAGTTTAGTGTGTGGCTAGAGATTTTATTTGAGTCTCTTCCCTCACACACCACAAAACTTAATGTACCATCAAGAATTATCGCGTTATGTTATGTACGTAGGTAGCTAGCATTATCATTAAAACTAGTTAACTGCATAACTAAAATTTGCAAAAAACGTTTAGAGGACGTCTAACATGCTTTTGCTGAGTATGCATATGATGTGGTATAGGCATCGTCGTGATAATGAGTTTATGTATGAGATGGTTATATGTTGTAATGTTAAGTGGCATGCGCATCACGACATGATGGCTCGAGCCACGAGATCGCCATGTTAATGTAGATAACATAGAGATAGCCAACAAGTTACAGGTGACAATTGCAAGTGTACACGAAGGACCCCCAACTTGGAGAAGGTGTACTAAGGCGCGCGATGAGGAGCTATAATTTTGTGCCATGACGGAATTTTTGATTCGGTGCCACTGCAACGTTTTCTAAAATGGTTGCTATGGCAACGTTTTCTGAAATTGCTGAAGTGGCATCATTTTTGAAATGGTTGCCACGGCAACGAAATATTGGCCGTCACGACACTTCAACTAGAGATTGAAGACGGTCATAAAGGATTCCCGATGCCAGGGATATACCATATCATGCTTTTATTAATTTCCTGAGATGTTTATCCCTTTGTTGTTTGCACCCTTTGATTGTGCGGTAGTCAATTATTAGTGTGATCTCTCACAGTTAAAATCAAGATTAAAATGTGCTCTTCCCAGTGTTGCAACCGTCTATGACATTCTAGCATCTCGGAGTATGTCATCTCCACATGAGTACAAACAAGATGAGAGGTGTAAGACATAGATGGTCAGACCATGCATGCAGATAGCACTTTGTTATCTTGAAGTTCTGGCAGAATCGTTCTGAGCTCGGAGCACGAAGCATCAAAAGATGAATAAGAGTCATACGGTGATATGATTGGCAATAGTTTGCCCACCAATCAAAATTCTCGTCATCAGTGATGTCCACATCAATGGCTGAGAACTAGATTTGGATCTTGAATCACTCACTATTAATTATGAGAGGCATTAATTTGAGTGGGAGTTCACTTTAAATTAAAATTTATTTAATTGCTAGTGCAATATTAATTAAGAATTGTATCTAAAATTATTTGTGTGTCCATCGTTGTAGATCAAATGGCTCACAATATGTTCAACTTAGCCTGTACGTTAGAGAAAGAAAAGTTGGTTGTTGATGGTAGAAACTATATGGATTGGATCCTGAGATTTGTTCTCAAGAGTGCTAAGAAGGAGTGCGTGCTGGATCAGCCTCTGGGTGATACTCCTGCAAAGGATGCACCACCATAATAAGTTGTTGCTTACGCTGCTTGTAGTGATGCCTATGATTCAGTCTAGTGCCTTATGATAACTTGCATGGATCCTGAACTACATAATTGTTTTGAAGGATCTACTACTCAATTTATAATTGGGTCAATGGAAGTTTTGTACAATAAGTAGGCAAGGACCGAACATTTTGAATTAACCAAGGCCTTGATTGATTGCAAGATGAAATAGGGTTCCTCAATTAGTGAGCATATAGCAAAGCTTGCTGGCTATGTTCATAGGCCGATTTCTCTGGAATTTGGAATTTGTCCAACACTTGCTACAAATATTCTGCTTGCTTCACTACCCCCATCTTACGATGGCTTTATCATGAATTACAACACAAATGGGATCGAGAAAAGTGCAAGTGAGTTGTTTTCTGTGCTCAAAACTACGGAAGCTGCAATGCAGAAGAAAAAAACAGTGTTGATGGTCAATAAGACCACAAGTTTCAAGAAGGGAAATTCCAAGAAGAAGAAATCTACTGAAGCTGGTAAGACCAAGTCTTAGAAGAGGAACAAGGGCAGAGCCACTAAAGAGACGGAATGTCTCTACTGCAAACAGAAGAGACACTAGAAGCGTAACTGCAAGAAGTATTTGGCAGATAAGAAGAATGGTTATTCCGGTAAAGGTATAATCATTATACAAATTTAATTTAATTCTACTTGTAAATATATATATATATATATCATGAGTATTCGATACTAATCATTTGCTCTCATTTTGCAAACGGATACATGGACTACATAGAGCTCACAAGGAGAGAAGAAATGAATCCATGATACAAATCGGGAATGGTGATGGGATCGCTGCTCGAAAATCGTCAAAATCATGCCTTTAGATTGTCGTCAAGATTTATCATAAAACTGAAATACTAGTTATTTCGCTTCGAAGTTGTGTAATGCATTATCCTATGGGTTATGTGATGGATATTCTTATAAGTTTTAGACAATAGTTGTTCAGATTATTATGAGGATATGGTTTTTGATTAGACCTCTATTTTATGATGGTTTATTCATGATGAATCTTGAAGATTGTGACCTATAACAACTAAACGTCTTAAGAAAACTGATAAAACCACTTGTGTGTGGCACCACTTGGTTATATTAGATAATTAATCTTCATAGAGATGAAGTATAAACGTCTTTTATTTGAATTGATGGAACACATTATGATGTATAAAGTCCAATGGATAGAACAACGCGCGGTGAATATTTATACTTCATCAATAGTATGAGTAAATATGATTTACTGAAGGACTAAAATATTTTAAACATCTCAAAGAAATCCAGGATGCATTATCCTATGGGTTATGCGATGGATATTCTTATAAGTTTTAAATAATAGTTGTTGAAATTATTATAAGAATATGATTTTTGATTAAACCGTTGTTTTATAATGGTTTATTCATGACAAATATTGAAGTTTGTGATCTATAAAATTAAAGCTAAGCATCTTAAAAAGACTAATAGAACCACTTGTGTCTGGCACTACTTGGTTATATTGGATAATTAATCTTCATAGAGATGAAGTATAAACATCTTTTATTTGAATTGACAGAATACATTATGATGTATAAAGTCCAATGGATATAACAAGGCACGGTGAATATTGATACTTCATCAATATTATGAGTAAATATGACTTAATTAAGGACAGAAATATTTTAAATAGTTCAAAGAAATTAAGGATGAAAATATGATATAATTATGAAAAAAGATAAATATGATTCTTCTCTTGTGGAACTATTATACCGATCCGCTCTTGTTATTTTTTTTTTGGGATTTATAAATGATACATCCAAATATTCACTAAATTGATACATCATCTAAAAGGTTCGATTAAACTGTAGAAGTTATAGAATATTTGAAACTTATGCTTGATTGCAGGTTTTATGTTCTTTCGAGGAAAATTTCAAGGACAAAATGTTTGTCAAGGAATGAATATTTTTTGAGAAAAGGTTTACTCATTAAAGGAGTAAGAGAGAGGATGATACAAGACTAAATCACAAGTGTTCTAGAGTTTTTTCATCTTCAATAAAACTAAGAAAATAAACTAGTACATTGGAGGTAGGAGCTTAAGTTAATACTCTAACAAAATGCAAAGATTATCAAATCTACTAAATACATCATGTTAGAAGAAGATGAATCCATGCACTACAAGAAAGAAGTGATGACACCCAGTAAGAGAGGTATGGCTTAAACCATTAAAATTCATAAATGAAGTCCATATACAAGGAACAAGTTTTGAACTGGGTGAAACCTTTAGAAGGTGTGATGCTACCTCTTGAGCTTACGTGGTTTTTCCCTTGAAGAGGAAAGGGTGATGCAACAACGTAGAGTAAGTATTTCCCTCAGTTTGAGAAGCAAGGTATCAATCCAGTAGGAGATTACACACAAATCGCCAAATACATGCACAAACAAACAAACAACTTGCACCCAATGCTATAAAGGGGTTGTCAATCCCTTCACGGTTATTTGCAAAAGTGAGATCTCATAGAGATAGTTGAACTAGTAAGGTAAATATTTTTGGGTTTTTGGTTTATAGATTGAAAAGTAAAAGATTGCAAACTAGTAGATCTGCAACTTATAAGATGTAAAATAGACCCGGGGGGCATAGGTTTCACTAGAGGCTTCTCTCATGATAGCAAGTACGGTGGGTGAACAAATTACTGTCAAGAAATTTATAGAAGAGCGAATAATTATAACGACATCTATGACAATGATCATGAATATAAGCATCACGCCCATGACAAGTAGACCGATTCCTACCTGCATCTACTACTATTACTCCACACATCGACAGAAACGATTCTGCATCTAGAGTATTCAGTTCATAAGAACAGAATAACGTCGTAAGTAAGATGACATGATGTAGCATAATTATCTCAAGCAATATGATGAAAACTCCATCTTGTTATCCTCGATGGAAACAATAGAATACGTGTCATGTCCCTTTCTATCACTGGGATTGAGCACTGCAAGATCGAAGCCAAAGCAAAGCACTTCTCCCATTGCAAGAAAAACAAATCTAGTTGGCCAAACCAAACCGATATTTCGAAGAGAATTACTAAGATATTAAATCATGCATAAAAGAATTCAGAAGAAACTCAAATATTATTCATAGATAATCTGATCATAAACCCAAAATTCATCGGATCTTGACAAACACACCGCAAAAGAAGATTACAACGAATAGATTTCCAAGAACAACGAGGAGAACATGGTATTGTGGATCAAAGAGAGAGAAGAAGCCATCTAGCTACTAGCTAGCGGCCCGTAGGTCTATGGTAAACTACTCACACTTAATCGGAAGGGCAATAGGGTTCATATAGATGCCCTCCGTAGTTGATTCCCCCTCTGGCTGGAACCAGAAAAGGCCTCTAGATGGGATCTCGCGAGAACAGAAGGTTACGATGGAAGAAAAGTGATTTCGATGGAAGTTCTGAGGTTTTTGGAATATATGTGAATTTATAGGTGGAAGAAGTAGGTCAGGGGAGGCACGAGGGGCCCACAAGATAGGGGCGCGCCCTCCATGCTTGTGGCCGCCTCGCAGATCCCCTGGCGTGTACTCCAATTCCATCTGGTGTCTTCTGGTCCAAGAAAAATCCCCATAAAATTTCGTTCCGTTTGGACTCTGCTTGATATTCCTTTTGTGCGAAACTCAAAAACAAGGAAAAAACAGAAACCGACACTAGGCTCTGGGTTAATAGGTTAGTCCCAAAAATAGTATAAAATAACATATAAATGCATACAAAACATCCAAGATAGATAACATAATAGCATGGAACAATCAAAAATTATAGATACATTGGAGACATATCAAACATCCCCTAGATTAATTCCTGCTCGTCCTCGAGTAGGTAAATGATAAAAACAGAATTTTTGATGTGGAATGCTACCCAACATATTTCTCAATGTAATATTATTTATTGTGGCATGAATGTTCAGATCCATAAGACTCATAATAAAAGTTTATCAATATCAAAACAATAATACTTCAAGCATACTAAAGAATAATCTTCGAAGCTTCAAAAATAACATGGCTAAAGAAAGTTATCCCTAGGAAATCGTATAGTCATTTATGCTTCCTCTTCTTAACACAAAGTAAAATATCATGCCTATCCCGGTGGCGATGAAGCAATTTTTTTCATACTTTAACATTCTTAAACCTTTTCAACTCTTCACGCAATACATGAGCCCGAGCCATGGATATAGCACTATGGGTGGAATAGAAGGTGGTAATAGACAAAAGGAGGGAGAAAGTATCACATCGACTAGGCAAATTAACAGACTATGGAGATGTCCATCAATCAATATCAATGTGAGTGAGTAGGGATTGGCATGTAACAAATGCACTAGAGGTATAAGTGTATGAAAGCTCAAAAAGACAACTAGTGGGTGTGCATCAACTTGCTTGCTCATGAAGACCTTGGGAATTTTGAGGAAGCCCATCGTTGGGATATAGAAGCCAAGTTTTATAATAAAAAATTCCCACTAGTGATATATGAAAGTGACAACATATGAGACTCTCTATCATGAAGAACATGGTGCTACTTTGAAGCACAAGTGTGGAAAAGGATAGTAACATTGTCCCTTCTCTCTTTTTCTCACTTTTATTGTAGCCTCCTTTTTTTGGAGACTCGTTTGGCCTCTTTATTTATAACCTCACATGGGAGAATGTTCTAATAAAGATGATCATCACACTTTTATTTACTTACAAGTCGATATTACAACAATGATATGACTCTATATGAATGCCTCCGGTGGTGTACCGGTATGTGCAATGACCAAGAGTGACATGTATGAAAAATATGAACGGTGGCTTTGCCACAAATACTATGTCAACTACATGATCATGCAAAGCAATATGACAATGATGAAGCGTGCCATAATAAACGGAACGGTGGAGTTACATGGCAGTATATCTCGGAATGGCTATGGAAATGCCATAACAGGTAGGTATGGTAACTATTTTGAGAAATGTATAAGGAGGGTTTTATGCACCAGCGAAAGTTGCACGGCACTAGAGTGGCTAGCAAGGTGGAAGGGTGAGAGTGTGTATGATCCATGGACTCAACATTAGTCATAAAGAACTCACATACTTATTGCAAAATTTTATTAGCTCTCGAAGCAAGGTACTATGATGCATGCCCCTAGGGGGGAGGTTGGTAGGAGTTAACCATCGCGCACCCCTGACCTTCACGCAAAGACAAAAACTCAAAATACAAAGTGCTCCAATTTGGTTACATAGTTAGGAGACCATACGTGCATGCTACGGGAATCACAGACCTTAACACAATTATGTCGGATCTCGGGTTCCTGCAAAACCCTTAAGGTTCGAACTCTGGGGTGCGCACGAAGATCTCTCCTTCTGTCCTAGCTCGTCTACTCACCGATCCCTAAGCCTAGCTCGTCAGATCTGAAGAACAAGGGACACGAAGTTTATACTGGTTCGGGCCACCGTTGTGGTGTAATACCCTAATCCAGTGTCGTGTGGTGGATTGCCTTGTAGGCTGATGGAGAACTAGTACATGGATGAAATGCTTCCTGAGGAGAGGGGTTCTTGTGCTCGGGTGAGCTTGTGGTGTGTGGCCTTCTATCTGATTAGGTCTAGGTGAGATGATCCCAATGGTGGTGGCTATTCCTATTTATAGCGGCCTGGGTCCTCTTCCCAAATATTGAGCGGGAAGGGATCCCACAACAGCCAAATTTGAAGGGGGACAGCTAGTACAAGCTATCCTGACAAAAGGTGGTCCTCGCCTGCCTAAGGCTCTAGTGGTGACGCCACCGTGGGCTCCGCGGTGACCTCAGTTCTGCTGTTCTGCTGGTCTTGGTCTTGTTGCACCGATATGGAAACCTTTGCCTGATGCCTCGGGAACCCGCGCCTGCACCTGCTCCTTTAGCACCGAAGGGGGAACTGACACTGTGCGCCCGCTGACATCCTCCTGGCCTTGGTCGTCACTGCTCATGTCAAGAGGACCTCGCGAGGTGTCCCTTGCCTCGATATCTCCGATCCTAACGAGCCGGCCTAGTGAGGCCGCCCTAGGAGATGCCTTGTGTCGTCCGCGTCGCGAGGCTTGGCCCCTCGCGAGGGTCTTGAATGGTTGCTAAAGATGTTGGGCCGTACCAGGCCGCCTGATGAGCCACGCCCTGGGCCGCAGGCAGGCAAGTCTGGGTACCCCCATTCCCAGAACACCGATAGTAGCCCCCGGGCCCAAGGTGCGCTCGGGCTTGGCTTTGCCGCGAAGCCAAGGGCCAAGTGCGGAGCACCGCGGGCCCCTAAAGCCTGTGGCCTTGACTGACGCGTGGCAGCTGACGGGACGTGGGCGTCTCCACTTCCCCATGCAGCCTTGGCGACTGCGGGACTTGAAAAATCCCTTCATGCACAGAAGTCATCATTACCTGCGATTAAGGGGGCCGACGGTTGGCCTTCTTCTGGCTATAAATAAGGCGGCAGGCGGAGTCCTTGCTGCCTATCTTCTTCCTTCATTCCTCTCGCTCCTTCTTTTCTCTTGCCCTTCGCCTGACCTGGCCGCTCATGGCGCCACCCATGAAGTTCTCGTCCGTGGAGAAGGGGAAGGCTCGGCAAGAGGGGCCTGGCTCACCACCAGCTAAGAGGGGACGAGGCCGTCCCCGCAAGTGTGCCACGACTCCTGTCGGAGCGGCTAGCGGGCGTGGGCGGGCCCCCACGGCACCGGCAACCGCTCCTGGTAACCTGGGCGGCGGCTCTTCGAGCGGCGGGGGCCGCCGTGGCGCTGGCGGTCCTGTGAACTAAGGGAGGCGCTCTGGGGTCGCCAGGCCTCCTCAGCCACGCTCCCACTTGGCGGAGGTGATGTTGGAGTTCGTCGTGTGGTCAGAGAGCCTAGTCGGCACCCGGCTGCAGCTCTCGCGCTCCCTAGCCGGCGAACTTCTCGCTGCGAGCTCCGGAGGCTTTTGGCTGCAGGCGGATGGTTGCTGCAACAGGGCTTCGTTGGTTGCGGTGGAGGTCTCTGCCTCGGGTGCCGTGACTCTGGCTCGTGGCTGGCAGACTTTTGCCCGCGCGCGTGGCTTGGGCGGAGGGTGCACCCTTCATTTCAGATATGGTGACGGCTCGACCCTCTTCGTGAGGGTGTTTGGGGAAGACAGGCGCTGTGCCGAGTGCTTCCCCGAGGACAACGATGGTAGCGAGGTGCTTGGCCTGGGCGAGGGCGGGAACTCATCCAACTACGGCGGCTCCTCATTCAGCGGCAGCTCCAGCAGCGGTAGCTACGACCAGCCGCCCCGCCTCCGTGCCCGCCTGGAAGGTGGTGCTGGGTCGTCTCGTCATCACGCTCAGGTAAAGCGCGAGGAGGGCTCCGGCTGAGCTCGTGGTGTAGGTCCTCGTGAGCAGTCGCCCCTCGAGGGTCGTCGTTTACCGTTCTTGGTTTTTGTTTCTTCCTACATCACTCGAACAAACAAGTATGGAGCCCTGGAAGGGCACGTAATGAACCATGGTTTTATGTTATTCATCACCGTGCTTAGTGTCTCTCTCCATTATTGCGCGATCTGTGTGCTACGTGCTTTTAGGGTGAGGAGACCTATCTTGACATACTCGGGATTGCCTTCATCTCGTGACATTTGACCCTTCGTGAGGCTGCAAAAACTCGTTAGCTGGTTATTATCCTTTACTGCCCGAGGCCCTTGACACGGGCTGAGCATGGTCGGTCGCCCCTTGTCGCGGTACCCGTGGGGCACGGACATAAGGATGGGGGGCGTGCCAATCACAAGCCCTGGTTTGGGCGCTTCGTGAAGGCTAAAAGGGGGAGCGCTGGGGAGAGCGTCGTGCAACTGCCGCTCTCCCTGAGCTAGCCCGAAAATTGAGAGAAGGACCACAAAGGGAAATCAAAACCAAGCAATCGAGGAATGCCAGAACCTTCAGAATCCATTAAAAAGAGAAGACATGGGCAAGCCAACTCCAGAAAGCAAATGAACGGTCGCGTCCGACACCTAATCTAGTCTTCTCACCAGCGCGGAGCTAAGTGCTGCCACTAGGACGTGGGAGGGAGCCCCCAAGGCCCGAGGGTGGCTCTCCGGAGACTCCGGGGCGTGTACAGCCCCACATCCTTGCTTCACAGGCACTGAGCCTTGGCTTCTCAGGCGCAGGGCCTTGTTCCTTGCAGGCACGGAGCCTAGTATTCTCAGGTGCAAGGGCCTTGTTCCTCGCAGGCACGGAGCCTAGTCTTCTCAGGCGCAAGGGCCTTGTTCCTCGCAGGCACGGAGCCTAGTCTTCTCAGGTGCAGGGGTCTTGTTCCTCGCAGACACGTAGCCTAGTCTTCTCAGGCGCAAGGGCCTTGTTCCTCGCAGGCATGGATCCTAGTCTTCTCAGACGCAAGGGCCTTGTTCCTCGTAGGCACGGAGCCTAGTCTTCTCAGGCGCAAGGGCTTTGTACCTCGCAGGCATGGAGCCTAGTCTTCTTAGGTGCAAGGGCCTTGTTCCTTGTAGGCACGGAGCCTAGTCTTCTCAGGCGTAAGCGCCTTTTTCCTTGCAGGCACGGAGCCTAGTCTTCTCAGGCGCAAGGGCCTTGTTTCACGGATAGAACCTCCGAAGGTGCCGGATGTTCCACACGTTCGGGACGGGGACGCCGGCCCCTGTTTCCAAGCGCACGGCGCCAGGTCTGGAGACGTGGGTGATCTTGAACGGGCCTTCCCACATGGGTGAGAGCTTGTGCAGCCCCTCCCTGGAGAGGACCCTCCTCAAGACAAGGTCACCTACCTCGAGTGTCTTGGGGCGGATGTTGCGGCAATGCTACCGCCGCAACGCCTGCTGGTATCTTGCCGCTCAGAGTGAAGCGTCACGTCGACACTCCTCCCCTAGCACATGGTCCGCCCCTTGCACGGTGCCCTGCCGCGCCTCGTCGAATGCTAGGACTCACGGGGAACGGTGCCTGGCCTCGTGAGGGAGGACCGCTTCAGCTCCGTAGACGAGGAAGAATGGGGTCTCGCCTGTTGGCTTGGTGGTAGTGGTGCAGATTGACCACAACACGGACGGGAGCTCGTCGTGCCAACCCCTTCCGCAAGCTACAAGCTTCTTCTTAAAGGTCCTAGTCTTGAGGCCTCTCAGGACCTCCATGTTGGCGCGCTCGACCTGGCCGTTGCTTCTGGGGTGTGCTACAGAAGCGTAGAAAATCTGTGTTCCAAGGTTAGCACAATATGTCTTGAAAAGGTTGCTAGTGAACTGCGAGCCGTTGTCGGTGATGATGCGGTTAGGGACCCCAAACCGGTTTATGAGGCCCTTGATGAACTTGACTGCGGAGCCGGCTGGGGTGGTTCGGACAGCTTCCACCTCAACCCATTTGGTAAATTTGTCGACGGTGACCTAGAGGTATCGGTAGCCCCTGGGCGCTCGAGGGAAAGGGCCCAGGATGTCCATCTCCCAGACCGTGAACGACCAGGAGAGTGGGATGGTTTGGAGGCCCTGAGCCGGTTTGTGGATCTGCTTGGCATGGAACTAGCAAGCATCGCAAGACTTTACCAGTTCGGCGGCATCATTGAGTGTTGTGGGCCAGTAAAAACCACTACGGAATGCCTTGCCGACCAGGGTGCGCGATGATGAGCGACGTCCGCAGTCCCCATCATGGATGTCAGCTAGTAGCTCGCCTCCCTACTTCCTGGAGATGCATCATAAAGAAACGTCATTTGGTCGCTTCCTGTAAAGCTCACCGTCTTGGATGCAGTATGTCGTAGCCTGTCGGGCCACTCGTTCGGCATCCTCCTCCTTCTCTGGCAGTTTTCCTCGCACCAGGTATGACTTGAGTTCCTCGGTCCAGCATCCCTCCTGAGGCTCGAGCACCAGGAGCAAGCGGGCTCCTGAGGCCGGGCCGCAGGTGGGGGCTCCCGAGGCCGGTGGCTGGGGGAGTTCCTCCTGAGGCTTCGCCAACCCTTCTCGCGGGGGTGACGCCGAGGGCCTGAGGAGCCTCCCTCGAAGACTCCCAGCTCTTGGGGCAGACGCCTGGACGCTCTCTTGGCGATGTCGTAGGCCTCCTTATTAGTGCCGCGGGGCACATGCTCCAGCTCTAGGCCCAAGAACTGCTTCTCCATTTTGCGTACCTTCGCGAGATATGCCTCCATATGCTCGTCCTTCGGCTCGTATACCTTGTTGGATAAGTTAACGAGGAGTTGGGAGTCGCCCCTGATGATGAGGCACTTCACCCCCAGGGCCTTCACCACCTTGAGACCGGCGGTGAGGCCCTCGTACTCCGTGCTGTTTTTGGAGACCTTATCGTCTGGCTGAAAGCAGAGCTGCATGGCGTAGTAGAGCTTGTCTTGAGTGGGAGAGATGAGCACAACCCCAGCCCCGACGCCCTGGCGGGCGAACGCGCCATCGAAGTACATGACTCAGCCACCCGGCGCTTCACTCCCTAGCGAGAGGGACTAGTTCTAACTTGCTTCGCGTCCTGGTGCGTCGGTCCATTCTGCCACAAAGTCAGCAAGTGCAGCCCCCTTGATGACTCTGGTGGTACTGAACTCTAGCTGGAATGCATGCCGCTCTATATTCCATTCCGCGACCCTTCCTACCGCGTTTGGGCTCTGGAGCACCCTTTCCAGAGGGTAAGCTGAGACGACCTTGATGGGGTGGCCTTGGAAGTAGTGGCGCAGCTTGCGTGAAGCGACGAGGAGCGCAAGCAAGAGCTTCTGCGGCATGGGGTAGCGTGCTCGGGCATCACGGAGCACCGTGTTGACGAAGTATATGAAGGAAATATTCCATAGAGGCAATAATAAAGTTGTTATTTATATTTCCTTATATCATGATAAATGTTTATTATTCATGCTAGAATTGTATTAACCGGAAACTTAGTACATATGTGAATACATAGACAAAACAGAGTGTCCCTAGTATGCCTCTACTTGACTAGCTCGTTGATCAAAGATGGTTATGTTTCCTAACCATAGACATGTGTTGTCATTTGATGAACGGGGTCACATCACTAGAGAATGATGTGATGGACAAGACCCATCCGTTAGCTTAGCACTATGATCATTTAGTTTTACTGCTATTGCTTTCTTCATGACTTATACATGTTCCTCTGACTATGAGATTATGCAACTCCCGAATACCGTAGGAACACCTTGTGTGCTATCAAACGTCACAACGTAACTGGGTGATTATATAGATGCTCTATAGGTGTCTCCGAAAGCATTTATGGTGTTGGCATAGATCGAGAATAGGATTTGTCACTCCGAGTGTCGAAGAGGTATCTATGGGCCCTCTCTGTAATACACATCATAATAAGCCTTGCAAGCAAATAACTAATGAGTTAGTCACGAGATGATGTATTACGGAACGAGTAAAGAGACTTGCCGGTAACGATATTGAACTAGATATGATGATACCGACGATCGAATCTCGGGCAAGTAACATACCGATGACAAAGGGAACAACATATGTTGTTGTGCGGTTTGACCGATAAAGATCTTCGTAGAATATGTAGGAGCCAATATGAGCATCCAGGTTCCGCTATTGGTTATTGACCGGGGATGTGTCTCGGTCATGTCTACATAGTTCTGGAACCCGTAGTGTAACACTCCATTTTTTTGATTTGTTTTCTTCCAAACTTTTGGTCTTTTGGAAGGGGGTTATTTGATCTTCTTTTGAAAACCCTTCTAAAATCTTTTCTGACCAAAGTTTGTGTGTTCTTCTCAAACTTGATTCTGGTCTTGAAAGTTTGCTTCTTGTGTTAGCTCAAACACAAGTTGATTTTCAAAGAGTTTATTTGATTCTTTCCCCTCCATGAATATCCACCTTATAAGAATCTTGGACTTGTCTTCCCTCTCAAACTTTTCTCTTCCATGGCACCCAATGAAAATATTCCTCTCCAAAATCTCCTTTTCACCGTGAGGCAAGTCTCTCATCAATTCCAGCAATTTTCAACCTTATTGGAATTTTTCTTCTAATTAATTTGCACCAAAAGCAATTTCTGTCCTTGAAATAAGCCATGGTGATTTACAAAGGAACCACCATGTTCACTTTGAGTTTTGTTTCCAAACCAACTCCCCTGGATAGTCCTTAGCACCCACAACCTAGATCCACACTGGTCCATAGTTCAAAGTTTTCAAATTTCACTTGCTGCAAGTTTGGACCAGATTTGCAAATTTTGGTGAAATTAATATTTTCCTTCTTCCAAAAATTCTGTGAAAATTCAGGCAGCCTCTAGATGCATCAAGAGACCACTCCACGAAATATCAGCTCCAGCAAGATTTTCCACATACCAAAATCTTTTCGTCAAACACCAAGCGTGCACTGTTTCTGTCAGTTTCAGAAAAGTTAACTGAACTTCACATGCGACAGTCCAGCATCGTCAGTTTCGTCAGTCAGAGTTCGTCAATCTCACCAGTGCCACTTTGGATCGATGCTGCACTGCACCTCGCCCTTATCCAGAGCACCGCACGCGCGCTTGGCTGGTTCTTGGCATCGGTGGCGCCCTGGCCCGCCCACGCCGGCGTCTTCCGCGGTGGCAGAGCCACCCGTGGCGGCCGACACGAGGAACCCTGCGGCACAACACCGTTCGACACCGCCCAAGTCGCCTGGGAGCTCCGCGTGGCCTTCTCCATCGCCAGCGCACGCGTGCAGCACCATCGCCGTGGCCTGGCACGCACAGGGCGTGCCCTCTGCCGCCGACGTGCCGCACGGCCGTTCCGTCGGGGACAGGCCGTAACCGCTCCTACCCTGCTGAGTTAGGCACCAAAATGGGATCAGTGCACCTCCTAGTCGATGGTCAAACTCCTAAACCCACCGTCCAGCCAGAGCGCCGCTGTAATCGATCGCCGGACTTATCCCGTTCACGGCAACCGCCTCGGGCCGGCTATATATAGCGCCTCCGAGCTCACTCTCGAACCCGCATCTCTCCACCACCTCACTAGACCACGCCCAGCCACTTGAAGAGCCTCGAGGGGCCCTTCTTCCTCAACTCCGGCCACCTTCGCCTGCCTCGGGTTCCAGCAACGTTCTCTCTGGTGAGAACTCATCCACCGCCCTGGACTCGAGCGTAGCCTCCTGACACATCTAGGAGACTAACCCCCACTCCAATTTGACCCCAGAGACTCTCTTCGACGAGGCCCACGACCACCCGAGCCGCCGTCCGCCGGAGATAGGGTCGCCGTCGACGTGGGACTCGCCGACGCTCAACTCCACCACCCACCGACGTGGAAGAACACCAGGAACCCGTAGGTACCACTCCCTCCCCCTACCTCGCCGTGGATCAGCGCCGGCGACCACCACAGCCTTCTGGCGCCGGCGCGGCTCTGTTTCAGTTTTTATACCTGACAAGTGGGACCCCCTCGTCAGCCTTTCTTTTCCCTCCGAAGCGTTTTTCTGGAAAGCGCCTTCGGGCAAAGTACGTCTCCCTGTTCGGCTAGCGTACTACGTACCGATTCATTTTTCTGTTTTTCTATTCTAGCCCCTGGAAACTTTCTGTTTCATTACAGACAAGTCCGTGGACAGAAACTCTAATATCTTTTTAACTAAAGATGATTTTGAGTTGATTCTTTTTCTGTCCTCTTTAGTTTTCTGTCTAGTTTTTTTCATATTTATTTGAAAAATATTTGGGTCAACTTTTTTGCACGCGCGGTATTTATGTTAGTATTCGTTTTGTTTGAATACGTAGATACCGAAGGACGTGACGGAGCCGCGAACTTCACGGAGTTAGACTCCAACTACTCCGAACCAGGCAAGCATGTTTGAACCTTTGATATGATGAGTGTGTTGCATGTTTGCTCGAGTAGTTCTTCTTCATAAGCATGGTCATATAAGCATTCATGGATGATTATATTTCATGCAAGCATGCTTTGGGTGAACCCGAATGTTGATTGAAACACCCCGGTCATGTGGTGACATGACGGGTCGTGTGCTGGTATTGTTGGAGCATGCCAGTCAATGGTTAATTCTAGTATCACCATAGGTCAAGTCATGATTCCGTACGTCTCCTTTTGGTACTGTCATATGCCGTCTGTTAAGATTACGGTTTAGTCAGTTGCAAACCTCTTTCCGTGTACACACCAAGTAGAGGGGCCGGGATGAGGGTTCCATGGCCCTGGATTAAAGCCCGTCATCCGGTCAGGGGGCATGGGTGTTTCCGGTTGGGACCGAGAGGGGGGCACCCCTTAGAGCGTGCATATATAAATTTGATCCCATGCTATTCGAGGTTGTAGCCTCCCCGTCTTAAGGTTTTTCGTGAATGTTGTCACGGGTGATTCCGGTCAGCAGGATGTGAAATGGGTGTGTACTGGTCAGTTGTGTTTCTGCTAAAACACCGTAGACGGAACTAGTCCCTATGGCTAGTGGAATCCGTTGGCTGTGATTTAAGAGTACAAACTCTGCAGAGTAAAATCTTCCGAGTAGCCATGTTTATGGCCTAGAGTCAATCTTCGTGTCAGCCCCGGTGACCATCTCTAGTAATTTTTTTATAATAACAAGAGTGGTAATTTTCGTCAAGTTCATTTTGGGTAGATGAACTAGCCAGTTATCTCTGTACTAATATACCTCTTGAAGTATTTTACCGTTATACCATTGTTTATATAAGCCCTTTATGTGATGTCGCTCAGACGTCCGACTGTGGCATTCTTGTTATTTATTTTCATTATAAGCCCTTTATGTGATGTCGCTTAGACGTCCGACTGTGGCATTCTTGTTATTTATTTTCATTATAAGCCCTTTATGTGATGTCGCTCATACGTCCGATTGTGGCATTCTTGTCATTTATTTTCATTATAAGCCCTTTATGTGATGTCGCTCAGACGTCCGACTGTGGCATTCTTGTTATTTATTTTCATTATAAGCCCTTTATGTGATGTCGCTCAGACGTCCGACTGTGGCATTCTTGTTATTTATTTTCATTATAAGCCCTTTATGCGATGTCGCTTAGACGTCCGACTGTGGCATTCTTGTTATTAATTTTCATTATAAGCCCTTTATGTGACGTCGCCCAGACGTCCGACTGTGGCATGTTTTTTATTCATTTTTCCTCACGAGGCGTCGCTCAGACACTCGTTTGGTTTTCTTTTATTTATCTTATGGATTTCGGGAGGACTACCGCCCGACTTCTATTTTTACTTGCAGCACAAAAATTACATTATTCGGATACATATTGCTTGAATACTCACATGCATCATGTTTGTATTTATTATATCTTATGTCCTAACTGTCTTGCGAGTACATTCAAAGTACTCACATGGCTTGTTGATTTGGCCAGATGTTGACGAAGGCGATATCATGGATGAAGAGTTCGATAGCGAGTCCGACATCTAGTGGAGTCCCAGTCAGTCTCTTGCGATCTTGGAGTTGATCACTGTTATATAACCGCTTCTGCCAACCACCAAATAAATTCATCGGGTCTCACTCCGACACTCGATGAGCTATAAGATAATGGAGTCACGCCACCCACCACACTGTGACATATCCACCACCTTTTTATTGCGAGCTAGTAGTATGCCACCCTACCATTGTGTCACATCCGCCCTTATGTATTATATCGGCGTGCTTGTAATAAATTGTTGAGCAACCTCAGCTCAACCATGTATAATATTCAGTACTCTGGAATTCTGTATCAAGGATTTGTCTACCAGTGAGAAGTATTCTTCTGTGCTGGTTCGATAAAAAGGCCGGTCTCTCGGTAATTATTTTACTGAAAAACTGGTCCTGACACGTAGGGTCCGCATGCTTAACGTTCGATGACGATTTGTATTATGAGTTATGTGATTTGATGACTGACGTTTGTTCGAAGTCCCGGATGAGATCAAGGACATGACGAACAGTCTCGAAATGGTCGAGACGTAATGATCGACATATTGGAAGGCTATATTCGGACATAGGGAAGGTTCCAAGTGATTCAGGTATTTTTCGGAGTACCGGAGGGTTACGGGAATTTGTATTGGGCCTTAATGGGCCATACGGGAAAGGAGAGAAAGGCCTCAAGGGTGGCTGCGCCCCTTCCCCATGGACTGGTCCGAATTGGACTAGGGAAAGGGGGCACCCCCTTCCTTCGTTCTCCTTCTCCCTTCCCCTTTTCCTATTCCATGTGGGAGGTGGAATCCTACTAGGACTAGGAAGGCCTAGTAGGACTCCACACTTTGGCACACCCTATGAGTGCCGGCCTCCTCCTCCCTCCATCCTTTATATATGTGGCCAGGAGGCACCCCATGAACGCACAAGTTGATTTTAGCCGTGTGTGATGCCCCCTCCACAGATACACACCTCGATCATATCGTTGCACTACTTAGGCGAAGCCCTGCGCCGGTAGCTTCATCATCACCGTCACCACGCCGTCGTGCTGACGAAACTCTCCCATGATTCTCAACTGGATCAAGTGCTCATGGGACGTCATTGAGCTGAACGTGTGCTGAACGCAGAGGTGCCGTACGTTCGGTGCTTGGATCGGTTGGATCGCGAAGACGTTCGACTACATCAACCGCATCACTAGACGCTTCCTCTTTCGGTCTACGAGGGTACGTAGACACACTCTCCCCTCTCGTTGCTATGCATCTAGTAGATAGATCTTACGTGATCATAGGAAATTTTTGAAATACTACGTTCCCCAATAGTGGTATCAGAGCCATGTCTATGCGTAGATGATATGCACGAGTAGAACACAATGAGTTGTGGGCGATAATAGTCATACTGCTTACCAGCATGTCATACTTTGATTCGGTGGTATTGTTGGATGAAGCGGCCTGGACCGAAATTACGCGTACGCTTACGCGAGACTGATTCTATCGGCGTGCTTCGCACACAGGTGGCTGGAGGGTGTCAGTTTCTCCAACTTTAGTTGAATCGAGTGTGGCTACGCCCGGTCCTTGTGAAGGTTAAAACAACACATACTTGACGAAAAAACGTTGTGGTTTTTGTATGCGTAGTAAAGAACGGTTCTTGCTAAGCCCGTAGCAGCCACGTAAAACTTCCAACAACAAAGTAGTGGACATCTAACTTGTTTTTGCAGGGCATGTTGTGATGTGATATGGTCAAAACGTGATGAGTTATACGTTATTGTATGAGATGATCATGTTTTGTAAATTATCGGCAACCGGCAGGAGCCTTATGGTTGTCTCTTTATTGTATGAATTGCGAAGGCCATGTAATTGCTTTACTTTATCACTATGAGTTAGCGATAGTAGTAGTAGCAATAGTTGGCGAGACGACCAAGACGCTATGATGAAGATCATGGTGTCTAGCCGGTGACGATGGAGATCATGACGATGCTTTGGAGATGGAGATCAAAAGCACAAGATGATGATGGGCATATCATATCACATATTTTGATTGCATGTGATGTTTACCTTATTATGCTTCTTACTTTGCTTAGTATGACGGTAGCATTATAAGATGATCCCTTACAAAATTTCAAGGTACAATTGTTCGCCCTGAGTATGCACCGTTGCGAAAGTTCGTCGTGCCGAGACACCACATGATGTTAGGGTGTGATAAGCTCTACGTTCAAATACAACGGTTGTAAGACAGTTTTGCACACGCCAAATACACGGTTCAACTTCACGAGCCTAGCATATCCAGATATGGCCTCGGAACACCGGAGACCGAAAGGTCAAGTGTGAATCATATAGTAGATATGATCAACATAAGATGTTCACCATTGAAAACTACTCCATCTCACGTGATGATCGGACATGGTTTAGTTGATTTGGATCACGTGATCATTTAGATGACTAGAGGGATGTCTATCTAAGTGGGAGTTCTTAAGTAATATGATTAATTGAACTTTAATTTATCATGAACTTAGTCCTGATAGTATTTGCAAATTATGTTGTAGATCAATAGCTCGCGTTATAGCTCCCCTATGTCTTTTGATATGTTCCTAGAGAAAACTAAGTTGAAAGATGTTTGTAGCAATGACGCGGACTAGGTCCGTGATCTAAGGATTATCCTCATTGCTGCACAGAAGTATTATGTCCTTGATGCACTGCTAGGTGACAGATCTATTGCAGGAGCAGATGCAAACGTTATGAACGTTTGGCAAAGCTCAATATGATGTCTACATAATAGTTTAGTGCACCATGCTTTACGGCTTAGAACCGGGACTTCAAAAACATTTTGAACGCCACGGAGCATATAAGATGTTCCAAGAGTTGAAATCAGAATTTCATACTCATGCCCGTGTCGAGAGGTATGAGACCTCTGACAGTACTTTGCCTACAAGATGGAGGAGAATAGCTCAACCAGTGAGCATGTGCTCAAAATGTCTGGGTACTACAATTGCTTGAATCAAGTGGGAGTTAATCTTCCAGATAAGATAGTAATTGACAAAGCTCTCTAGTCACTATCACCAAGTTAGTAGAACTTCGTGATGAACTATAATATGCAAGGGATGACGAAAGTTATTACCGAGCTCTTCGCGATGCTGAAATCGGCGAAGGTAGAAATCAAGAAAGAGCATCAAGTGTTGATGGTTAACAAGACCACTTGTTTCAACAAAAGGGCAAAGGGATAGAAGGGGAACTTCAAGAAGAATGACAACCAAGTTGTCACTCCCATGAAGAAACCCAAACCTAAACTCAAGCCTGAAACTAAGTGCTTCTACTGCAAAGGAAATGGTCACTAGAAGTGGAACTGCCCGAGATACTTGGCAGATAAGAAGGATGGCAAAGTGAACAAAGATATATTTGATATACAGATTATTGATGTCTACTTTACTAGTGTTCATAGCAACCCCTGGGTATTTGATACTGGTTCAGTTGCTAAAATTAGTAACTCGAAACGAGAGTTGCAGAATGAACAGAGACTAGTTAAAGGTGAAGTGACGATGTGAGTTGGAAGTGGTTCCAAGATTGATATGATCATCATCACACACTCCCTATACTTTCGGGATTAATATAGAACCTAAATAAATGTTATTTGGCATTTGCGTTGAGCATCAATATCATTTGATCATGTTTGTTGCAATACAGTTATTTATTTAAAGTCATAGAATAATTGTTATTCTGTTTACATGAATAAAGCCTTCGATGGTCATACACCCAATGAAAATAGTTTGTTGGATCTCGATCGTAGTAATACACATATTCATAATATTGAAACCAAAAGATGCAAAGTTGATAATGATAGTGCAACTTATTTGTGGCACTGCCATTTAGGTCATATTGGTGTAAAGCGCACGAAGAAACTCCATGGTGAAGGGCTTTTGGAATCACTTGATTATGAATCACTTGGTGCTTGCGAACCATGCCTCATGGGTAAGATGACTAAAACTCTGTTCTCCGGAACGATGGAACGAGCAACCGATTTGTTGGAAATCATACATACTGATGTATGTGGACCGATGAGTGTTGAGGCTTGCGGCGGGTATCATTATTTTCTGACCTTCACTAAAGATTTAAGAAGATATGGGTATATCTGCTTGATGAAACACAAGTCTGAAACATTTGAAAAGTTCAAAGAATTTCAGAGTGAAGTAGAGAATCATCGTAACAAGAAAATTAAGTTTCTATGATCTGATCGCGGAGGCGAATATTTGAGTTACGAGTTTGGTCTTCATTTGAAACAATGTGGAATAGTTTCACAGCTCAGGCGACCCGGAACACCACAACGTAATGGTGTGTCCGAACGTCGTAACCGTACTTTATTAGATATGATGCGATCTATGATGTCTCTTACCGATTTACCACTATCGTTTTGGGTTATGCATTAGAGAGAGCTGCATTCACGTTAAATAAGGGCACCATCTAAATCTGTTGAGACGATGCCTTATGAACCGTGGTTTGGCAAGAAACCAAAGTTGTTGTTTCTTAATGTTTGGGGCAGCGATGCTTATGTGCAAAAGTTTCAACCTGATAAGCTCGAACCCAAGTCGGAGAAATGTGTCTTCATAGGATACCCAGAGGAAACTGTTTGATACACCTTCTATCACAGATCCAAAGGCAAGATATTCGTTGCTAAAAATGGATACTTTCTAGAGAAGGAGTTACTCTCAAAAGAAGTGAGTGGGAGGAAAGTAGAACTTGATAAGGTAATTGTACCTTCTCCCAAATTGGAAAGTAGTTTGATGTCTACTACGCAACCTTCTTCTTGTAGACGTTGTTGGGCCTCCAAGTGCATAGGTTTGTAGGACAGTAGCAAATTTCCCTCAAGTGGATGACCTAAGGTTTATCAATCCGCGGGAGGCGTAGGATGAAGATGGTCTCTCTCAAGCAACCCTGCAACCAAATAACAAAGAGTCTCTTGTGTCCCCAACACACCCAATACAATGGTAAATTGTATAGGTGCACTAGTTCGGGGAAGAGATGGTGATACAAGTGCAATATGGATGGTAGATATAGGTTTTTGTAATAAGAAAATATAAAAACAGCAAGGTAACTAAAGATAAAAGTGAGTATAAACGGTGTTGCAATGCTCTGAAACAAGGCCTAGGGTTCATACATTCACTAGTGCAAGTTCTCTCAACAATAATAACATAACTGGATCATATAACTATCCCTCAACATGCAACAAAGAGTCACTCCAAAGTCACTAATAGAGGAGAACAAACGAAGAGATCATGGTAGGGTATGAAACCACCTCAAAGTTATTCTTTCTGATCGATCTATTCAAGAGTCCGTACTAAAATAATACGAAGCTATTCTTTCCGTTTGATCTATCCTAGAGTTCGTACTAGAATAACACCATAAGACACAAATCAACCAAAACCCTAATGTCACTTAGATACTCCATTGTCACCTCAAGTATCCGTGGGCATGATTATACGATATGTATCACACAATCTCAGATTCATCTATTCAACCAACACAAAGAACTTCAAAGAGTGCCCCAAAGTTTCTACCGGAGAGTCAAGACGAAATCGTGTGCCAACCCCTATGCATAGATTCCAAAGATCATGGAACCCGCAAGTTGATCACCAAAACATACATCAAGTGGATCGCGTGATATCCCATTGTCACCACAGATAAGCACATGCAAGACATACATCAAGTGTTCTCAAATCCTTAAAGACTCAATCCGATAAGATAACTTCAAAGGGAAAACTCAACCCATTACAAGAGAGTAGAGGGGGAGAAACATCTTAAGATCCAACTATAGTAGCAAAGCTCGTGATATATCAAGATCGTGCCATCTCAAGAACACGAGAGAGAGAGAGAGATCAAACATATAGCTACTGATACATACCCTCAGCCCCGAGGGTGAACTACTCTCCCCTCGTCATGGAGAGCGCCAGGATGATGAAGATGGCCACCGGAGAGAGATTCCTCCCCTCCGGTAGGGTGCCGGAACGGGTCTAGATTGGTTTTCGGTGGCAACAGAGGCTTTCTGCGACGGAACTCCCGATCTAGGTTATTTTTCGGAGGTTTCAGTATATATAGGAGGTGTTGGAGTCGGGGGAAAGTAAAGGGGGTCTCCGGGCTGTCCACGAGGCAGGGGGAGCGCCCAGGGGGAGGGCGCGCCCCCACCCTCGTGGGCAGCCCGTGGACCTTCTGGTCCTCCTCCGGTACTCTCTGGTCTTCTTCTAGTCCAAAAACGTCCTCCGTTGAGTTTCAGGTCAATTGGGCTCCGTTTGATATTCCTTTTCTGCGATACTCTAAAACAAGGGAAAAACATAAACTGGCACTGGGCTATGGGTTAATAGGTTAGTCCCAAAAATCATATAAAAGTGTATATAAAAGCCCATAAAACATCCTAGAAGGCTAATACAATAGCATGGAACACTAAAAAATTATAGATATGTTGGAGACCTATCAAGCATCCCCAAGCTTAATTCCTCCTCGTCCTCGAGTAGATAAATGATAAATAGAATTTTTGATGTGGAATGGTAACCAACATAATTATCAATGTAATTTTCTTTATTATGGAATGAATGTTCAGATCTGAAAGATTCAAGACAAAAGTCTATATTGACATAAGAATAATAATACTTCAAGCATACTAACAAAGCAATCACGTCTTCTCAAAATAACATGGCCAAAGAAAGTTATCCCTACAAAATCATATAGTCTGGCTATGCTCCCTCTTCATCACACAAAATTTTCATATCATGCACAACCCCGGTTTCAGCCAAGCAATTGTTTCACACTTTAATTCTTTCAAACCTTTCAACTTTCACGCAATACATGAGCGTGAGCCATGAATATAGCACTATAGGTGGAATATAGTGGTGGTTGTGGAGAAGACAAAAAGGAGGAAGATAGTCTCACATCAACTAGGCGTATCAATGGGCTATGGAGATTCCCATCAATAGATATCAATGTGATTGAGTAGGGATTGCCATGCAACGGATGCACTAGAGCTATAAGTGTATGAAAGCTCAACAAAAGAAACTAATTGGGTGTGCATCCAACTTGCTTGCTCATGAAGACCTAGGGCAATTTGAGGAAGCCCATCGTTGGAATATACAAGCCAAGTTCTATAATGAAAATTCCCACTAGTATATGAAAGTGACAAAACAAGAGACTGTCTATCATGAAGATCATGGTGCTACTTTGAAGCACAAGTGTGGAACAGGATAGTAGCATTGTCCCTTCTCTTTTTTTTGGATGGGCTTTTTTTTAGCCCCCCTCTGTTATTTTTGGGCCATCTTTTTTTAGCCCCCCTCTGTTATTTTTGGGCCATCTTTTTTTTGGCCTTTCTCTTTTTTTTTCCTCACACGGGACAATGCTCTAATAATGAAGATCATCACACTTTTACTTACTTACAACTCGAATCTAGAACAAAACATGACTCTATGTGAATGCCTTCGGCGGTGTACCGGGATGTGTAATGAATCAATAGTAACATGTATGAATGAATTGTGAATGGTGGCTTTGCCACAAATACGATGTCAACTACATGATCATGCATGGCAATATGACAATATGAAGCGTGTCATATGAACGGAACGGTGGAAATTTGCATGGCAATATATCTCGGAATGGCTATGGAAATGCCATGATAGGTAGGTATGGTGGCTGTTTTGAGGAAGTTATATGGTGGGTGCATGGTACTGGCGAAAGTTGCGCGGTACAAGAGAGGCTAGCAATGGTGGAAGGGTGAGAGTGCATATAATCCATGGACTCAACTTTAGTCATAAAGAACTCATATACTTATTGCAAAAATCTACGAGTTATCAAAACAAAGTATTCGATGCATGCTTCTAGGGGAAGGGTTGGTAGGAGTTAACCATCGCGCGATCCCGACCCCCACACAAAGGATGACAATCAATAAATACCTCATGCTCTAACTTCGTCACATAGTGGTTCACCATACGTGCATGCTACGGGAATCACAAACTTTGACACAAGTATTTCTTGAATTCATAATTACCCCGCTAGCATAACTATAATATCACCATCCTCATATCTCAAAACAATCAGCAAGTATCAATCTTCTCATAATATTCAATGCACTTGTATGAAAGTTTTTACTATACCCAACTTGGATGCCTTTCATATTAGGACTAGTTTTATAACCAAAGCACATTACCATGATGTTCTAAAAGACTCTCAAAATAATATAAGTGAAGCATGAGAGTTCATCTATTTCTTCAAAATAAAACCACCGCCGTGCTCTAAAAAGATATAAGTGAAGCACTAGAGCAACCAACAAACTACTCCAAAAGGTATAAGTGAAGATCAATGAGTAGTTGAATAATTATGTAACTATTTGAAGACTCTCTAACATTTTAGAATTTCAGATCTTGGGATATTATTCAAACAGCAAGCAAAAAAAATTGATGCTCCAAGCAAAACACATATCATTTGGTGAATAAAAATATAGCATCGAGTAAAGTTACCGATAGACGAAGACAAAAGAGGGGATGCCTTCCCGGGGCATCCCCAAGCTTAGGCTCTTGGTTGTCCTTGGATATTACCTTTGGTTGCCTTGGGCATCCCCAAGCTTAGGCTCTTGCCACTCCTTATTCCATAGTCCATCGAATCTTTACCCAAAACTTGAAAACTTCACAACACAAAACTCAGCAGAAAACTCGGAAGCTCCGTTAGTATAAGAAAATAAAACCACCACTTAGGTACTGTTGTAAACTCATTCTAAATTCCTATTGGTGTAATATCTACTGTATTCCAACTTCTCCATGGTTCATACCCTCTGATACTACTCATAGATTTATCAAAATAAGTAAAGAACACATAGAAAACATAATCTATCAAAAACATAACAGTCTGTAGTAATCTGTAACTTTCGAATACTTCTGTAACTCTAAAAATTCTGAAATAAATTGTTGGACTTGAGGAATTTGTCTATTAATTATCTGCAAAAAGAATCAACTAAAAAGCACTCTCCAGTAAAAACGGTAGCCAATCTCGTGAGCGCTAAAGTTTCTGTTTTTTACAGTATGATCGCATAAACTTCACACAAGTCTTCCCAAAGGTTCTACTTGGCACAAACACTAATTAAAACACAAAACCACATCTAAACAGAAGCTAGATGCAATATTTATTCCTAAACAGAAGCAAAAGCAAATAAAATAAAACTGGGTTGCCTCCCAACAAGCGCTATCGTTTAACGCCCCCTAGCTGGGCACGATGATTTCAATGATGCTCGCATAAAAGATAAGAATTGAAACATAAAGGGAACATCATGAAGAATATGACTAGCATATTTAAGTCTAAACCACTTCCTATGCATAGGGATTTTGTGAGCAAACAACTTATAGGAACAATAATCAACTAGCATAGGAAAGCAAAACAAGCATAGCTTCAAAACTTTAAGCACATAGAGAGGAAACTTGATATTATTGCAATTCCTACAAGCATATGATCCTCTCTCATAATAATTTTCAGTAGCATCATGAATGAATTCAACAATATAAACAACACATAAAGCATTATTTTCATGATCTACTTGCATAGAAATTTTAATACTCTCCTCATAAGCAAATTTATTCTCATGAATAGTAGTGGGAGCAAACTCAACAAAATAACTATCATGTGAGGCATGATCCAATTGAAAACTAAAATCAGGATGACAAGTTTCATGGTTATCATTATTATTAATAGCATACAAGTCATCACAATAATCATCATAAATAGGAGGCATGCTTTCATCATAATAAATTTGCTCATCAAAACTTGGGGGACTAAACATATCATCTTCATCAAACATAGCATCCCCAAGCTTGTGGCTTTGCATATCATTAGCATCACGGGTATTCAAAGAATTCATACTAACAATATTGCAATCATGCTCATCATTCACATATTTTATGCCAAGCATTCTATGTAATTCCTCTTCTAGTACTTGAGCACAATTTTCCTTCCCATCATTTTCACGAAAGATATTAAAAAGATGAAGCATATGAGGTAACCTTAATTCCATTTTTTCGTAGTTTTCTTTTATAGACCAAACTAGTGATAAAACAAGAAACTAAAAGATTCGATTGCAAGATCTAGAGATATACCTCAAGCACTAACCTCCCCAACAACGGCGCTAGAAAAGAGCTTGATGTGTACTACGCAACCTTCTTCTTGTAGACGTTGTTGGGCCTCCAAGTGCAGAGGTTTGTAGGACAGTAGGAAATTTCCCTCAAGTGGATGACCTAAGGTTTATCAATCCGCGGGAGGCATAGGATGAAGATGGTCTCTCTCAAGCAACCCTACAACCAAAAAACAAAGAGTCTCTTGTGTCCCAACACACCCAATACAATGGTAAATTGTATATGTGCACTAGTTTGGCAAAGATATGGTGATACAAGTGCAATATGGATGGTAGATATAGGTTTTTGTAATAAGAAAATGTAAAAACAACAAGGTAACTAAAGATAAAAGTGAGCATAAACGGTGTTGCAATGCTTTGAAACAAGGCCTAGGGTTCATACTTTCACTAGTGCAAGTTCTCTCAACAATAATAACATAACTGGATCATATAACTATCCCTCAACATGCAACAAAGAGTCACTCCAAAGTCACTAATAGCGGAGAACAAACAAAGAGATTATGGTAGGGTACGAAACCACCTCGAAGTTATTCTTTCCGATCGATCTATTCAAGAGTCCGTAGTAAAATAACACAAAGCTATTCTTTCCGTTCGGTCTATCCCAGAATTCACACTAGAATAACACCTTAAGACACAAATCACCCAAAACCCTAATGTCACCTAGATACTGTCGGCGTACTGGGAACCAGGGTACCCAGACTTGCCTGTGTGCGGGCCGCGACGCGCTCCTTCTACGGCCCGGTACGGCCTAGCTGATCAACCAGCTGCCCAAGACCCTCGCGAGGGAGCTAAGCCTCGCGAGGAGAACGACGTCAAGACCTCCTCAGGAGCAGCCTCAGCAAGGTGCTCCGGAGGGGCGGTGAATCCAAGGCCAAGCCTACCTCAGGAGGAGACAGTGATATCAGCAGTGACGCATCGCGCCAGCGGGTGCCAGCGCGTGCCAGCGGCGCAGTTACCATTTCGGTGCAAGGGGGACAACACAGCCACAAGTTCCCGAGGAGCGGGGAAAAGGTTTCCCCATTGGTGCAACGAGACCAAAGACCGTAAGGACGATAAGGAGGATGTCACCATCGAGCCCACCACCGCGTCACCGCCTGGTCCTTTTTGTAGGAGAAGACTGCTTTTGTTAGGGCAGGAACGTCCTTGTGTTCCTGCTCAAAAATGGTCGTTGTGGGATCCCTTCCCGCCTAAACATTTCGGGGGAAGAGGACCTTGGCAGCCTATATAAGTAGCTAGAATTCCAACTGTAAAAGGGATCGATCCTTACACTCATCCACCACACAAGGAACAAGAACACTTGCCTCCTGACCCACCTGAGCTCACCTCCTGAGCTCGGGAACCGTTGTACTAGCGCATATTCCAGCTCGCCCGAAGCTAATCCACCAAAGCAGGAAGTAGGGTCTTACACCACATGGTGGCCCGAACCTGGATAAACTCTTGTGTGTTCTGTCTGTTGTTTGCTTGAATCCTTCCACTGAGACGAGAGCGCGGCGCTAGGTAGACGTGAGCGGGAGAGATCTTCGTTCATGCCCCTGTGTTCGAACTTATCTAGTTTTGCGGAGCCCTGAATCCGACATTTGGCGCGCTAGGTAGGGGGCGGGTCGAAATCTCGCCTCTCCGACGACCTCGCCCCGCTCTCGTCCATCAACCCCGCGTCGCCCAACTCCAACAAACCGCGACCACGATGGCGGAGGCGCACCAGACGCGTGCGGAAGCCTGTGGCGCCCGCGCCGCTCCGGCATCGCCCTTCGGCCGCGGGACTCGCCGCCACCCGTCCTTGATCGGGGCCGATGGCACGATGAGCATCACAAACCCGCCGCCAGAGGACCGGCAACACCCACCGCCCACTCAACACCAAGGCCGTGCAGCGGTATGGGCCGCCGAGCACGCAGCGGCAAGCTCACGGGACCCTCGCGAAATGGCGAACATGAGGGCCGTGCTACTGGTGGCAAGGGAACGGCTAAGGTGCTTGTTGCTCGATGGCGGCCACGACGCGCTACTCCTCAGGGTGGCCAAGCTCCTCGACGCCGCCAGCACTCGGGCCGAGCCATTCTGCTTCCACACGATGACATCGGGGACCCGGTGCCGCCCCGGCCACACCTGGTCGGCCGTATGGTCAAGACCCGCGGCGACCTACGAGGGCGACATGGGGTATGATCTGTTGAACCCTGCGTATGACGCCGCCCCTCTGCCTCGAAGCCCCTTGTATTTAGGAACCGCCCTCGTCGAGGAGCCATCAGGAGGCGACCCCAGGACTACACCGAACGCCGGGTGCAACCAGGCGCCGGCACCAGGGGGCTCAGGAGCGTAGGTCGGGAGGGAGATCCCCTGCTCTTAGCCCTCAACCCTTCATCATCATCGCCCACGGTCATGGAGCGCGAATGAGACGCGCGCTGGTGCCTGCGGGGGGCCGACACTCGCAGCACCAGCCGTAGGCCTCGGGCCAACAGTATCTCTGGCCCAGAGCCTCGGCAGGCCAGGGTACTACTCTGGTTGCCGCATCAACACAGAAAGGGAAGGGAAGGCTCGGGTGACGACCTTGGCCCCCGCCGCGTGACCCGTCGCGCATGAGCCCGCCATGGATTTCACCAGGGGCTCGCTGGTGGCGGGTATGATGCGCGCGGGGAGGGGCCTTCTCCCCCCTCCTTTCAACCTCAAGGCGTCGCGCCTCCCGGCGTACCATCCCCCGGCTGTGGAGGGTGCGTCTGGGGGCGGTACGGCAGCCCATCGTACACGCACTAGGAGGGCCCAAGACCGCGGCTCCGTACCCCTGCTCACGAAATCGCGTACCCGCTGGGCCCGACCCTGATCAGGAAGGGCTCAGGGGCCATTAGGAGCATGGGTAGGGCGGGGTCCCCCTCGCACTTCAGGACGCCGCGTTTCTGAACGACGTTAGCCCTCAAGGGCGAAGCGCGCTCGGAGATCGCATGAGCGGCACGCCTGGTGCTCGGAGGGGGGCCTATGGCCAAGGTCCCATTCCCCCATCATGCGCAATGTCCCACTTCATGAATGCCGCCTTCGGGTGAGTTCATGAGGGAGCGGACTAGTGCGGGGCAGGGCCCTCAAAGCGAAGGGGCGGGCACTCATAAGATCTCCGCTCGTGACACTCTCACGTAATAATGAGTGGGGCTGTACACGCCCCGGAGTCTCCGGAGCGTCGCCCTAGGACCTCGGGGGCTCCCTCCCACGCCGAGTGGATGCACCATGCTCCACGCTGGCTGTCGACACTACCCCCAATGGCTATGCCCACACCCGTCGGTGGTAGCACTATGCTCTGCGTTGGGGAGAAGACTGAAGACCTGCTCAGGGGCCGGACGCGGCCCCTCCTTTTTGCCATTCGCATTTGCTCCCTCTGTATCCGCTTTTTCAAGCCGATCTCGCCACCGCTCGACTCGTTTCTTGAATAAAAGGGAGAATTTTTGTCTGTGTTTTGCGATTTCCGTCGTGTTTCCTTCGCCAGTCCGTTTTTTCATCTTGCTCAGCCGAGCTGGGCTACGTCCGCAACCCCGCCCTGTCACTCCTCGCGAGCAGGGGCCGAGGCGTGGGCGCACATTCTATCTGATCCGCGGCCGGACCGCCAACCACTCTCGGGCCCGCAGCAGGTACTCGCGAGCGCGCCCGGACGAGGTCGGCGGACGCTCCTTCCTGACACGTGACAAGGGCTTAAGGCCACAGCCTCAGGAACAAGCAAGGAAGTGCCTAACAACCTATCCTTATGGTATTCAATTACATCATCAAGAGTTTAAGCCTTGTGACACCCATCTCACCCGGCTCTGGAGCCACAATCAAAAACAAATTTATAGCAGGAATTGGACTAAGCATTGACGCATTCGCCGGAACTGTCGGTGTCGCTCCCCTCAAGCACCGGCGCATCATCGATAGCTGGAACGAGCTCCGTCACCAACGTGTCCACGTGGTCGCTCAACTGAAAGAACATGCGGTGCCCCCATGTTTGGTTTTGGTAATTGATGACAATCTCTATGGACTAATGGTTGCCTTGAGTTATATTTGAAGGGTTTGTCCATAGGCTTTTCTTGGAGTTCATTTGTTGGTTTCAAGGAGAGTTTGTGATGACCAAGGTGCTATTAAGGAATTATCCAAAGATTGGTCTTGTGAGTGTTGAGCTTATTGCAAGCATGTCTTGAAGAAGAAGAGTGTGTTATCATTCATGTTTACCTTCAAGACATCATCCAAATGAAGAGAGTTGGAAAGATTCAAGGTTGATCAAGACTAAGTTAAGGAGTGAATCAAGTTGATCAACACACAAAGTGTAGAAGATGTACCGAGAGGGATCAAGCAATCCCATGGTATGGTAAGCATTGTCAATCACGCTTTGTGTACTAACCCATGTTCTTCGTGAGAGTTCTTTGTGGGGTTAGGTTGCGGTGTGCAAGTTCAAGTGGAGCATCACAAAGAAATCAAGTGCTTGAATCTTGCCGTCCATTGTCGTGACAATGGACTTGTGAAGATATGCCGAAGAGTGGCTCACCCATAGAGGAGTATGGGGGAGCAATCTACTAGTCTTCACCGAGACAACGCAATCAAGAAAGATGGTCCAACTTGAGGAAGTCAAGATCGTCTACATCTAGCTCAAGTGGACTTTGTGCAAAGCAAAGGTTTGCCCTTGATAGGTTTTCTATTTTACCGGTCTCGTGGTGGTAGTTGGGAGACCGGGTTATAGGATCGTTTGCCGTACTATCAAGGGGGGCTCTCAAGTTGGTAGCTTGATCGTATCGTTAGTAGAGAGCTCAAACCATTGCATCCTTGCATCATGTTTCTTGGTTCTTGTTTGGTTCTCTTTGTAGTCTTAGAGCATATGGTCATCTTGATGACAAGCTTGAGTTCATCGAAAACGGAGTTCACATGTGTCTTCTATGATGTTTTCGGTGTTGGAGGTTTTACCGGTCTTATCCGAGAAAGGGTTCTCACCATATTCTTTTGGGACTTTTCTAACTTGCTTCTTATTGATATTTCTATCAAGATTGTGTTAGCCCTTGTCGCTAGCTTTCCAACAAACTTGGTTTCATCGAATTCGGAGTCCGTATGCAAAAGTTATTGTCGTTTTGGTGTACTGAAAAGGCTGCAGCGGTACTACCGCGCGTAGGAGCGGAAGTAATTTTTTACTACCGCTTTCGGAAGCGGTACTACCGCTTTAGGGAGCGGTACTACCGCTTGGAGCAGTACTACCGCGGCTACTTCCGTGGCTACTTCCGCTCGGGACCAAAAACTCGTCACAAGTCCAGCGGTGGTAGGCACGGATGTAATTTTTTAGTACCGTTCGCAAGCAGTAGTACCGCTACCCTTAGCAGTACTACCGCTACCCCTAGCGGTAGTACCGTGAGGTCAAGCGGTACTACCGCTCCGACGGTTTTTCTGGCCTTTTTGCCTCCTCGCTGTTGTTTTTCAAAGGGGTTCTACTGCCCTAGCGGTAGTACCGCTCCTGGAGCGGTAGTACCGCTCTGTGCGGGCTGTGAGCATAACGGTTGGATTTTCCCCCACCTATAAAAGGGGGTCTTCTTCCCCAATGAACCTTATCCTTTAAGCTCGTGTTCTTCCCCCATTGTTGACCTTCTTAGAGCTTGCTATCTCTCAATCCCTCCATGGATTCTTGCTAGTTTTTGGGGGAAAAGAGAGAGGAGATCTAGATCCACATTTCCACCAATCACTTTCTCCTCTAGGTGAGGGGAACCCCTTGGATCTTGATCTTGGAGTTCTTGGTGTTCTCCTTCTTGTTCTTCCTCTCATTTCCCTCCCTAGCATTAGTTTCTTCGGTGGGATTTGGGAGAGAAGGACTTGGGCACTCCGTGTGCCCTTGCCATTGCATTTGGTGCATCGGTTTGAGTTCTCCACGGTGATACGTGGAAGTGAAGTTGAGAAGCTTATTACTCTTGGGTGCTTGGTACCCTTGAGCTTGTTCCTCTTGGGTGCTTGGGTGCCCTAGATGGTTGTGGTCACCTCGGAGCCATATTCCATTGTGGTGAAGCTTCGTGGTGTCGTTGGGGAGATAGCCCCAACCTTGGTGTTCGGAGCTCAATCATTGTGGTGTAAAGCTCCGGGCAAGCGTCGGGGTCTCCAATTAGGTTGTGGAGATCGCCCCGAGCAATTTGACGGGTTCCGGTGACCGCCCCCAAGGGTTGCCAAAGTGTACGGGTTTGGTGACCGCCCCCAAGGGTTGCCATTTGTACGGGTTCGGTGACCGCCCTCAAGGGTCCCTTAGTGGAATACGGCATCTTGCATTGTGCGAGGGCGTGAGGAGATTACGGTGGCCCTAGTGGCTTCTTGGGGAGCATTGTGCCTCCACACCGCTCCAAACGGAGATTAGCATCCGCAAGGGTGTGAACTTCGGGATACATCGTCGTCTCCGCGTGCCTCGGTTATCTCTTACCCGAGCCCTTTACTTATGCACTATACTTTGTGATAGATATATTGTTTCTTGTCATATATCTTGCTATCACCTAGTTATTTATCTTGCTTAGCATAAGTTGTTGGTGCACATAGGTGAGCCTAGTTGTTGTATGTTTTGTGCTTGACAAATTAACCGCTAGGTTTATTCCGCATTTGTTCAAGCCTAAACCGTAATTATTTTAAAGCGCCTATTCACCCCCCCCCTCTAGGCGACATCCACGATCTTTCATCAACCAATTCTCCGAGGGGCCGCAGACCGCCTTAGGCGCGGGCTCCAGCAGGGCCTCGAAGTCCGTATGAGGGTCAAGACGGTGCAAGTTGCAGAAGATGCGGGAGACCGCGCTCCTCAGGATGCCGCGGCTTTGCTCCTCGACGAGCTACCGAGCCTTCCTGACCCCGCCTTCAAGACGCTCCACCACCCTGGTAAAGAACCCGAGATACCCGGTGTCATCATTAACCAGGGGGCTGGCGACCCCCGAGCCAAGAAGTTCTCCTAGGGCCCGGCCGGCCCGGTGCCGCAGGGCCTCAAACATCTCCGAGTGGGTGTGCTGCATCCCACGGACTCGTGCAGCCTCCTCAGAGGTTCGAGCCGCGAGGGCGGAAATGTCTTCCACTTGCTTATGGAAGCAGGACAGTTCCGCCCTGGCGGTGGCGCGAGCCTCCTCCGACGCCCGCTCGCGGCGGTCCGCCTCGGCACATGCCTTCTTCGACGCCCATTCACGACGCTCGGCTGCAACGCGAGCCTTCTCGGACACCTGCAGACGACGCTCGACATCTGTCAGTTTGCTTTTAAGAGCCGTGATCTCCTTCTGAAGCCCCTTGCGCTTGTCAGCAAAGCGAGCCTCGTGAAGCCCCAGCTTCTCGCGGTAGTCCTTCCAAAGACGCTCCGCCTCCTTGGCGGCCTTCTTCGTGGCAACCTCGTGATCATCAGGGTTGCCCTCGGCTTCGGCTATCTGGCGCTGCATCGTCTCCAGACGTTCGCGCTCCATGCTCAGCTTCATCGCCTCAAGTGCCAGCACCTCCTCCCGTGCCGAGAGGCCCGCTGGGCTATCATCATCAACGACAGGTACGACAAGGGCAGCCCTCCGTGCCTGAACCTGGCACTCGAGCATGGCGTTTGAGGCTTCAAGCTCGCGCTCACGCTCCTCGGCGGCCGCGCAGCAGCGCTCGGCATCTCGGGCCCCCTTCAGGGCACGGTCGCAAGCCTCCCGAGCCATGGCAGCCGACACTACCGCCTTCCTTAGGGCGGTTGCGTGCTGCAGCTGGCTCAAGTTGACGGTGGTCTTCAACTGGCGCCAACCCTTCGCCAGAATCAGACGCTCGGCCTCAACACGCCCATCTACTTCATCAACCTCGACTTCGAGATGCTTCAGGGCGTCCAACGCCTCCCGCACAAGGTCATGAAGAACCACGCTCCTGCGCACTGCAAGTTCCAGAAGACGACCGGGCTCGTCCCCGGCATCCGCGTCTCCCAAAGGGGGCTCTCCCTCTCCCCCGTGTCCAGCGTGTGCCTCGGGGCTAGCCCCGGGGGCGCGCAGTACTTCCGGCGCAGGGAGCAGGCGCGATCCTGATGGTCGGACAGCTGCTCGAGCTGCCTCAAGAGCTTGCTGATCCATAGTGAAGGCAAGACCCGGGACACAGAGTGGGCTCCCAATGTACCAAGAGCTGCCTTGCCCCAGAGGCGCTCGGGGGCTGGGACCACAACCTATACGATAAGACCCGGGCGCGATTTCAAGAGCCCGCGTGAGGCCTCCCGGAGGCCCGGCATGGTCCGGAGGAGGGATGCAGGCGGAGGCTCCTGCGGGCCTCGTCGAGCAGCTCGAGGACAAAGCGGAAGAGACCCACTCGGAGCAAGAGGTCAGCAGAACCACATTGGGAAGGATAGGGAGAGCCGAAGAACACACACCTGCTTGGTACAGTCAGCTTCATCCTCTTCAGGGCCCTCAGGGCAGGGTCGAAGATGCTTCTCAACCTCCGCCTCTTGCCTAGCATCGTGAAGGATGACTGGAGGCCGCCTGGGGCAGATATGCCTAGTCCCAGGCAAGGTCGCAGCAGGTGCCCAAGGCCGGCGCCCCGCTCCCTGATGTGACGCTCCCCGGACTCGCCTCGACCGGAGGCCGCTGCGCCTCCCCTTCAGTTGCTTTAGGAGCCAGCGGCGCCTCGGCACCTTCCGCCACCTCCGTCAACACCGACGCCTGAGCTTCGTCCACTTGCTCCAAGGACGGAGTCAACCCCAGGCCAGGGGCTCCGCCAGGTGCGTCCGCCCCGGAAGGGGAGGACGGGCTCGCAAGCCCGGTTACCACCAAGGAATCGTCATGAGGATCAGGGGTGCCTCCCGGGATCATCCCCCACGCATCAAAGTGGGGCATCCTTTCAGCAAGAGCCCTTCCGGCTACAGAAGCCAAGTACAAGGGAACCACGGAACCAGGGTGAGCTTCAAGCACTCCACCGACGAGCAGCCGCATCAGCCCCTAGAGCGTATCAGGGGGGAGCTGCTTCCGCCGGGGCGCACGCGATCGTCAAGAACCCACATTGGGCTGGAATGGCACTGGAGTGGGGCGACACGGAGGATAAGGAAGTTCCTCACCACCATCGCCAGGGTCAATCCGCTTCTCCTCAGGTTGGCCAGTCGGCGCATCATAGGCTCCGCCCGTGGATCTGAAAGGGCCTCATGCCCCCAGCCCGAGTTCGACACAGCCGGTGCATCGGGGAGATGGAATTGGAGGCTGTACGCGGCGGCGTCAATGAACACCCATTGCGGCAAAACCCTTCTGTGGTTGGGTGAAGCGAGAAGTCAATTCCGAAGGCAGCAGTCGCTTCCACCGCGTGCAATGACACGCACCCCGAGCGCTGCCCCCTGTCAACCAAGGAAAGGGCGAAGAAGTGGCGAAGCAAGGCCACGGAGGGGGAAATGCCAACGAAAGCTTCGCACAGGAACGCGAAGCTGGAAAGCAGGACGATGGACCTAGGGTCCAGGTGTAATGCCCGAATCTGGTAATGCGTAAGCACTGCATAGAAGAAGGCGGAGAAAGGGGGAAGGAGACCTGTCGGGGATATACCCCGCGGTATAAACCGCCGGATGTATGACCCGGCTGGAGTTTGGCGATTCACAGGCGACCCGCTTTGACCTGGCGGTTTACGATTCATTGGTAATCCGGCAGGCGGGTCAGAGGAGCGACAAGACCCGGTGGCCCAACGGGCGGTTCATGAAAGGCCGGCTCATGTTATGGTGGGCCGGTTTAAGATGGAAGGCGAAAGGAATAATTATTGTACAAGGAAGCAAGACCCGGACTTGTGTTCCGTTCGTAATAGAAGACAAGTTAGTCCTATTCCTATTAGGACTCTATATGT
This sequence comes from Secale cereale, assembly GCA_902687465.1. Lineage (NCBI taxonomy): Eukaryota > Viridiplantae > Streptophyta > Magnoliopsida > Poales > Poaceae > Secale > Secale cereale. The sequence goes on along the minus strand of LR738711.1, from coordinate 831,654,683 downwards.
AACCCGCCCCTTCAACATATATAAGGAGGGGCAGGGCTCCCCAAAGAGGGACAAGCAAGAAGAAACAATTTCTAGGGCTAGACACAAAGAGCCGGTTTACCGGCGACACCATGAGGGTCATAATGAGATCTAGCCTCAAACAGCATGTAGGGCTATTACCGGATGATGTTTCCCGGGGCCCGAAGTTGTCTAAATCCTTGTCTTGCGTTGCGTCTCTCGATTCCACTCAACCCCTCTCAAGCTACCACATAGATGCGTTGGCCTCGCGACTAAGTCCTAACCCTAGGACATCTGTCGTGACAATTCCAGGACAAGACCCTCAAAGATAGCATGGATATGAAGCTGGATGTCGTTAGCACCAAGCTCCACCACCGGCCGGGAAGCAAGCCAGACCCGGGTCGGTCCCCACTCGTTAGATGCATCGGGCAAGGCGCGACACACCTTGTCCAGACCCTCCTGGTTCACTATGGCGAGCGGCCCAGCGCCGGCTCGAGCACCGGCGGCGACGCGGCAGGCTCGCCGTCCCCCCTCTTCTTTGCCTTGCGCAGCATGACGACAAGGGGGAAGGGGCAGAGGAGGCAAGTGAAGAAATGGAGCGATTGGAAGGCAGAAAGCAGAGGCGGCAGCAGGAATCCCTACCGGTCGTGCAATTGGCAAGGCGCACGACTACCAAGACTGCGTGGGAGGCGGGGCCGCCCACATCCCATCCAACTGTCACACGCCAGCCTAGCCCGCATCCTTTGGGGTCCGCGGCGCTTCGTCCTCGACTAAGGCTTCGCCCCGAAGCCAACTGTCAAGTCCAAGATGCGATTCAATCCCGATCACGTGACACATACGTGACTGGGGCACAACCGCATTTCGGGCTCTTAGCAAGATTGATATCATTACATCGAACCATTACATACATACATGTGGGATACAACAATACATACAAGTCAGATTAATACAACAACATCAATACAAGGCATCCGACTACGGATGCAAACATGAAAAGCACAACGACATCCATCTGCTATCCCAGGCTGCCGACCAGGAACCTAGCCCAAGATTGACGAAGAAGAAGAAGAAGAAAGAACTCCAACAAAAGAACAACGCTCTCACGTCAAGTCATCGGAAACCTGCACCTGCAACTGTTGTTGTAGTATCTGTGAGCCACGAGGACTCAGCAATCCCATAACCATGGGTATCAAGACTAGCAAAGCTTAAAGGGTAGGAAGAGGTAATGTGGTGAGGTTGCAGCAGCGGCTAAGCATATATATGGTGGCTAACTTACGAGTACAAGAATAAGATGAGCATCTACGCAAACATTCGCAAACTAGTAGTGATCGCTAAAGATCCTGAACTACCTACGAGTCAAACATAACCCCACCGTGTTCTCTTCTCAAAGTGAAAAGAGACAGTCACGGTTACTCACACAGTTGTGTGTTTTATCTCGGATCCTCTATCAAGTTTTCTACAACCGAACATTAACAAATTCAAATCTGCCACATAACCACGGGCACGGCTTTCAAAAGATCATAACCTTGCAGGGGTGTCCCAACTTAGCCCATCACAATCTCCCACGATCAGCAGAGATAATAATAATGATACCCCCTATCTTAGGGACAACCCGATCAGGCTCGGAATCCCGGCGCACAAGACATTTTGGCAATGGTAAAACAAGTCCAGCAAGACCTCCCGGCGTGCCGACACCCTGATAGTAGCCGCACGTATCTCATCTCAGGCCACGTCCGGATAGGTGATTTTACGGGAGCCAGATACCTCGAGTTTCCCTGTGGCGGCCCCGTCGAACCCCCGTTTGTGACCAACACCATCAGCACTAGCCCGCCCTGCTATGTAGAAATAATCCTCGGGGACGCGACCCCCTATGCAATTTAATTAACTAATTAAGTTGTTATTATGAGGCAAATTAAAACCAATGTTGGGCCTTGCTGGAGGAGTTTTATTCAAAGATGAACTGTCAAGGGGTCCCCATATACCCAACCGTGTAAGGAACGCAAAATCAAGGAACATAACGCCGGTTTATCGGCTCCTAAGGTGGCATGAGTTGAACAAAACACCGAGCAAAAGGCCAAGCCTTCCACCTATTGCCAAGTATATAGGTGTGTTAATAATAATAGTAGATATTGTGATATTCCAACAACAAGTTCCAACATGGAACGATCTTCATCTTCACCTGCAACTAACAACGCTATAAGAGGGGCTGAGCAAGCGGGTAACATAGCCAAACAACGGTTTGCTGGGAAGGTGTCAAGGTTAGAGGTTTCATGGCAACAAGGAGAGGGGCTGATAATAAGTGATGGGTAGCGCGACATATAACGATAGCATCGAGACATCTAGCATAGCAATGATAGTAAAGGTATCCAAGGAGATGGTCATCTTGCCTGAGATCCCGCAAGGAAGAAGAACGAAGCCGTGAAGAAGACGAAGAATAAGCCTTGAAGACGAACCACGTGTAGACGAACGAATCCTCACAATCACAACGGAAAAGAACTAGCGATAAGAAAGCACACAACATGGTAAACACACCACTCAAGAACATGACAAGATGCTCAACCAAGCATGATGCAAGACAAGTCTATATGATGCAATTCATGGCAAGGGATGAAGCACATGAGAACAACACAAACCAACAAGTTTTAAATGAGGCCGGAATCAACATATAACAAATCCGGTAAGTCCTCATATGCATATTATGATATGGGTCCAGATCTGAACAAACCTTAAGTTAAAGTTGTTAAACAACAAGTTAACATGCACCATTATGATCTACACAAAATTCTAGTCAAGTTTCATATAAAGTTTGTTTAATTCGGAGCTACGGCCTAGAAGATATGAGCAAAACAAGACAAGCATGTCAACGGTGCGAGATGCACCCAAACATCAAGCAAACACACTCCAAACATGAAAACAACATGATATTATGCTTCTACATGCAAAATCACACAAGTTTCATATAGGAAACGCTCAAAACGGAGCAACGGTTCAACACATACACAAGAAACAAGATATAATAATAGTTGTCCAAAATCAGCAACATAGCAACTTTGGAGCAATGTATATATATGCTATATCACCCAAACATGATAAAAAGAGGCATGGATGTGAAATAGACATGATACTTAACAAGTATGAACTTAGAACACACCCAAAAGCTTGCTGGAAAAAAATTAACCAAGCATGGCAAGTTGCAATAAATTTATCCAGACTTAGTCAAAATCTAGGAAGGCAAAAACATCATCACGATGCTGCCTTCGAAGGCACAAAACAACAATCATATCAACTCTAATAAGTATATAAAGATCATGGACATGTAATAGACATAGCATACATCAAACAACTCCATTGGATCATCTCCATAGGAGGCATGTATCAATAACAACAAGCTTCAACAAATTGATCATGCTGATAAACAGGCTGACAGGTAAACTTATAGCAACTTGAGAGCAAGAAATAAATAAGCTACAGCAGGTCATATAAGCAAACTAAGGCATGGATGGATAGAGCATAACATTGACAACAAGACATGATCATTATATATACTAAAACATGCATGGATTTGAGTGAGGCATCAAGCAAACATGGCATCAGGTTTAACAGATTCCAGACTTAGCAGTTTTTTCACTAAGTATAAAACAGCAACATTGGCATGGCATGTTTACAAGCTTGTTTAAGTCACCTCAAGGCATCTCATGGAAAGTGGATTGCACCACAGCAAAGACCATCTGATTGTGCTTCTAAAACATAAAGAAATGTGGCATGAAGACAAACACACCAATAGCAATGAGCAAGTCAAATCAGCATCTCATAACAAGTTTCAGCACTTAACAGCCACATGCACTTTTGCAACAGAGATAAACATGGCAATATGGCACCTAACATGAATGCTACAGCAACCAACATGTAGAGCACTTCACAATGATCATTTTGACATATCATATGCTTCATTTGGACCAACATGCACAAAGTTACAAGCATCACAAGTATGCAACAAAATTACAGTCAACAACAGTTTTAAACAAGTAGCACTCTTGCAACGATTATTAGGACATCAAGATGAACTCAAACAAGCATGCCACAATGGAACAAAATGAAGAGCATATCACCACGATCATTTTGACATATCATACACTCAATTTGGATCACCCCACAAGAAGTTACAGCCATGCAAAGATGCACACATTTTAACAAATTCTGAGGACTTAGCCATATGCACAGTAAAACAGGGTGAACGATATCTAGTTATCCTACGCACTGAGCGGGGAATAGGGGCTGAGCTCACCATGGGCCAAGGGCCAAGACGGAGGGGGAGGTGGGGCAGGCCGGCTCGGGCCGCTGGAGCTGGGCCGGCCTTGGAGCGGGCCCACGAGGCCGAGGCAGGGCGAGGCGTCGTCGTCCCGTCGTCGCGCACGACACCGAGGGCAGCGGCGCCGGAGGCCACTACGGCGACGAGGCGCCGGCGAGCTGGGGAGAATGGAGGAAGGCAGTGGCGCGGCAGATCCGGGCCGGATCTCGTCGGATCCTGCAGAACTCGAGGCGGAGGCGCGGTCCGACGTGCAACGGCGGCGGGGCTGGCGACGTGGGTCCGACGGGGCGCGGTCCGACGGCGAGCCTGCGGCGGAGGTGCGGCTCCGGGCGAGGAGGCGGCGCCGCACAAAGAAGCGGCGGCGGGGACGCAGAGGGGCGCGGCGGCGGAGGCTGCGGGCTCGCGCGGCATCGCTTCGGGCCCGGGTGGGCCGGCGATGGGCCCGCGGCCAGGGACGACGATGTGGGGCGCGGGGAGGGCTATGTGGCGCCCTGCGGTTGGCTCGGGGCAGCGGTGTGATGACGTGTCGGCTCGGGATTGGCCCAAGCGACGTGGCTGCGGGGTGGACATGTCCGGGCGGAGTGGACATGTCCGGCGCGCGGTGGGAGCGGGGCTAGGGTTTCATCTGCGAAAATGGAGGGGATGCACCTATTTATAAGTAGAGGGAGCTAGGAGAGTCCAAATGAGGAGCGGTTTTCGGCCACACGATCCTGATCCGACGACCGAGAGCATGGAGGGGGTTATAATGGGCTTGGGGGCTGTTGTGAAAGGGTGCTGGGCCAAAGGAGAAGAGGCTTCCGGCGGTTAACGCGGTTAACCGTTGGGCTATCAAACAAACTCCGAATGCGACGAAACTTGACAGGCGGTCTACATATGCTATAATAAGACCACACACCAAGTTTCATCTCATTCCGAGAACATTTTTCGGCCACTCATAAAATAAATAAACGGAGGCGCCGCGGGCGCGTGTGAGTGTGTCTGGGCTCAGAACGGACAACAGAAAGGACGAGAGGGTTCGGCCGGATGCAAGTTTTGAAAACATGATGATGCAAATCAAACGATGACATGGCAAGATGCAACACGCAAGCAGATGACATGGCAACGACGATGAATAACTGGCTGACACCTGGCGCACCAGTCTCGGGGTGGCACAACACTCCCCTACTAACAAGAGATCTCGTCTCGAGATCTTAGGAATGAGACAGAAGAGAAAAGGAAGAACAAAGTTCTTCGAGGACAAAAGAGTGAAACCAAAGAATATTTAGAGGTTGAACAACTTGAAAGAAAGGATGTAATGGAGATGAACAAAGTTGCAAAGACTTCGTTAGACAAGAGGAAGAAGATATACGACGAGAATCAAGCAGGTTGAAAGGCACAAGACTAAAGCTGAAAGAACAAGAATGAATTCGAAACCACTCCGATTAATAAGAGAAAGAAATGGTTTTCCACGAAGGAATTCGGGCAGCACTCCGGCTGAAAATGGAAAGAATAGGACATCGGTTGAAGATGAATTGAAAGAACACAATGCCTCCAGAAAGAATTGAAATAATGAATTGAAAATAACGGATAAGAGAACGACAACTTCCGCCATGAAAGAATTTGATAGAGGATCTTCAAGAGAAAGACTTGAACGAACTTGTTGAGAAAATCAACAACAAAAGAATAAGCTAGCTGTGGACTTATGGAAAATCATCCCGAAACTTGAGGTGAAACACCGCCGCAAAGAAAAAAAGGATTAGCTGAGAATGAAGAAATGCAAAACTCCACTTCAAACGAATACGGAGAATTATTTGCACTTCGAGATGCAAGAAGAAGAATGCTTGAGCTTGATCCAAAGAATTTGAAGAACACTTGAAGAATGAATTAAATCATGAAGAATCACCCTGAAGAACTCCGGTAACAAAAGGATGATGATTTAGAAATGACGAATGAAAGGAATAAGATTAAGCCTTGCGATGATTTAGACGAGGGTACCGATGAGATAGCCGAGGATACTTGAACTCCGGAAAAGAAAAGATTAAAGCACTTGGGACTAGAATTTATTCATCATGAACAAATTCTGAAGGAAGGGATTAAATGAACTTGATGAAAGAATAAGAATTATGTTATGCTTATCCTCCACCAATTAAATTGATGAGAAGCAACGGATTGCATACCACTTATTCGCGTTGAAATTGATTAAAGAGGGATATAGCGCAAAACTTGCAAAAAATCTTAATGGAACACCGGTAGGATTGGAATGAACGAATGAATTGATATGATAACACCGGAAAAGAACTCTTGAGCAAACGACCGTAAGAATTAAAGCCGAGTGAAGAAAAGAACAAACCACCGGGAAGAATAAAATTGAGTGAATACAAGGAAATGAATCGCCGGGAAGAATAAAGCACTTGGGGAAATTAGATACAAGAGAATGAAGAGATCGCGAACTGGTTAAAGAATACTTGAACGTAGCATCGGAAGAATGTGAGACGAACGAAGAGGCGTCAATGAAGAATATTTTGAGGACGATGTTAAAAACTGAGAAGGAAGAAATCTTCTGAAATGATGGCCTTCGGAGGATCACAATGGAAACGAATTCATGAATTGCTTCGGATGAATGAAAAGAAGAAGGATTGAACCACACATGAAAAGAATTTAAAAACGATTTTGAAGAAGGCATATGACTGATGGAATCCATTCTTACGTCACACCTGAAAAGAATTTCAGAACACTCCGGGAATATAAAAGAGTCGAGTAAGATCCTCGGAAAAGACCTGTGGGTTATGAGCCCACCGAAGAGAAAACACCGTTGAAAAGAATCGAAAACGAGATGATGCACCGGAACGTTTGAAATACTCGAATGAGGTGACAACCTCGAATAAATTAGAACACAAACGAATATCCTGAGATGTCTTCGGAACTCCGGAAGAATTACATGGCGAGAGGTGAACGAGCAATTGGAAACATTTGAGCCGATGCAAGAATATGATTAGCACCAAATACAAATTGAATTGGAACCACCGGAAAAGACAAGAGAATAAGAACAATGAACTAGACGAGAAATCACCGGTTGAAAATAACTGAGGAAAGAATGCAAAGGGATTCACACAAGTAGGATGGATACTCGATTAAGGAATCCGGCTCCGAGAAGCAAAAGGGTGGGCGGGTGGGAAAAGAAAGTCCACTTCGGACAGGGAAAACACCGTCGGTTCAAAGAACAGAGGATTGAAGCAAAAGACGAGGAGGTCAAATCGACTCGACGAGAAATGCACCAGATGAAAGAACTGAAAACGTAACGAACGAAAACTAACCGCGTGATCCTAAAAAAAATTGAAGGGGAAGAGGAGTAATTCAAAACAACTACGTCAAGATTCCTCACCAGAGCGACGAAGGGGCTGAGGAGTAAAAAGAATTCCTACTCTCCGATATAACTAGACTCCAAAAAGTTTTCTACTAGACTCAACAACGGCCCAACTACGATCAATCAAGGGGGTTCCTATGGTCGGTCGAGGCTCCGATACCAACTTGTCAAGCCCAAGATGCGATTCTATCCCGATCATGTGACACATACGTGACTGGGGCACAACCGCATTTCGGGCTCTTAGCAAGATGGATATCATTACATCGAACCATTACATACATACATGTGGGATACAACAATACATACAAGTCAGATTAATACAACAACATCAATACAAGGCATTCAACTACAGATGCAAACATGAAATGCACAACGACATCCATCTGCTATCCCAGGTTGCCGACCAGGAACCTAGCCCATGACTGACGAAGAAGAAGAAGAAAGAACTCCAACAAAAGAACAACGCTCTCACGTCAAGTCATCGGAAACCTGCACCTGCAACTATTGTTGTAGTATCTGTGAGCCACGAGGACTCAACAATCCCATAACCATGGGTATCAAAACTAGCAAAGCTTAAAGGGTAGGAAGAGGTAAAGTGGTGAGGTTGCAGCAGCGGCTAAGCATATATATGGTGGCTAACTTACGAGTACAAGAATAAGATGAGCATCTACGCAAACGTTCGCAAACTAGTAGTGATCGCTAAAGATCCTGAACTACCTACGAGTCAAACATAACCCCACCGCGTTCTCTTCTCAAAGTGAAAAGAGACAGTCACGGTTACTCACACAGTTGTGTATTTTATCTCGGATCCTCTGTCAAGTTTTCTACAACCGGACATTAACAAATTCCAATCTGCCACATAACCACGGGCACGGCTTTCGAAAGATCATAACCCTGCAGGGGTGTCCCAACTTAGCCCATCACAAGCTCTCACGATCAGCAGAGATAATAATAAAATTACCCTTATCTTAGGGACAATCCGATCAGGCTCGGAATCCCGGTGCACAAGACATTTCGGCAATGGTAAAACAAGTCCAGCAAGACCTCCCGGCGTGCTGACACCCTGATAGTAGCCGCGCATATCTCGTCTCAGGCCACGTCCGGATGGGTGATTTTACGGGAGCCAGATACCTCGAGTTTCCCCGTGGTGGCCCCGTCAAACCCCCATTTGGGACCAACACCATCAGCACTGGCCCCCCTGCTATGTAGAAAGAATCCTCGGGGATATGACCCCCTATGCAATTTAATTAATTAATTAAGTTGTTATTATGAGGCAAATTACAACCAATTTTGGGCCTTGCTAGAGGAGTTTTATTCAAAGACGAACTGTCAAGGGGTCCCCATATACCCAACCGTGTAAGGAACGCAAAATCAAGGAACATAACGCCGGCTTATCGGCTCCTAAGGTGTCATTAGTGGAACAAAACACCGAGCAAAAGGCCAAGCCTTCCACCCATTGCCAATTATATAGGTGTGTTAATAATAATAGTAGATATTGTGATATTCCAACAACAAGTTCCAACATGGAACGATCTTCATCTTCACCTGCAACTAACAATGCTATAGGAGGGGCTGAGCAAGCGGGTAACATAGCCAAACAACGGTTTGCTGGGAAGGTGTCAAGGTTAGAGGTTTCATGGCAACAAGGAGAGGGGCTGATAATAAGTGATGGGTAGTGCGACATATAACGATAGCATCGAGACATCTAGCATAGCAATGATAGTAAAGGTATCCAAGGAGATGGTCATCTTGCCTGAGATCCCGCAAGGAAGAAGAACGAAGCCGTGAAGAAGACGAAGAAGAAGCCTTGAAGACGAACCACGTGTAGACGAACGAATCCTCACGATCGCAACGGAAAAGAACTAGCGAGAAGAAAGCACACAACATGGTAAACACACCACTCAAGAACATGACAAGATGCTCAACCAAGCATGATGCAAGACAAGTCTATATGATGCAATTCATGGTAAGGGATGAAGCACACAAGAACAACACAAACCAATAAGTTTTAAATGAGGCCGGAATCAACATATAACAAATCCGGTAAGTCCTCATATGCACATTATGAAACGTGTCCATATCTGAACAAACCTTAAGTTAAAATTCTTAGACAGCAAGTTAACATGCACCATGATGATCTACGTGAAATTCTAGTCAAGTTACATATAAAGTTTGTTTAATTCGGAGCTACAGCCTAGAAGATATGAGCAAAACAAGGCAAGCATGTCAACGGTGCGAGATGCACCCAAACATCAAGAAAACACACTCCAAACATGAAAACAACATGATATTATGCTTCTACATGCAAAATCACACAAGTTTCATATAGGACATGCTCAAAACGGAGCAACGGTTCAACACATACACAAGAAACAAGATATAACAACAGCTGTCCAAAATCAGCAACATAGCAACTTTGGAGCAAGGTATATATATGCTACATCACCCAAACATTATAAAAAGAGGCATGGATGTGAAATAGACATGATACTTAACAAGTATGAACTTAGAACGCACCCAAAAGGTTGCTGGAACACAATTAACCAAGCATGGCAAGTTACAATAACTTTATCCAGACTTAGTCAAAATCTAGGAAGGCAAAAACATCATCACGATGCTGCCTTCGGAGGCACAAAACAACAAGCATATCAACTCTAATAAGTATATAAAGATCATGGACATGTAATAGACATAGCATACATCAAACAACTCCATTGGATCATCTCCATAGGAGGCATGGATCAATAACAACAAGCTTCACCAAATTGATCATGCTGATAAACAGGCTGGCAGGTAAATTTATAGCAACTTGAGAGCAAGAAATAAATAAGCTACAATAGGCCATATAAGCAAACTAAGGCATGGATGGATAGAGCATAACATTTGCAACAAGACATGATCATTTGATATACTAAAACATGCATGGATTTGAGTGAGGCATCAAGCAAACATGGCATCAGGTTTAACAGATTCCAGACTTAGTAGTTTTTTCACAAAGTATAAAACAACAACATTGGCATGGCATGTTTACAAGCTTGTTTAATTCACCTCAAGGCATCTCATGGAAAGTGAATTGCACCACAACAAAGACCATATGATTGTGCTTCTAAAACATAAAGACATGTGGCATGAAGACAAACACACCAATAGTAATGAGCAAGTCAAATCAGCATCTCATAACAAGTTTCAGCACTTAACAGCCACATGCACTTTTGCAACAGAGATAAACATGGCAATATGGCACCTAACATGAATGCTACAGCAACCAACATGTAGAGCACTTCACAATGATTATTTTGACATATCATATGCTTCATTTGGACCAACATGCACAAAGTTACAAGCATCACCAGTATGCAACAAAATTACAGTCAACAACAGTTGTAAACAAGTAGCACTCTTGCAACGATTATTAGGACATCAAGATGAACTCAAACAAGCATGCCACAATGGAACAAAATGAAGAGCATATCACCACGATCATTTTGACATATCATACACTCAATATGGATCACCCCACAAGAAGTTACAGCCATGCAAAGATGATACACTCAATATGGATCACCCCACAAGAAGTTACAGCCATGCAAAGATGCACACATTTTAACAAATTCTGAGGACTTAGCCATATACACAGTAAAACAGGGTGAGCGATATCTAGTTATCCTACACACTGAGCGGGGAATAGGGGCTGAGCTCACCATGGGCCAAGGCCCAAGACGGAGGGGAAGGCGGGGCAGGCCGGCTCGGGCCGCTGGAGCTGGGCCGGCCTTGGCACGGGCCCACGAGGCCGAGGCGGGGCGAGGCGTCGTCGTCCCGTCGTCGCGCACGACACCGAGGGCAGCGGCGCCGGAGGCCACTACGGCGACGAGGCGCCGACGAGTTGGGGAGAACGGAGGAAGACCGTGGCGCGGCAGATCCGGGCCGGATCTCGCCGGATCCGGCCAAACTCGAGGTGGAGGCGCGGTCTGGCGTGCAACGGCGGCGGGGCTGGCGACGTGGGTCCGGCGGGGTGCGGTCCGACGGCGAGCCGGCGGCGGAGGTGCGGCTCCGGGCGAGGAGGCGGCGGCGCACAGAGGAGCGGCGGCGGGGATGCAGAGGGGCGCGGCGGCGGAGGCTACGGGCTCGCGCGGCTGCGCTTCGGGCCCGGGCGGGCCGGCGATGGGCTCGCGGCCCGGGGCGGCGATGTGGGGCGCGGGGAGGGCTACGTGGCACCCTGCGGTTGGCTCGGGGCAGCGGTGTGATGACGTGTCGTCTCAGGATTGGCCCGGGCGACGTGGCTGCGGGGTGGACATGTCCGGGCGGATTGGACATGTTCGGCGCGTGGTGGGAGCGGGGCTAGGGTTTCATCTGCGAAAATGGAGGGGGAGGCACCTATTTATAGGTAGAGGGAGCTAGGAGAGTCCAAATGAGGAGCGGTTTTCGGCCACGCGATCCTGATCCGACAACCGAGAGCATGGAGGGGGTTAGAATGGGCTTGGGGGCTTTGTGAAAGGGTGCTGGGCCAAAAGAGAAGAGGCTTCCGGCGGTTAACCGTTGGGCTATCAAACAAACTCCGAATGCGACGAAACTTGACAGGCGGTCTACCTATGCTATAATAAGACCACACGCCGAGTTTCATCTCATTCCGAGAACATTTTTCGGCCACTCATAAAATAAATAAACGGAGGCGCCGCGGGCGCGTGTGAGTGTGTCTGGGCTCAGAACGGACAACGGAAAGGACGAGGGGGTTCGGCCGGATGCAAGGTTTGAAAACATGATGATGCAATGCACACGATGACATGGAAAGATGCAACACGCAAGCAGATGACATGGCAATGACGACGAATAACTGGCTGACACCTGGCGCACCGGTCTCGGGGTGTCACACCAACTCCGCGCGCGCCTTGGGCCCGGGGGCTACTGTCGGCGTACTGGGAACCAGGGGACCCAGACTTGCCTGTCTGCGGGCCACGACGCGCTCCTTCTATGGCCCGGTACGGCCCAGCTGATGAACCAGCTGCCCAAGACCCTCGCGAGGGAGCTAAGCCTCGCGAGGAAAACGACGTCAAGACCTCCTCAGGAGCAGCCTCAGCAAGGTGCTCCGAAGGGGCAGAGAATCCAAGGCCAAGCCTGCCTAAGGAGGAGGCAGTGCTATCAGCAGTGATGCATCGCGCCAGCGGGTGCCAGCGCGCGCCAGCGGCACAGTTACCATTTTGGTGCAAGGGGGACAACACAGCCGCAAGTTCCCGAGGAGCGGGGCAAAGGTTTCCCCATTGGTGCAATGAGACCGAAGACCGTAAGGACGATAAGGAGGATGTCACCATCGAGCCCACCACCGCGTCACTGCCTGGTCCTTTTTGCAGGCGAAGACTGCTTTTGTCAGGGCAGGAACGTCCTTGTGTTCCCGCTCAAAAATGGCCGTTGTGGGATCCCTTCCCGCCTAAATATTTCGGTGGAAGAGGACCGTGGCCGCCTATATAAGTAGCTAGAATTCCCACTGTAAAAGGGATCGATCCATACACTCAGCACCACACAAGGAGCAAGAACTCTTGCCTCCCGACCCACCCGAGCTCAGCTCCTGAGCTCGGGAACCGTTGTACTAGCTCATATTCCAGCTCGTCCGAAGCTAATCCACCAAAGCAGGAAGTAGGGTCTTACACCACACGGTGGCCCGAACCTGGATAAACTCTTTTGTGTTCTGTCTGTTGTTTGCTTGAATCCTTCCACTGAGACGAGAGCGAGGCGCTAGGTAGACGTGAGCGGGAGAGATCTTCGTTCACGCCCCTGTGTTCGAACTTATCGGGTTTTGCGGAGCCCTGAATCCGACAAATACTCCATTGTCACCTCAAGTATCCGTGGGCATGATTATACGATATGTATCACACAATCTCAGATTCATCTATTCAACCAACATAAAGAACTTCAAAGAGTGCACCAAAGTTTCTACCGGAGATTCAAGACGAAAACGTGTGCCAACCCCTATGCATAGATTCCCGAGGTCACGTAACCCGCAAGTTGATCACCAAAACATACATCAAGTGGATCGTGTGATATCCCATTGTCACCACAGATAAGCACATGCAAGACATACATCAAGTGTTCTCAAATCCTTAAAGACTCAATCCGATAAGATAACTTCAAAGGGAAAACTCAATCCATTACAAGAGAGTAGAGGGGGAGAAACATCATAAGATCCAACTATAGTAGAAAAGCTCGCGATACATCAAGATCATGCCATCTCAAGAACACGAGAGGGAGAGAGATCAAACACATAGCTACTGATACATACCCTCAGCCCTGAGGGTGAACTACTCGCCCCTTGTCATGGAGAGCGCCGGGATGATGAAGATGGCCACCGGAGAGGGATTCCCCCCCTCCGGCAGGGTGCCGGAACGGGTCTATATTGCTTTTCAGTGGCAACACAGGCTTTCGGCAGCGGAACTCCCGATCTAGGTTATTTTCCGGAGGTTTCAGTATATATAGGAGGTGTTGGAGTGAGGGGCAAGTAAAGGGGGTCTCCGGGCTGTCCATGAGGTAGGGGGGCGCGCCGAGGGGGAGGGCGCACCCCCACCCTCGTGGGCAGCTCGTGGACCTTCTGGTCCTCCTCCGGTACTCTCTGGTCTTCTTCTGGTCCAAAAATGTCCTCCGTTGAGTTTCAGGTCAATTGGGCTCTGTTTGTTATTCCTTTCCTGTGATACTCTAAAACAAGGGAAAACAGAAACTGGCACTAGGCTCTGGGTTAATAGGTTAGTCCCAAAAATCATATAAAAGTGTATATAAAAGCCATAAAACACCATGAAAGGATAATATAATAGCATGGAACAATCATAAATTATAGATACGTTGGAGACGTATCATAGTTCATCACAGAAACTAGTTCAAGTGATTCATACACCAATTAGTGAGGAAGCTAATGATGATGATCATGAAACTTCAGATCAAATTTCTATTGAATCTCGTAGGTCAACCAGAGTACGTTCCGCGCGAGAGTGGTACGGTAACCCGGTTCTGGAAGTCATGTTACTAGACCATGATGAACTTATGAACTATGAGGAAGCGATGATGAACCGAGATTCCGCAAAATGGCTTGAGGCCATGAAATCTGAGATAGGATGCATGTATGAGAACAAAGTGTGGACTTTGGTTGACTTTCCCAAAGATCGGCAAGCCATTGAAAATAAATGGATATTTAAGAGGAAGATTGACGCCGATGGTAATGTTACTATCTACAAAGCTCGACTTGTTGCGAAAGGTTTTTGATAAGTTCAAGGTGTTGACTAGGATGAGATTTTTTTCACTCGTAGCGATGCTTAAGTCTGTCCGAATCATGTTAGCAATTACCGCATTTTATGAAATCTGGCAAATGGATAACAAAATTGCGTTCTTTAATGGATTTATTAAAGAAGAGTTGTATATGATGCAACCGGAAGGTTTTGTCAACCCTAAAGGTGCTAACAAAATGTGCAAGCTCCAGCGATCCATCTATGGACTAGTGCAAGCATCTCGGAGTTGGAATATATGCTTTGATAAGTTGATCAAAGCATATAGTTTTATACAGACTTGCGGCGAAGCCTGTATTTACGAGAAAGTGAGTGGGAGCACTACGGCCTTTCTGATAAGTATATGTGAATGGCGTATTGTCGATCAGAAATGATGTAGAATTTTCTGGAAAGCATAAAGGAGTGTTTGAAAGGAGTTTTTCAAAGAAAGACCTCGGTGAAGCTGCTTACATATTGAGCATCAAGATTTATAGAGATAGATCAAGATAGTTGATAAGTTTTTTCAATGAGTACATACCTTGACAAGTTTTTGAAGTAGTTCAAAATGGAATAGTCACAGAAGGAGTTCTTTCCTGAGTTATAAGGTATGAAGTTAAGTAATACTCAAAACCCGACCACGGCAGAAGATAGAGAAAGAATGGAAGTCATTTCCTATGCCTCAGCCATAGGTTCTATAAAGTATGCCATATCGTGTGCCAAACCTATTGTGTACCTTGCCATGAGTTTGGCAAGGAGGTACAATAGTGATCCAGGAGTAGATCACTGGACAGCGGTCAAAATTATGCTTAGTTAGTGGATGACTAAAGAAATTTTCTCGATTATGGAGGTGATAAAGAGTTCGTCGTAAAGAGTTACGCCGATGCAAGCTTTGACACTAATCCAGATGACTCTAAGTATCAATCTGGATGCGTATTGAAAGTGGGAGCAATTAGCTAGAGTAGCTCCATGCAGAGCATTGTAGACATAGAAATTTGCGAAATACATACGGATCTGAATGTAACAGACCCGCTGACTAAACTTCTCTCATGAAGCAAAACATGATCACACCTTAGTACTCTTTGGGTGTTAATCACATGGTGATGTGAACTAGATTATTGACTCTATTAAACTCTTTGGGTGTTGGTCACATGGGGATATGAACTATGGGTGTTATTCACATAACGATGTGAATTATCAGTATTAAATAGGTAAAAATTATTTAACTATTTCAAAAATATTTGCCAAAATTCAGAGAGACTCTTAGGACATATATTGTCCATATATAAGAGTTTAAACACATGGTCATGTCCAAAATATTGGGCAAATCCCTCAGAAACCCTTTTTGGATATTTCAAGCTTTTGAAATATTTACAAAGGAATTATTCTCAAAAAATTCCAGGGAAATTCTATCATGTCAAATATGACATATGTGATGATCTTGACAAGCCTCATTCCTTGGGGAGCAAGAAAACATCATCAAATCCCCTCAAAACCATTTCTGTCCATTTTGAAGTTTGAGCAACTTTACATTGCCAAACTTGTCCAAATGCTCTCAAACTTGGTGCACATGCTACAATGGTCTAATTATGCATCTAGACCAAATGTCACAAGTTTAGGAGAAGGGTAACTTGATCAAAGTGCCCCAAAATCATTTCTGTTCAGATTCAAATTTGAACAACTTTACATTACCAACTTTTTACTTGTGACCCCAAATTTGGTGGACAAGCCCACAACCCCAAATGATGACAATACACCAAGTGGTGCATCAAGAAGAGATGATTTGCTTAACTAAATCTTGGAAAATCCATTTCTATGGATTTCTAGGTTTTACAAAAGTTGCATTGGCAACCTTGCCCAAATGAGCTCTAATTTGGTGAAAGGGCATAATTATGTGTGCCATTTCATCCCGTGGAGTCTCATGCCAAATGAAACCCATTTACTTGCCCAAAACATCATCAAACACCTTCTGCAATTTTACCAAAACCCTTGTTTTGACCCCTTCAACTATTTCCCCTTGCCTCAGGTTCTTACCACAGCACCCCCAAGACATCTTCTACCTCCAGCAGCAATGGCTGCACCACAACTCAATGATTGAGGGGGGTAAAACCCCATTTTACATCTCTGGACAGCCACTTTCACCCTTCTCTCTCAACCCTCTCTCCTTCTAGAAGCACTCCAGAGCATCCAATGCAAATTCCTATTTGTTTATTGCCTCCCTTATCCTCTAGACACTGGTGGCCACGGCCACAGGGCATAAAGAATGCCGTGCCGGCCATATGCGCGCTCTGGAGCACGCTACAGTGCGCTCTAGCACTGTAGCCGCTCCTGACCGGGCGCCTCTGACCACCTCGAGCCCCCCCTCGCGCCAGCCGAGGCGCCTCGACGTCCGCGACACGCCACGGCCCTGTCCCCCTCCTCCTTCTCCCTCCTATGAGTTCCCTCGCACGCGCGCCAGCCGCCCGCAAGCTCCAATCTCCGTCTCACACGCGCGAGCCTCTAGAGCCTTCCCCCGCTCCATCCCTTCCCTTCTCTAGACGTGAACCACGCCCACGAGCACCCCAGACACGCCCCGACGAGCCCGCGTGGCCTGTAGCGATCGCAACAGAGTCGCCGGCGCACACCTCCTCGGTGGACCGCCGTCCGCCTATAAAAAGGCGTCCCCGAGCCCTCTCCTCTCCATCACTCGCCTCTGGACTCGCTCAAGCACCCCCCTACACTCCCAGCTCTCTCCCAGAAGCTCTCGAGCTCGAGATCGAACTCGACCTCCTCCGCGGCGGCTCACCGTCGTCCGCTCGGTACGAGCCTTCCCTGCCGTTCCCGAGCCTCGATCTAGAACCGCCAAGCCTCACTGACCCTTTCCCCTCTCTTTCCCCTCTCTGTTGCAGTCAGAAACTGCCGGAGCAACCACCACCCGACGCCTCTCCGCCGTGCAACCTCGTCGCCGGCGAACCCAACCGCTCCGGCGACTGCCTCCACCACCACCCGAACGGTGACTTCACACTGACTCCATCCTTGCCCTCAGCTCGCCCTGTCGTGACCTGCATCGCCGCCGGTGAGATTGCCGGCCATCTGGATGGGGGTTAGGGATGACAAGAGGGCCCCGTCTATCAGCCTCCCGTCCCTCTCGCCTCCCCCCTCTCTCACTGGCAGCAGGCCCCCACCCGTCAAGTTTAAAATTGACGCGCGCGCGCCGCTCGGCTCGCCTGGGCCGAAAATCCTCCGGGCCTGTGCACTGAGGCCGTTCTGGCCCAGTTGCACAGTGTTCTTTTTCTTTTTCATTTCTATAGATTTTCAAATAAATCTACAGGATAAATAATTATCCAATTAATTTATTCCAACTCCTAAAAACTTGTAATATTCCAACCTATTTAATGGTATAACTTTCACACATATTCATGAACCTTTTCTGTACTGTTCAAATTCAAATTCAAATTTGAACAATAAAACCTCTGTTCAAAAATCCATTCACCCTATTCTGTCACTCCAAATCCAACACTAAGAATTTTTGCCCTCTTAGTTTTCCTTCTAGTATTTTATAAAAATAAGTTGACATTTTTCTGAGCACTTTGATTTTTCTGTTTTAATTATTGTCTTATTTCTCCGTATTATCTTGCGACAATTAGATACCGTGTTTGACGAAGTTGCTGAAGAAGGAGAAGGAGAAGGATTTGAAGACTT
Source organism: Secale cereale (assembly GCA_902687465.1). Taxonomy (NCBI): domain Eukaryota; kingdom Viridiplantae; phylum Streptophyta; class Magnoliopsida; order Poales; family Poaceae; genus Secale; species Secale cereale. The sequence goes on along the minus strand of LR738711.1, from coordinate 831,636,115 downwards.
TGAAGACCAAGCCAATCCAGGCAAGCAGCCCTTTGACCATGACACCCCTCTTGTTCATCGGTACCCTTTTTCCGATTGCTTGATGATGAAATATGACGGTGGTGAACTCGTTGGGAACCACCACATGGTGCCTACCCCCACTCATAACTCTACCTTGTGCATAGATGCAATGTCAAAAGATTAGTTGTTGATGCATAATATTGCATGTGTACCATGAACTCTTCGTGGTTGCTTTCTTTCGAAAACCCCATCGGGTGCCCCTAATGCCCGAGGGCGATGTTAAATTAAGGCCACCACTTGAGGAAGAAGTGGTGTACCAAAGAGAGCTTTTCCTGTATAGGTAAAATGATGGATTAGATTTATGTGTGATTACCGTCCCAACCAAACATGTGCAACCACTCTACCCCTTTATGGGACGGGGCGTTATCGATTACCTAGGCTGATACTAGCATGGTGCCCACATTACTAGTGACGGGAGAGACTTGAGGTCACTCCCGGGACGGGGTCGTGCTTGGATAGGCGGCCATGACTATTTTTACAGGGCACCAGACACACCATTGGTCCCTTCGTGTACGCGTGACAATGTAAAAAGGGCAAAGTCTCACGATCTTTTATTTGTACACGAGGGCTGTGCACCAACGAGTGGACCCTATGTTAGTGTCATCTAGGGAAAGGTAATGATCGGGTGCTTCCCCCGAGTACTTGAGGTACCGCGGGATCGTGGATGACGCGAAAGCTTCCCGGATCTTGTGGGTAAAGTGTGCAACCTCTGCAGAGTGTAAAGCTATTCGAATAGCCGTGTCCACGGTCATGGACAATTGGGGGGTGCTACTTAAACTATGTCCAGAATTTTACAATCTTGGTGAATATATGTGTGTGTGTGTATTGAGTCAAGGTGGTGACTTGGCACGTTGAGAGAACTAGTAATGATTTGAACTCTATTTATGTTGATATCTGTAACCTGTCCTCGAGGTTACCCAAGTACATTGATGCATGTCTCACAAATGGTAGAATATCTTATCTAGCTTGTAGCTAGGTTACTTATTTGTTGTACAACTTGCATTGTTACCTTGAACCAAATCATGGGTTGCTTGCGAGTACATTCAAAGTACTCATTTGCTTGCCACTGGTTATTTAGTTGGCCGGGCATGGAGGAGCCGGAATTGAAGAAGAATTCTATGGAGACGAACATGTGAACTAGGACGCTTTCCTAGTCAGAATGCCTGTAGGGTTAAGGCAGATGGCATGGGTTCTACTTATCTATGAAGACTTCCGCTATTCGAGTTTATTTGCTATTCAGCCCATGAGGCATTATCTATGTAACACTTGGCCATAATGGTCATAATTTGTGTAAGACGGTATGTATGGATGTAAGACTCTTGTTATTCAGCTTCTGTGTGTTCAGTGAGCATTGATCTCTGGGATCACTGTACACGTGCATTCGGCGATCTCGACTTACAAGTCGGGGTCCCCACAGAGCTGGTATCAGAGCCATCCTGACTGTAGGAAGCCTTAGTTAGCATGGGCGTTAGTTAGGATGAGACCCTTTTCATAAACCTTCTGAACCTCTCTTCTTTTCTAAACCTTGCCAAACATGAGATATCATCAGCTTATTAACCTCTCCCATTCAACCTTTGTAGATGGCTGCTGTACCTGAAGAGCTCCTGACCACTGGGTTCCCCTTGCTTCTCGAGGATAGCCTCCAGGAGTGCCAGTTTAACCGAGGACCCATCCTCACCTACCCTGAGCATTGGGTTAGCGACACCGAGGTGGAGTACCATGTGGAAGTAATCGTGAAGGCAAACGATCCTCCCACAAGTTGGTTCTTCGAGGGACCCCAGATGGCAACACTACTCCTCGCTGTCGAGGCAGCTGCACTCAAGGCACTAACCCGCCTCCGAGACCTTCTTCCGGAGATGGCAGCCAAGATGACAACCCGCTTCTTTCCTTACCGGAAGGAAGGTGAAGATGAAAGCAGCGCACGAGCCTCTCCACTGAAGGAAGGACTTCCACTTCGATTCCAGACCTACTTCAGCCTTTGTGCCGACAACTTGGCGCAAGAGTTGGCCTCGGAATCGATGAAGCTCCGAGAAGAACTCCACAATACCAAGGCACTTCTTCGACAAGCACAAGAGAAGACGGATAGGATCAAGAAGGAAGGTGCGCCTCCTGGGCAACCCGCTATCGTGTATCGAGGCGGAAGGCCCTCGGGAGATGTATCTTCCAAGGATGAAGAACCACCCCAACGACGCCGTATGACGGCGAGGGAATTTTGCAAGCTTTTCCCTGCACCACCGGCAAAACAACACCGTGTCCAACTACTCCAATCCCCCACACCCTCATGTGATAGGGGGGCCCAGACAGATGAAGACAAGGAGGAAGACCCAGAAGAGCCAGAATACGCGACCGAGCATTCCGCCACTTAGGCATTATTCGCAATTCGGATATGCCAGCTTGTGACCTCTACGGTAGGATAGGTCGTGTAACCCCTATGCGAAGTCGAGTCCTTGTATGGTTCATATGAAGACATCTAGTGTCTGCTTTTGTTGTGCTTGGATGTATGTTGTATCTTCCCTTCGGGAACGTGTAAACGACTACGTCACCCATTTGGAATTTTAATGATGTGTTTGGCCCTTTTGGCCCTTGCATGAAAATAATTAGTGTCACACCCACCCCCTTACTAGGCACCCATCTTTATTGCTTTCCCTCTTCATTCCAAATCATAAGACCTTGACCGCTCCAACAGGATGCCTGTTGTAACTCGTACTGGTACCTCTACCCAGCAGCCCGAAGCCGGAGCATCCGCCCAAGTAGAGGCCAGCCAAGACCAAACCCACGACCAAGCTCCACCACCACCTCCCTCGATCATGGATATGGCTCAGGTTCTCCCAGCATTCCGAGAGGAACGCCAAGCCAACACCGCAACCCTCCAGATGATTGCTCAAGCTGTCACCAACAACCGCCAGCCAGCGGGGAAGGACAATGGACGTTCCACGTTGGCAGAGTTCAAGAAGCACGCATCACCAACCTTCATCGAGACTGCTGAACCCCTGGATGCAGTCGACTGGGTCCCCACCATTAAGGACTTGCTGGAACTAGTCGGCTGCACCGAAGACCGCGAGAAGGTGGCTTATGCTGACCACTGCCTCGGGGGGACTGCTAGAGCTTGGTGGGATGGATTCAAGGTCATGCATGCTGGGCAAGACATCACTTGGAATAACTTCAAGGCAGAATTCCCCAAGGCCCATATTCTTTCCGGAATCATGGCTATCAAGAAGCGTGAGTTTTGAGACCTGAAGCAAGGAAGTGGCACTGTCAAGGAGTACATGTAGAAGTTCAGTGTTCTGTCAAGGTATGCCCCTGAAGATGTCAGCACGGATGCTGCAAAAAGGGAGCGCTTCATGGAAGGCCTCAATCAGACTCTGCAGTACTCGCTTGTCGTGTGTGACTGTCCAACCTTTCTTGACCTGGTGAACAAAGCACTCATGCTTGAAGACAAGCGACGTGCTCTGGAAGACACTCGCAAGCGCAAGATGGTCAGCAAGGGAAGTTCCAGTAACCAGAAGCCTCGCCCGTGCCAGCCAGCCCCGGTCAAGCCAACCTACCAGCAGCCAAGAGCTCCTGCACCTCGCACCAACTATCAGCCTCAGCAGTATGCCAACCCAAGGCTAGCATTCAACCCCAATAACAGTGGTGGCAACAAGATCAATAACCCAAACCAAGTCACTTGCTTTGGATGTGGTTAGTCAAGACACATCTCAAGGGTGTGCCCCAACAAGAAGCCCGATGCCCCGCACCCCAATGCGCAGAACCCAGGACAAGGCCGCGGGATGCCGCCAAGGAACCAAGCTCCTAGCAACCCGCCCAACAATGGAAAGGGGCGTGTGAATCACGTCACTACAGAAGAAGCCCAGGAAGACCCGGACATTGTGCTGGGTACGTTCCTTGTCAACCCACCACCTGCAACTGTCTTGTTTGATTCTGGAGCCACGCATTCATTTGTCACTCAAAGATTTGCATTAAAAAGTGGCATGACCCCTACACCCCTGAATAACCCCATGGTGGTACAAACCCCCGGAGCAGAGATGAGAGCCAAGATAGGCTGTAAGGGAGTCGGCATCATCATTAACGGGGTAGATTTCCTAGCAGACCTTATCATCCTGAGATCACAAGGCTTGGATGTGATCCTAGGCATGAATTGTCTCAGTAAGCACCAAGGCATATTAGACTGTGCCAATCGGACTGTCACTGTGATCAATGACCAAGGAGTTGAAATTAAGTTTGCCTCCAACTCCTGTTCTGCTCAAACCGCTCAAGTCAACTGTCTGTGTGAAGTTGGGCTGGAGCAAGTGCCAGTAGTATGCGAGTATCCCGATGTCTTTCCGGATGAACTACCGGGAATGCCTCCTGACCGTGACATTGAGTTCATCATCGAGCTCGTGCCCAGGGCAGGACCCATCTATAAGAAGCCTTATAGAATGAGGAAGGAAGAATTAGCCGAGTTGAAGAAGCAACTGGAAGAGCAATTGAGGAAGGGATTTATCCGCCCTAGTGCCTCCCCTTGGGGATCACCCGTTCTGTTTGTGGCAAAAAGGGACGGTAACATCCGCTTATGCATTGACTACCGTTCCCTAAATGAAGTTAGAATCAAGAACAAGTACCCACTTCCCAAGATTGAAGATCTGTTTGATCAACTCGGCGGAGCCAAGGTGTTCTCCAAGATCGACCTCAGATCTGGGTACTACCAGCTGAAGATCAGACCCCAAGATATTCCGAAGACGACATTTGTAACAAGATATGGCCTGTATGAGTGCACGATCATGTCCTTTGGATTAACCAATGCCCCAACTTACTTCATGTATCTGATGAATAAGGTCTTCATGGAATATTTGGACAAGTTTGTTGTTGTCTTCATTGATGACATTCTTGTCTTCTCGAAGACGGAGGAAAAGCACGAGCAACATTTGAGGATGGTCCTAGACAAGCTTCGAGAGCACCAACTATACGCCAAATTCAGCAAATGTGAGTTTTGGCTGCATAAAGTTGGATTCTTAGGTCATGTCTTGACCGAGGAAGGATTATCGGTTGATCCCGCGAAGATCGAACCTGTGACCCAATGGCAGTCCCCATCGACCGTCATGGAAGTCAAAAGCTACCTCGGACTTGTGGGCTATTACCGCAAATTCATGGAAGGATTCTCCAGCATTGCCCGGCCAATGACTCAGCTCCTGAAGAAGGACAAGAAGTTCGAATGGACGTTAAAATGCGAAGAAAGCTTCCAAGAGCTCAAGAAGAGGTTGACGACCGCCCCAGTTCTGGCAACACCTGGCGTTCACAAGGAGTTCGTGATATATTGTGATGCCTCTCGAACCGGATTGGTAAGTGTTCTGATGCAAGAAGGATGAGTCATAGTTTACCTCTCAAGGCAGCTACGACCTCATGAAGAGAACTACGGTACTCACGATCTTGAGTTAGCAGCAGTGGTTCATGCCTTGAAGACATGGCGACATTATCTCCTAGGGAAGAGGTGTGAGATATATACAGACCACAAAAGTCTGAAGTATATTTTCACCCGAAAGGAATTGAACATGAGGCAACGAAGATGGTTGGAACTGATCAAGGATTATGACTTCAGTGTTCAATATCACCCCGGGAAGGCTAACATGGTCGCCGATGCCTTTAGCGGAAAGGCTTGCTCCCTGAATGCCATAATTCAAAGAAGGCAGGCAGCCATGTTTGAAGAGCTGGAACAATTCAGCTCGGAATTGGTCACCCATGGATTTCTAGACCATCTGGAAGTCAAACCAACCCTGATGGACGAAGTCAAGGAAGCACAAGGTGGGCACGCAAGCATTGAAGGCATCAAGAAGAAGATGAAGCTAGGAAAGGCCCCAGGATTCTCCAAGGACGAGCACGGGATTGTTTGGTACAAAGGCCGCATCTGCATAACAAACAAGATGGAGCTGAAGAATTTGGTCCTACAAGAAGCCCACGACACTCCGTACTCCATCCACCCTGGAGGAACCAAGATGTATCAAGACTTGAAGGAAAGATTTTGGTGGCACGGGATGAAAAGAGAGATTACCACCTATGTTGCAAAGTGTGATGTGTGCCAAAGGGTCAAGGCTGAATATCAGCGACCCGCTGCATTGCTCCAACCACTCAAGGTTCCTGAGTGGAAGTGGGATAAAGTTGGAATGGATTTCATCATTGGATTACCAAGATCGAATAAAGGACATGACTCCATCTGGGTCATAGCCGACCATTTGACCAAAGTAGCCCATTTCATTCCTGTCAAGACTACCTATGATGGCAACCAGCTGGCAACTCTCTACATCGACAGAATCGTAAGCCTTCATGGTGTTCCTAAGGAGATTGTGTCAGATCGAGGAACCCAGTTTACCTCAAGGTTCTGGAAGAAGTTCCAAGAAGCCTTGGGAACCAAGTTGTCTTTCAGCACGGTTTTTCACCCGCAAACCGGAGGACGGACGGAGCGAGTAAATCAAATACTCGAAGACATGCTCTGAGCCTGTGTCTTGGCATATGGAGCCAAGTGGGAAGATTGCCTCCCTTTTGCCGAGTTCTCCTATAACAACAGTTATCAATCGAGCCTTCAGATGGCACCATTTGAGGTGTTGTACGGACGCAAGTGTCGCACACCCCTCAACTGGTCAGAAACCGGTGAAGGGCTAGTCTTTGGACCAGATGTTCTCCGCGAAGCAGAAGAACAAGTGCGGCTCGTCAGAGAGCACTTGAAGATCGCCAAGTCAAGACAGAAGAGCTATGCCGACACTCGACGTCGACAAGTGAACTTCCAAGTCGGAGACCATGTGTACCTGTGGGTAACCCCTCTTAAGGGAACCAAGCGTTTCCACGTTAAGGGGAAGCTCGCACGATGGTTTATTGGCCCCTTTGAAATCACTGCATGACGAGGAGAAGTGACTTACCAATTGGAACTACCACCTGAGCTATCCGATGTGCACACCGTATCCCACGTGTCACAACTCTCGAAGTGTCTCCAAATTCTGGACAAGCCTGATCTCTACAAGTATGTCGATCACCAAGCCATTGACCTTCAGCCTGATTTAACCTAGTGCGAGAGGCCCATTTGCATTCTGGATGAAGCAGAACGACGAGCGCGAAGTCGCACCATCAAGTACTTCAAGGTCCAGTGGAGCAACCACACTGAAGCAGAAGCAACCTGGGAACGAGAAGACTATCTTAGATCCGAGTATCCCGATCTCTTTTTAGCCTAGTTTAGGAATCTCGGGGATGAGATTCTTGTAAGGGGGGTAGGTCTGTCACACCCTGCATTTTGTATCATGGTTATTGCATTAATAAAGTATGAAAATTTGGACCCACAAAAACTTTTTGCATCATTTGGCTTTTATTTGGAATTGAATTTTTCTCTCTCTGATATCAAGTGCTCTTTAAAAGTCAACATAGCCTCACCTTTTATGATTCATCTCCTTACCCCAAACTTCTGCCCAATGATCATACCATGTGTATAGGACAATATAGTACATTCCTATAAAAATATTTTGGCCAAATAGTATTTTCAAAAATTAGTTTTCCAAAAACCCCTGAATTGAGATTTGCACTGCAAGTACTTGATTTAGGGTGATAAAAATCTTTGAAAAGGTATATTTGAATCCTATTAGGTATAGGACTCCCAAAAACCACAAAAGTATAATTTTAAAAGTTATTTTCCTATTTTATTTAAAGGCTTTTTCTTTAGGCCAGAAATGGTCTTAAATAGGTAAAAATTATTTAACTATTTCAAAAATATTTGCAAAACTTCAGAGAGACTCTTAGGACACATATTGTCCATATATAAGAGTTTCAACACATGGTTATGTTCAAAATATTGGGCAAATTCCTCAGAAACCTTTCTGGATATTTCAAGCTTTTGAAATATTTACAAAGGAAATATTCTCTAAAAATTCCAGGGAAATTCTATCATGTCAAATATGACATATTTGATGATCTTGCCAAGCCTCATTCCTTGGGGAGCAAGAAAACACCATCAAATCCCCTCAAAGCCATTTATGTCCATTTTGAAGTTTGAGAAACTTTACATTGCCAAACTTGTCCAAATGCTCTCAAACTTGGTGCACATGCTACAATGGTCTAATTATGCATCTAGAACAAATGGTACAAGTTTTGGGGAAGGGTAACTTGATCAAAGTGCCCCAAAATCATTTCTGTTCAGATTCAAATTTCAACAACTTTACATTACCAACTTTTTACTTGTGACTCCAAATTTGGTGGACAAGCCCACAACCCCAAATGATGACACTACACCAAGTGGTGCATCAAGAAGGGATGATTTGCTTAACTAAATATTGGAAAATCCATTTCTGTGGATTTCTAGGGTTTACAAAAGTTGCATTGGCAACTTTGCCCAAATGAGCTCTAATTTGGTGAAAGGGCCTAATTATGTGTGCCATTTCATCCTGTGGAGTCCCATGCCAAATGAAACCCATTTACTTGCCCAAAACATCATCAAACACCTTCTGCTATTTTACTAAAACCCTTGTTTTGACCCCTTCCACTATTTCCCCTTGCCTCAGGTTCTTACCACAGCACCCCCAAGACCTCTTCTACCTCCAGCAGCAATGGCTGCACCACAGCTCAATGATTGAGGGGGGTAAAACCCCATTTTACATCTCTGGACAGCCACTTTCACCCTTCTCTCTCAACCCTCTCTCCTTCTAGAAGCACTCCAGAGCATCCAATGCAAATTCCTGGTTGTTTATTGCCTCCTTTATCCTCTAGACACTGGTGGCCACGGCCACTGGGCATAAAGAATGCCATGCCGTCCATATGCGCGCTCTGGAGCACGCTACAGTGCGCTCTAGCACTGTAGCCGCTCCTGACCGAGCGCCTCCGACAACCTCGAGCCTCCCCCTCATGCCAGCCGAGGTGCCTCGACGTCCGCGACACGCCACGTCCCTGTCCTCCTCCTCCTTCTCCCTCCTATGGCTTCCCTCGCACGCGCACCGGCCGCCCGCAAGCTCCAATCTCCGGCCTCACACGCGCGAGCCTCTGGAGCCTTCCCCCGATCCTTACCTTCCCTTCTCTGGACGTGAACCACGCCCACGAGCACCCCACACACGCCCCGACGAGCCCGCGTGGCCTGTAGCGACCGCAACAGGCTCGTCGGCGCACACCTCCTCGGTGGACCACCGTCCACCTATAAAAAGGCGGCCCCGAGCCCTCTCCTCTCCATCACTCGCCTCTGGACTCGCTCAAGCACCCCCCCTACACTCCCAGCTCTCTCCCAGAAGCTCTCAAGCTCGAGATCGAGCTCGAGCTCCGCCGCGGCGGCTCATCGTTGTCCGCTCGGTATGAGCCCTCCCCGCCGTTCCTGAGCCTCGATCTGGGACCGCCAAGCCTCATTGACCCTTTCCCCTCTCTTTCCCCTCTCTGTTGCAGTCAGAAACCGCCGGGGCAACCACCACCCGACGCCTCTCCACCGTGCAACCTCGTCGCCGGCGAACCCAACCGCTCCGGCGACTGCCTGCACCACCACCTGAACGGCCACTTCACGCTGACTCCATCCCTGCCCTCAGCTCGCCCCGCCGTGCCCTGCATCATTGCCGGTGAGCTCACCGGCCATCTGGACGGGGGTTAGGGATGACAGGCGGGCCCCGCCTGTCAGCCTCCCGTCTCTCTCGCCTCCCCCCTCTCCCGCTGGCAGCTGGGCCCCGCCCTTCAGGTTTAAACCTGACGCGCGCGCACCGCTCGGCTCGCCCGGGCAGAAAACCCTCTGGGCATGTGCACTGAGGCCGTTCTGGCCTAGTTGCATAGTGTTCTTTTTCATTTTCTTTTCTGTAGATTTTCAAATAAATCTACAGGATAAAATAATTATCCAAATTAATTTCTTCCAACTCCTAAAAACTTGTAATATTCCAACCTATTTAATGATATAACTTTCACACATATTCATGAACCTTTTCTGCACTATTCAAATTAAAATTCAAATTTGAACAATAAAACCTCTGTTCAAAAATCCATTCACCCTATTCTGTCACTCCAAATCCAACACTAAGAATTTTTGCCCTCTTAGTTTTCCTTCTAGTATTTTATAAAAATAAGTTGACATTTTTCTGAGCACTTTGATTTTTCTGTTTTTATTATTGTCTTATTTCTCCGTATTATCTTGCGACAATTAGATACCGTATTTGACGAAGTTGCTGAAGAAGGAGAAGGAGAAGGGTTTGAAGACTTTGAAGACCAAGCCAATCCAGGCAAGCAGCCCTTTGACCATGACACCCCTCTTGTTCATCGGTACCCTTTTTCCGATTGCTTGATGATGAAATATGACGGTGGTGAACTCATTGGGAACCACCACATGGTACACACCCCCACTCATAACTCTACCTTGTGCATAGATGCAATGTCAAAAGATTAGTTGTTGATGCATAATATTGCATGTGTACCATGAACTCTTCGTGGTTGCATTCTTTCGAAAACCCCATCGGGTGCCCCTAATGCCCGAGGGTGATGTTAAATTAAGGCCACCACTTGAGGAAGAAGTGGTGTACCAAAGAGAGCTTTTTCGTGTATAGGTAAAATGATGTATTAGATTTATGTGTGATTACCGTCCCAACCGAACATGTGCAACCACTCTACCCCTTTACGGGACGGGGCGTTATCGATTACCTAGGCTGATACTAGCATGGTGCCCACATTACTAGTGACGGTAGAGACTTGAGGTCATTCCCGGGACGGGGTCGTGCTTGGATAGGCGGCCATGACTGTTTTTATAGGGCACCGGACACACCGTTGGTCCCTTCATGTATGCGTGACAATGTAAAAAGGGCAAAGTCCCACGATCTTTTATTTGTACACGAGGGTTGTGCACCAACGAGTGGACCCTATGTTTGTGTCGTCTAGAGAAAGGTAATGATCGGGTGCTTCCCCCGAGTACTTGAGGTACTGCGGGATCGTGGATGACACGAAAGCTTCCCGGATCTTGTGGATAAAGTGCGCAACCTCTGCAGAGTGTAAAACTATTCGAATAGCCGTGTCCACGGTCATGGACAGTTGGGGGGTGCTACTTAAACTATGTCCAGAGTTGTACAATCTTGGTGAATATATATGTGTGTGTATTGAGTCAAGGTGGTGACTTGGCACGTTGAAAGAATCAGTAATGATTTCAACTCTATTTATGTTGATATCTGTAACCTGTCCTCGAGGTTACCCAAGTACATTGATGCATGTCTCACAAATGGTAGAATATCTTATCTAGCTTGTAGCTAGGTTGCTTATTTGCTGTACAACTTGTATTGTTACCTTGAACCAAATCATGGGTTGCTTGCGAGTACATTCAAAGTACTCATTGGCTTGCCATTGGTTATTTAATTGGCCAGGCATGGAGGAGCAGGAATTTGAATAATAATTCTATGGAGACGAACACGCGTACTAGGACGCTTTCCCAGTCAGAATGCCTGTAGGGTTAAGGCAGATGGCATGGGTCCTACTTATCTACGAAGACTTCCCCTATTCGAGTTTGTTTGCTATTCAGCCCATGAGGAATTATCTATGTAAGGCTTGGCCATAATGGTCATAATTTGTGTAAGACGGTATGTATGGATGTAAGACTCTTGTTATTCAGCTTCTGTGTGTACAGTCAGCATTAATCTCTGGGATCACTATACACGTGCATTCGGCGATCTCGACTTACAAGTCGGTGTCCCCACAACTGAGCTACCTTCAGTCTATCTCGAATCAGCTTAACCTTTTCTTCTGACTCTTTGATCAGATCCGGTCCAAATAACTGACAGTCTCTGACTTCATCCCACATCAATGGTGTTTGGCATCTCCTCCCATACAATGCTTCGAATGGTGCTATCTTTAAGCTGGCCTGGTAACTATTGGTGTACGAAAACTCCGCGTAGGGCAAGTTTTCATCCCAACTAGATCCATAATCTAGCGCGCAAGCTCTGAACATGTCCTCCAGAATCTGATTGACTCTCTCGGTCTGTCCATCAGTCTGTGGGCGAAAGGTTGTCCTGAACTCTAGCCTGGTTCCCAAAGTCTGGTGCAACTGATGCCAAAAATTTGAAGTAAACTGTGTTCCTCTATCTGGTACGATGGTCCTCGGAACTCCGTGCAGACATACGATCCTGGTCATGTATATCTTGGCCAACTTCGCACTAGTATAGGTGGTTTTCACGGGGATAAAGTGGGCTACTTTGGTCAAGCGATCCACTACTACCCATTGATTGAGTCATATCCCGATCGGGTCTTGGGTAATCCGATGATAAAGTCCATGCCAAGGTTGTCCCACTTCCATTCGGGTATCAGCATAGGCTGCAGTAATCCTGCTGGCTTCTGATGTTCGGCCTTCACTCTCTGGCATACATCACATACGGCTACATACTCGGCAATGTCCTTATTCATTCCCGTCCACCAGAAATGTTCCTTCAAATCCAAATACATCTTAGTGTTTCCGGGGTGTATCGAGTATGGCGAATCATGTGCTACCTGTAGTATCAACTTCCTTATCTCGGCGTTGTTGGGCACAAAGACTCGATCCTCAAACCACAAGGTGTCATGTTCGTCCTCACGAAAACCCTTGGCTTTTCCTTCACTCATCTTCTCTTTTATCTCGGAAATTTCTTTGTCGTCCTTCTAAGCCTCTCGTATCTTTCCCAATAATGTTGACTGAACCTCCAAGGCTGCAACAAAATCTCTAGGAACTATCTCCAAACGAAGCTCCCTGAGATCTTCTGCTAACTCCTTTGGCAATCCTCCATTTACTAGGGTATTGGCATAGCTCTTCTGGCTCAAAGCTTCTGCCACGACATTGGCCTTGCCTGGATGATATTGCGGCTTCATATCATAATCCCTTATGAGCTCCAACTATCTCCTTTGTCTGAGGTTTAGTTCCTTCTGGGTGAAAATTGAAGGAAATATGCCCTAGAGGCAATAATAAAGATGTTATTTGTATTTCCTTATATCATGATAAATGTCTTTTATTCATGCTAGAATTGTATTAACCGGAAACTTAGTACATGTGTGAATACATAGACAAAACAGCATGTCCCTAGTATGCCTCTACTAGACTAGCTCATTGATCAAAGATGGTTATGTTTCCTAGCCATAGACATGAGTTGTCATTTGATCAATGGTATCACATCATTAGGAGAATGATGTGATGGACTAGACCCATCTGTTAGCTTAGCATTATGATCGTTTATTTTTACTGATATTGCTTTCTTCATGACTTATACAAGTTCCTATGACTATGAGATTATGCAACTCCCGAATACCGTAGGAACACCTTGTGTGCTATCAAACGTCATAACGTAACTGGGTGATCATAAAGATGCTCTACAGGTGTCTCCGAAAGTGTTCGTGGTGTTGGCATAGATCAAGACTAGGATTTGTCACTCCGAGTGTCGGAGAGGTATCTCTGGGCCCTCACGGTAATGCACATCATAATAAGCCTTGCAAGCAAAAAGACTATTGAGTTAGTCACAAGATGATGTATTACGGAACGAGTAAAGAGACTTTCCAGTAACGAGATTGAACTAGGTATAGAGATACCGACGATCGAATCTCGGGCAAGTAACATACCGATGACAAAAGGAACAACGTATGTTGTTATGCGGTTTGACCAATAAAGATCTTCGTAGAATATGTAGGAGCCAATATGAGCATCCAGGTTCCGTTATTGGTTATTGACCGGAGATGTGTCTCGGTCATGTCTACATAGTTCTCGAACCCGTAGGGTCCGCACGCTTAACGTTTGATGACGATCGGTATTATGAGTTGATGAGTTTTGATGTAACGAAGGTAGTTCGGAGTCGCGGATGAGATCACGGACATGACGAGGAGTCTCGGAATGTCCAAGACGTAAAGATTGATATATTGGACGACTATATTCGGACAACGGAAGTGTTCCGTAAAGTTTCGGAATTTACCGGAGTACCGGGGGGGGGGGGGTTACCGGAACCCCTAGGGAAGCTATGGGCCTTAATGGGTCGTAGGAGAAAGTGGGAAGGAGGGCCAGGGCTGGGCCGCGCGCCCCCCACCCCTTGGTCCGAATTGGACAAGGAGGGAGGGGGGCGCCCCTTTCCTTCCCCTTCTCCGTCTCCTTCCTTTCCCCCTTCTCCCTTTTGGTAGTTCCAACTCGGAATAGGATTGCAATCCTATTCCTAGTAGGATTGCACCTCCTAGGCGCGCCACAAGGGGCCAGCCGGCCTCCCCCCTTGCTCCTTTATATACGGGGGTAGGGGGGCACCCAAAGACACACAAGTTGAATTGTTTTAGCCGTGTGCGGTGCCCCCCTCCACAGAAACACACCTCTGTCAAACCGTTGCAGTGCTTAGGCGGAGCCCTGCGCCGGTAGATACATCATATCCGTCACCACGCTGTCGTGCTGACGAAATTCTCCCATGAAGCTCAACTGGATCAAGAGCTCGTGGGACGTCATCAAGCTGAACGTGTGCTGAACGCGGAGGTGCCGTACTTACGGTGCTTGATCGGTTGAATCGCGAAGAAGTTCGACTACATCAACCGCGTCACTTGACGCTTCCGCTCCCGGTCTACGAGGGTACGTAGACACACTCTCCCTCTCGTTGCTATGCATCTGGTAGATAGATCTTGCGTGATCGTAGGAAAATATTAAAATACTACGTTCCCCATCAGTGGCATCATGAGCCAGGTCTATGCGTAGATGATATGCACTTGTAGAACACAATGAGTTGTGGGTGATACTAGTCATACTGCTTACCAGCATGTCATACTTTGCTTCGGCGGTATTGTGAGATGAAGCGGCCTGGACCGACATTACACATACACTTACGCGAGACTAGTTTCACCGTTATGAGCACTCGTTGCTTAAAGGTGACTGGCGGGTGTCTGTCTCTCTCACTTTAGCTGAATCAAGTGTGGCTACGCCCGGTCCTTGTGAAGGTTAAAACAGCACATACTTGACGAAACATCGTTGTGGTTTTTGTATGCGTACGTAAGAACGGTTCTTGCTAATCCCGTAGCAGCCACGTAAAACATGAAACAACAAAGTAGAGGACGTCTAACTTGTTTTTGCAGGGCTTGTTGTGATGTGATATGGTCAAGACATGATGCGTTATACGGTTTTGTATGAGATGATCATGTTTTGTAAAGTTATCGGCAACTGGTAGGAGCCATATGGTTGTCGCTTTATTGTATGAAATGCAATCGCCATGTAATTGCTTTACTTTATCACTAAGCGGTAGCGATAGTCGTAGAAGCAATAGTTGGCGAGACGACAACAATGCTACGATGGAGATCAAGGTGTCGTGCCGGTGACGAAGGTGATCATGAAGGTGCTTTGGAGATGGAGATCAAAAGCACAAGATGATGATGGCCATATCATGTCACATATTTTGATTGCATGTGATGTTTATCTTATTATGCTTCTTATTCTGCTTAGAACAACTGTAGCATTATAAGATGATCCCTTACTAAATTTCAAGGTATAAGTGTTCTCCCTGAGTATGCACCGTTGCGAAAGTTCGTCGTGCCGAGACACCACGTGATGATCGGGTGTGATAAGCTCTACGTTCAAATACAACAGGTGTAAGCCATTTTTGCACACGTAGAATACTCGGGTTAAACTTGACGAGCCTAGCATATGCAGATATGGCCTCGGAACACTGGAGACCGAAAGGTCGAGCGTGAATCATATAGTAGATATGATCAACATAAGATGTTCACCAGTGAAACTACTCCATCTCACGTGATGATCGGACATGGTTTAGTTGATTTGGATCACGTGATCATTTAGATGACCGGAGGGATGTCTATCTAAGTGGGAGTTCTTTAAGTAATATGATTAATTGAACTTTAATTTATCATGAACTTAGTCCTGATAGTTTTTTTGCATATCTATGTTGTTGTAGATCAATGGCCCGTGCTACCGTTCCTTTGAATTTTAATGCATTCCTAGAGAAAGCTAAGTTGAAAGATGATGGTAGCAATTACACGGACTGGGTCCGTAACTTGAGGATTATCCTCATTGATGCACAGAAGAATTATGTCCTTGAAGCACCGCTAGGTGACAAGCCCCCTTCCGCTAATGTAGACGCTTTCAACGTCTGGCAGACGCGGTCTGATGACTACACGATAGTTCAGTGTGCCATGCTTTACGGCTTAGAACCGGGCCTTCAACGACGTTTTGAACGTCATGGACCATATGAGATGTTCTAGGAGTTGAAGTTAATATTTCAAGAAAATGCCCGGATTGAGAAATATGAGATTTCCAATAAGTTCTACAGCTGCAAGATGGAGGAGAATAGTTCTATCAGTGAACACTTACTCATAATGTCTGGGTACTACAATCATATGACTCAACTTGGTTGCAAAGTTGACGAGGATAGTGTTATTGATAGAGTTCTTCAATCACTGTCACCAACCTATAAAGGCTTTGTGATGAACTATAATATGCAAGGGATGCAGAAGACAATTCCCGAGCTCTTCGTTATGCTCAAAGCTGCGGAGGTAGAAATCAAAAAGGAGCATCAAGTGCTGATGGTTAACAAGACCACTAGTTTCAAGAAAAAGGGCAAGGGAAAGAAGGGGAACTTCAAGAAGAATAGCAAGACAGTTGCTACTCCCACGAAGAAACCCAAGTTTGGAGCCAAGCCTGAAACTGAGTGCTTTTACTGCAAAGGGACTGGACACTGGAAGCGGAACTGCCCCAAGTATTTGGCGGATAAGAAGGATGGCAAGGTGAACAAAGGTATATGTGATATACATGTTATTGATGTGTACCTTACTAATGCTCTTAGTAGTACCTGGGTATTTGATACCGGTTCGGTTGCTAATATTTGTAACTCGAAACAGGGACTACGGATTAAACGAAGATTAGCTAAGGACGAGGTGATGATGCGCGTGGGAAACGGTTCCAAAGTCGATGTGATCGCCGTCGGCACGCTGCCTCTACATCTACCTTCGGGATTAGTTTTAGACCTAAATAATTGTTATTTGGTGCCAGCGTTGAGCATGAACATTATATCTGGATCTTGTTTGTTGCGAGACGGTTATTCATTTAAATCAGAGAATAATGGTTGTTCTATTTTTATGAATAATATCTTTTATGGTCATGCACCCTTGAAGAGTGGTCTATTCTTATTGGATCTCGATTGTAGTGATACACATATTCATAATATTGAAGCCAAAAGATGCAATGTTAATAATTATAGTGCAACTTATTTGTGGCACTGTCGTTTAGGTCATATTGGTGTAAAGCGCATGAAGAAACTCCATAGTGATGGACTTTTGGAATCACTTGATTATGAATCACTTGGTGCTTGCGAACCATGCGTCATGGGCAAGATGACTAAAACTCCGTTCTCCGGAACGATGGAGCGAGCAACAGATTTGTTGGAAATCATACGTACTGATGTATGTGGGCCAATGAGTGTTGAAGCTCGCGGCGGTTATCGTTATTTTCTGACCTTCACTTATGATTTGAGCAGATATGGGTATATCTACTTAATGAAGCACAAGTCTGAAACATTTGAAAAGTTCAAATAATTTCAGAGTGAAGTAGAGAATCATCGTAACAAGAAAATAAAGTTTCTACGATCTGATCGTGGAGGAGAATATTTGAGTTACGAGTTTGGTCTTCATTTGAAACAATGTGGAACAGTTTCACAACTCACGCCACCCGGAACACCACTGCGTAATGGTGTGTCCGTACGTTGTAACCGTACTTTATTGGATATGGTGCGATCTATGATGTCTCTTACCGATTTACCACTATCGTTTTGGGGTTATGCTTTAGAGATAGCTACATTCACGTTAAATAGGGCACCATCTAAATCCGTTGAGACGACACCTTATGAACTATGGTTTGGCAAGAAACCAAAGTTGTCGTTTCTTAAAGTTTGGGGCTACGATGCTTATGTGAAAAAACTTCAACTTGATAAGCTCGAACCCAAGTCGGAGAAATGTGTCTTCATAGGATACCCAAAAGAGACTGTTGGGTACACCTTCTATCACATATCCGAAGGCAAGATATTCGTTGCTAAGAATGGATCCTTTCTAGAGAAGGAGTTTCTCTCGAAAGAAGTGAGTGGGAGGAAAGTAGAACTTGATGAGGTAATTGTACCTTCTCTTGAATTGGAAAGTAGTACATCACAGAAAATTGTTCCAGTGATTCCTACACCAATTAGTGAGGAAGCTAATGATGATGATCATGAAACTTCAGATCAAGTTTCTGCTGAACGTCGTAGATCAACCAGAGTACGTTCCGCACCAGAATGGTACGGCAACCCAGTTCTGGAAGTCATGTTACTAGACCATGATGAACCTACGAACTATGAGGAAGCGATGATGAGCCCAGATTCCGCAAAATGGCTCGAGGCCATGAAATCTGAGATGGGATCCATGTATGAGAACAAAGTATGGACTTTGGTTGACTTGCCTAACGATTGGCAAGCCATCGAAAATAAATGGATCTTCAAGAGGAAGTCCGACGCAGACGGTAATGTTACTGTTTGCAAAGCTCAACTTGTTGCGAAAGGGTTTCGACAAGTTCAAGGAGTTGACTACGATGAGACTTTCTCACCTGTAGCGACGCTTAAGTCTGTCCGAATCATGTTAGCAATTGCCACATTTTATGATTATGAAATATGGCAAATGGATGTCAAAACTGCATTCCTGAATGGATATCTCAAAGAAGAGTTTTATATGATGCAACCAGAAGGTTTTGTCGATCCAAAGGGTGCTAACAAAGTATGCAAGCTCCAGCGATCCATATATGGACTGGTGCAAGCATCTCGGAGTTGGAATATACGCTTTGATGAGGTGATCAAAGCATATGGTTTTATACAGACTTTTGGAGAAGCCTGTATTTACAAGAAAGTGAGTGGGAGCTGTGTAGCATTTCTAATATTATATGTGGATGACATATTGTTGATTGGAAATGATATAGAATTTCTGGATAGCATAAAAGGATTCTTGAATAAGAGTTTTTCAATGAAAGACCTCGGTGAAGCTGCTTATATATTAGGCATCAAGATCTATAGAGATAGATCAAGACGCTTAATTGGACTTTCACAAAGCACATACCTTGATAAAGTTTTGAAGAAGTTCAAAATGGATCAGTCGAAGAAAGGGTTCTTGCCTGTGTTACAAGGAATGAAGTTGAGTAAGATCAATGCCCGACCACTGCAGAAGATAGAGAGAAAATGAAAGTCATTCCCTATGCCTCAGCCATAGGATCTATCATGTATGCAATGCTGTGTACCAGACCTGATGTGTGCCTTGCTATAAGTCTAGCAGGGAGGTACCAAAGTAATCCAGGAGTGGATCACTGGACAGCGGTCAAGAACATCCTGAAATACCTGAAAAGGACAAAGGATATGTTTCTCGTATATGGAGGTGACAAAGAGCTCGTCGTAAACAGTTACGTCGATTCTAGCTTTGACACTGATCCAGATGACTCTAAGTCACAAACCGGATATGTATTTTTCTTGAACGGTGGAGCTGTCAGTTGGTGCAGTTCCAAGCAGAGCGTCGTGGCGGGATCTACGTGTGAAGCGGAATACATAGCTGCTTCGGAAGCAGCAAATGAAGGAGTCTGGATGAAGGAGTTCATATCCGATCTAGGTGTAATACCTAGTGCATCGGGTCCAATGAAAATCTTTTATGACAACACTGGAGCAATAGCCTTGGCGAAGGAATCCAGGTTTCACAAGAGAACAAAGCACATCAAAAGACGCTTCAATTCCATCTGCGATCTAGTCAAGGAAGGAGACATAGAGATTTGCAAGATACATACGGATCTGAATGTTGCAGACCCGTTGACTAAGCCTCTTCCATGGGCAAAACATGATCAGCACCAGGACTCCATGGGTGTGAGGATCATTACTTTGTAATCTAGATTATTGACTCTAGTTCAAGTGGGAGACTAAAGGAAATATGCCCTAGAGGCAATAATAAAGATGTTATTTGTATTTCCTTATATCATGATAAATGTCTTTTATTCATGCTAGAATTGTATTAACCGGAAACTTAGTACATGTGTGAATACATAGACAAAACAGCATGTCCCTAGTATGCCTCTACTAGACTAGCTCATTGATCAAAGATGGTTATGTTTCCTAGCCATAGACATGAGTTATCATTTGATCAACGGGATCACATCATTAGGAGAATGATGTGATGGACTAGACCCATCTGTTAGCTTAGCATTATGATCATTTAGTTTTACTGCTATTGCTTTCTTCATGACTTATACATGTTCCTATGACTATGAGATTATGCAACTCTCGAATACTGTAGGAACACCTTGTGTGCTATCAAACGTCACAACCTAACTGGGTGATCATAAAGATGCTCTACAGGTGTCTCCGAAAGTGTTTGTGGTGTTGGCATAGATCAAGACTAGGATTTGTCACAACGAGTGTCGGAGAGGTATCTCTGGGCCCTCTCGGTAATGCACATCATAATAAGCCTTGCAAGCAAAAATACAAATGAGTTAGTCACGAGATGATGTATTACGGAACGAGTAAAGAGACTTGCCGGTAACGAGATTGAACTAGGTATAGAGATACCGACGATCAAATCTCGGGCAAGTAACATATCGATGACAAAAGGAACAACGTATGTTGTTATGCGGTTTGACCGATAAAGATCTTCGTAGAATATGTAGGAGCCAATATGAGCATCCGGGTTCCACTATTGGTTATTGACCGGAAATGTGTCTCGGTCATGTCTACATAGTTCTCGAACCCGTAGGGTCCGCACGCTTAACGTTTGATGATGATCGATATTATGAGTTTATGAGTTTTGATGTACCGAAGGTAGTTCGGAGTCCCGGATGAGATCACGGACATGACGAGGAGTCTCGGCATGTCTGAGATGTAAAGATTGATATATTGGACGACTATATTCGGACAACGGAAGTGTTCCGTAAAGTTTCGGAATTTACCGGAGTACCGAGGGGGTTATCGGAACCCCTGGGGAAGCTATGGGCCTTAATGGGCCATAGGTGAAAGAGGGAAGGAGGGCCAGGCCTGGGCCGCGCGCCCACACCCCTTGGTCCGAATTGGAAAAGGAGGGATGGGGGCCGGCGCCCCTTTCCTTCTCCTTCTCCCTCTCCTTCCTTTCCCCCTTCTCCCTTTTGGTAGTTCCTACTAGGAATAGGATTGCAATCCTATTCCTAGTAGGATTGCACCTCCTAGGCGCGCCACAAGGGGCCGGCCAGCCTCCCCCCTTGCTCCTTTATATACGGGGGCAGGGGGGCACCCAAAGACACACAAGTTGAATTGTTTTAGCCGTGTGCGGTGCCCCCTCCACAGAAACACACCTCGGTCATACCGTTGCAGTGCTTAGGCGAAGCCCTGCGCCGGTAGATACATCATATCCGTCACCACGCCGTCGTGCTGACGAAACTCTCCCATGAAGCTCAACTGGATCAAGAGCTCGTGGGACATCATCAAGCTGAACGTGTGCTGAACGCGGAGGTGTCGTACGTTCGGTGCTTGATCGGTTGAATTGCGAAGAAATTCAACTACATCAACCGCGTCACTTGACGCTTCCGCTCCTGGTCTACGTGGGTACGTAGATACACTCTCCCTCTCGTTGCTATGCATCCGGTAGATAGATCGGGCGTGATCGTAGGAAAATTTTAAAATACTACGTTTCCCATCAAAAATGTACTTCAAACTCTTGTGATCCGTGTACACATCACAATGATTCCCAATAAGGAAATGTCTCTAGGTTTTGAGCACATGCACTACTGCTGCTAACTCCAAATCATGCGTAGCATAATTCAACTCGTGCGGTCAAAGTTGACGGGATGCATAAGAAACAACTCTTCCGTCCTGCATGAGTACTCCTCCAAGTCCTAAGCGTGAAGCGTCGCAATGCACTTGGAAATCTTTGCATATATCTGCCAAGATTAGCACTGGGGCTGTCGTCAAACGTTTCTTCAACTCCTGGAAACTTTCTTCGCACTCTTCAGTCCAATAAAACATTGTGTCCTTTTTCAACAATGCCATCATAGGCTTTGAAATCTTGGAGAAATTATCTATGAATCTCCCGTAATATCCCGCGAGTCCAAGAAAACTGCGGATTTCACCAACTGAGGTGGGTGCCAACCACTCAGTGACTGCCTGCACCTTGATAGGGTCCACTGCTATACCTTTTCCTGATATAACGTGTCCTAAGAATCCAACTTTCTTTAACCAAAACTCACATTTGCCGAACTTGGCGTATAACTGATGTTCTCTGAGCTTTTCAAGAACCAAACACAAATGCTCCTCGTGTTCCTCTTCGTTCTTCGAGTACACCAAAATATCATCAATGAATACCACGACAAACTTATCCAAGAACTCCATGAACACCTTATTCATCATACTCATGAAATAGGCAGGGGCGTTAGTCAATCCAAATGACATAACCATATACTCTTGTAGCCCATACCTTGTGGTGAAGGTTGTCTTAGGTATATCCTTTTCTCGAATCTTCAACTGGTGGTATCCTGATCGTAGATCGATCTTGGAGAATACTTTAGCTCCTTGAAGTTGGTCGAACAAATCATTGATCATCGGCTGTGGGTACTTATTCTTAATCGTCACTTCGTTCAGTGCCCGATAATCAACGACCATCCTTAAAGATCCATCCTTCTTCTCGACCAAGAGCACTGGGGGCTCCCCAAGGTGATGAACTTCGTAGAATGAATCCTTTCTCCAATAACTCCTTAACCTGCTTCTTGATTTCCTCTAGATCATTCACTGGCATCCGGTATGGTCTCTTCGATATTGCTCCGGTGCCTGGCAATAGCTCTATCAAAAACTCGATATCCCTATCTGGCGGCATGCCTGGTAGCTCCTCTGGAAATACACCCGGGTAATCCTTTACTACAGGCACTTCCTCCTGAACAACTCTCGAGAGAGAATTTACTTGTGTTCTCCTAGGCACATGCCTAGATACATACTTGATCCTTTTTCCCTCCTAGGTGGTAAGAAAAATCGACTTACTGGCACAATCGATGTTCCCTCCATACATCGATAGCCAATCCATACCTAGTATCACATCCAATCCTTGTGACTCCAAAATTATCAGGTCTGAGGTGAAAACATGGCGTCCAATGGTCAATGGCATCCGAAAACATCATTGACTTGCCATGTACTCCGCTCCTGGGGAGCTTACTAACATGGGTGCCTTAAGTACTTGGGTGGGGAACTTATATCTATCCACGAATCCCCTTGAAATGTATGAATGCGATGCACCAGTATCAAAAAGAACTATTGCTGTAAACGACTTAACCACAAACTTACAGACAACAGCATCATGCTGCTCTTCAACCTCCTCCATGTTCATATGGTTCACTTGTCCCCTGTTGAAAGGGTTGCTCTTCTTCCCAGCGCTTCCATTGCCATTGCCATTCTTCGCTTCCGGGCACTCCGTGGCGTAGTGTCCATTCTTCCCGCACTTGAAACAAGTAATGTGACCTAAATCCCTCTTGGCGGGTGTGGCAGGAGTGGAGCGGTTCTGGTTATTGCTTGCTCCATTCCCATTCCCATTCTTGGAGCCATTGTGGATATGAGAACTCCCTCCATTATGGGTGTGGATTCCATGGTTATGGGTGTATCCTCCCGAGTTCGGGGTGAACCGGGGCTTCTGCTGGGCTGCAGAATTATTCTTTCCTTGTCCATACTTTCTCTTGCGGCTCTCAATCTGTTGTTGCTTCCCTTCAATCATAAGATCCTTGTCTACCAACTCCTGGTAGTTGTTGAATGTTGCCACCATCAACTGTATGCTCATCTCATCATTCATCCCTTCCATAAACTTCTCCTGCTTTGCGGGATCTGTGGCCACATCATCAGGGGCATAGCGAGATAGAGTACTAAACTCATCTACATACCGAGCCACGGTACGATTTCCTTGGCGCAAGTTGCGAAACTCACGCTTCTTCATGCTCATAGCTCCAGTTGAGACATGGGCGGTGCAAAAAGCTTGCTGAAACTGATCCCAAGTGACATTGGCTATAGGAAAAGTGGTTGTGTAATTCTCCCACCATGAGGCTGCTGGTCCATCCAATTGATGTGCGCAAAAATGCACCTTTTCAGCATCCGTGCAATTTGTGGTGGTCAACTCCCTTCCAATCTTGCGTAGCCAGTCATCAGCAACTATTGGCTCAACGCTACTGGAAAACACCGGTGGTTGCAACCTTAGAAAACGGGCTAGGTTGTCCACTGGTGGTGGTGGTGGAGGGTTGTTGTTGTTGTTGTTGTTGTTGTTGTTGTTGTTGCTGTTGTTGTTGTTGTTGTTGTTGTTGTTGTTGTTGTTGTTGTTGTTGTTGTTGTTGTTGTTGTTGTTGTTGTTGTTGTTGTTGTTGTTGTTGTTGCTGCTGTTGTTGTTGCTGCTGTTGTTGTTGTTGCTGCTGTTGTTGTTGTTGCTGTTGTTGTTGTTGCTGTTGTTGTTGTTGCTG
>LR738711.1:831503170-831611082 GCA_902687465.1 Secale cereale | reverse complement strand
TTGCTGTTGCTGTTGTTGTTGTTGTTGTTGTTGTTGTTGTTGTTGTTGTTGTTGTTGTTGTTGTTCTGATTGTTCTGGTTCTGGACTAGATTTGCATCAAAATGTTCTGCTTTTGGATCAACTGAGTGGGCTCAGGGGGAAACTGAAATCCGGGCTCACGTCTCGGAGGCATTTGATGGGTTTAGAGGGAAGATATTAGAATAGCAATGAGGTCTAGGGGGAAATTCACTACCCATATGTACATGATACAAACACAATCATATCACACCAATCAATTTCAAGCAAGGGCATACAAAAGATCTAAACTAACGTTACAAAAGTGCTCTAAATTCTACTATATGGGGGAAAACTACTATTCATATGGTGGTCATCTAGAAATTTTGATCGGCGGAAGATTCCATGACATCTGCTCCAGCTTCATCTTCATAGTCATCATCACTATCATCAGGGTCTGAGTCGGTGTCGTCAATGATGATGTAGTCCTTAGAACGAATCTCATTGGGTTCTTCTTCTTCTCCTCCTGGCGCGGGATTTCCCATGAATACTCCTAGCTTCCTTGTCAGGTCGTCATTCTTCTCCACAAGTATTGCGATTTCCTCCTCATATCCGTCACGTGAAAACTTGAGTTCCTCTTCCAGCTCCGAGTTCCTGGTTAACGCCCTCTTCAAGTCTATCATGCCTGCGCACATCTGGTGCTCCCGTCGACGAATGTGCTGGTTTAACTCCTGGATGAAAGCTGCAATGGACCTGTCCTTCTATGTACTGATCATGTCCCATTGCTCATCTCGGCACCCGCATATCTGGTAGATAGTGTCCTTCAGCTCCTGTTTGTAGACTTCTCCAATTCGTCCCATTGCAATGTGGGCTGCCATGCTCTTACCTAGGCTCCAGGTTGGTGCATCAAAGGAAAAGTCTATGGGCTCAGTGGATGGTACGAATGTCCTCCCGCGAATTTGAACTTGAATATTCCATCGCTCCTCTTCTGGTAAAGTGGCGGTGTAGGTCCCGGGGAAACTTGGTATTCCAATGTTCAGGTACCTAGTGACTTCCTTCAAATGTCGTCCAAAAGGTGTGTCTTCATCCGGTTGAGTGAACTTGTTCCTTGGGTCCACCATCCTAAAGAGTAGAAAATGGAGAGGAGTCAGAAATGAGTAGAGAAGAGTGACCTATGGTTCATCTTAGTGCTCGTGTCCTACATTCAGTGTGTGCTCTGATACCATCTTGTAGCGACCATGATCCGAATGGACCGGAGTCTCTATGTTCTGTGTCATCCCTGGATCGGTAATGCTGACACACACAATACTTGATGGATTTATAACCGAGTGGCTATCACACACTTATTACATCGGATGTCTCAAAAGAGAACTTATTACAAAATAACATGGCATAAGGCCATCTAACACGATAACAGCGGAAGACTTGGAAGATAAGTGAGTCCATCAACTCCAACGGCATAGCTGAGTGCATGACAAACGACCTAGCGCACCTTACTCTTCTTCTAAAAAGTCTGCAACATGATATGTTGCAGCCCGAAATGGGTCAACACATGGAATATGCTGGCAAGATAACACAATAGAGCAAGTAACAGAATAAAGGCTAACACTATATGCATATATGGCTGGTGGAGGCTCTAAGGTTATAAAGTTTTTGCATAAAGCCAATTTTCCCCTACAACAAACAAATAACTTTTATTTTAACTATCATGGTAGTTGAAACATCATTGAGAAGGTTCCTCCAACTCAATCCCAATTAAAGTAGTCATTATCAACCCAGCGAATTAGTTTTAGAGTGATGAGATCAACCAATAATTCAAGTACCAGATACTCATGATGTCCATAACCGGGGACACGGCTAATCATGATTAGTTTGTACACTCTGCAGAGGTTTGCGCACTTTTCGTCACAAGACTCGATCTCCTCCATTGGATTTCTCGCACTACATGGTGTTTGAGAAACGGATGACCGAGACACAGTCTTTCAGAAGCATTTACTCTTTAACCCGGGTGGACCAGTATACCTACTTTCCCCTACATCTGCTAGTCCACCACTGAAAGAGCTCACACAACATACTCAACTATGCCAGAGCCCATAATGTCATTGTGGCTGCACACAGAAGTTTCTAGCGTGAATAGTCTTATTATTCCTTTGAGCCTGGGTGGCATTCCATAGGAAAAATCACACGGTTCCTCCGGGATTTCCTAGGACAACACTGGATTCTCCAGGTGCCCTGCAACCAATCCACCCAGATGTGTATTAAAGTTGCCACCTTAAGTTGAACCATTAATTAACAATCTCACATCTGTCATGGATACTCTCAAACCCAATCCACGTCTACGAGCATAGCATGGCAACCTAAGCATAACGTAGAAGTAACTCCCAAGGGTTTGATAATAATGCAGGTAATAGGTTCTACCTCAATCTACTTCCCAGACCCACATGTTAAGAGATCCTACTCATGCAATGTTTGAGGGTATGATCTAATGCATAAAAATTGAGTAATAAAGGGTATGATCAAAGTGTTACTTGCCTTGCTGACGATTCGCAAAACCTAGGGACTCATAGTAGCACGCTTCTCCCTCCGGGAATTCTATCGCAAGAAAACAATAGCATACATAAGAAACCAAGCAAAGATGCATGGGTAAAACTCAAATAAGAAGATCTAACCAGAAAGTTCAACTGAAGAACTCCGGTTTGCAAAAAGAATCAAATCAAACGGAGCAACGAAACTCAAACTACGAAAGAAACAAGATCCGTTTACTAGATTGAACTAAAGTCCAATTTTATAGTACCAAAACCTTGTTCAAGTTGGTTAAACGAAAAGAAGGCTTCGATACGAAGCTCTAGGTGCTTGAATCGCCTGATTCCGACTTACGAGCAAAAAGATAAACTAAAATGAAGATCAGGGCAGAAATCACGATCGAAAATAATCGCAGAAAAACCCTGAAAAAAGAAAACTAACGAACATGCTAACAAACGAACGTTCGCTGTCTGCGACTAATGGGCGAACAACGTTCGTTAAAATGAACGTACGGACGAACATCCGCTATATAACTAAACCGACGGAAAATCGAAACTAAAAAAACGAACTATGGTTTTTTAAAAACCGAACGGTTTTCTCGCGAAAACCGGTGGCGGCAGCGGCGGCGGCTACCTCGGCGTCGGCGGGGCTCCGGCGAGGCGGCGGCGACCGGCGAGGTGGCGGCTTGCGGCGGTGGCACGGAAGGCGGCGGCGGCAGGCATCGGCGACGGCGCGGCACGCGTCGGCGGCGGGCAGCGGCGGCGGCGCGGTGATACGTCTCCAGCGTATCTATAATTTTTTATTGTTCCATGCTATTATTTATGAAGTCTTGGATGTTTAATGGGCTTTATCATACACTTTTATATCATTTTTGGGACTAACCTACTAACCCAAAGGCCCAATCCAGATTGCTGTTTTTTGCCTGTTTCAGGGTTTTGCAGAAAAAGAATATCAAACGGAGTCCAAACGGAATGAAACCTTCGCGAGAGATATTTTTGGAGAAAATCACGCACAAGGAACTTGAGAACCACGTCAGAGGAGCATCGGGGCGTCCACGAGGGTGGGGGCGCGCCCTTGCCCAGGGTGCGCCCCCTGCCTCGTGGGCCCCTCGAGCACCCCCCTGGTGTCCTCCTTCCTCCTATAACAGAGAGAAAACCCTAATTGCTTTCTACGTACCCCGAAACCTTCGACAACAGAGAGAAAACCCTAATTCTACTGCCGTAACCTTCTGTTCCCGTGAGATTCCATCTTGGAGCCTGTTCCGGAGCTCCACCGAAGGGGGATCCATCACGGAGTTCTTCTTTATCATCATCATCATCATCGCCCTCACCATGAGTTGTTAGTAGTTTACCACAGACCTTCGGATCCATAGCTAGTATCTAGATGGCTTCTTCTCTCTCTCTAGATCTCAATACAAAGTTCTCCTCGGTCTTCGAGGAGATCTATTCGAAGTTATCTCTTTTTGCGGTGTGTTTGTCGAGATCCGATGAATAGTGGGTTTATGATCAAGATTATCTATGAGAAATATTTGGTTCTTCTCTGAACTTTTTATGTGTGCTCATAATATCCTTGCACGTCTCTTCGAATTATTAGTTTGGTTTGGCCTACTAGATCTATAGTTCTTGTAATGGGAGAAGTGCTTGGCTTTGGGTTCAATCTTGCGGTGTCCTTTCCCAGTGACAGTAGGGGCAGCAAGGCACGTATTGTATTGTTGCCGTCGAGGATAAAAAGATGGGGTTTATATCATATTGCTTGAGTTTATCCCTCTCCATCATGTCATCTTGCTTAAGGCGTTACTCTATTCTTATGAACTCAATACACTAGATGCATGCTAGATAGCGGTCGATATGTGGAGTAATAGTAGTAGATGCATAATCGTTTCGGTCTACTTGTCTCGGACGTGATGCCTATATACAATGATCATGCCTAGATAGTCTCATAATTATTCGCTTTTCTATCAATTGCTCGACAGTAATTCATTTACCCGCCGTAGAATATCGCTATCATGAGAGAAGCCACTAGAGAACACTATGGCCCCCGGGTCTATTCTCAACATATCAATCTGCATCTACTTTAATTTTATCTCTTTTATTTGATGTTCTTATAAACTAAAATACCAAAAATATAAACTATCATCTCTATCAGATCTCACTTTTGTAAGTGACCGTAAAGGGATAGACAACCCCTTATCGCGTTGGCTGCGAAGTTCTTATTTGTTTGTGCAGGTGCGAGGGACTCGCGCGTGGTCTCCTACTGGATTGATACCTTGGTTCTCAAAAACTGAGGGAAATACTTACGCTACTGTGCTGCATCTCCCTTTCCTCTTTGAGGGAATACTACGCAAGCTCGAGAAGTAGCAAGAATAATTTTTGGCGCCGTTGCCGGGGAGGCTTACGCAAAATTCATATACCAAGTACCTATCACAAACCCTTATCCTTCGCATTACATTTATTTGCCTCTCGTTTTCCTCTCCCCCACTTCACCCTTGTCGTTTTATTTGCCCTTCTTCCGCCGTGTGTTTATCGTTTGCTTGCTTCTTGTATGCTTGTGTGTTGCTTGCTTGCTTGTCATCATGTCTAGCACACCTATCATTATCAACACTCCTGAGAGTGAGGTCCTCAACTTTAAACAAAGAGGGGAAGAAAACTTAAACGATGCCTGGTATAGAATTTGCAATGCTCAAAATAGATCTATCAGGAAGCTTTCCACTTCCGCGCTTCTTCGCAATTTTTATGTTGGCATAACTCCGTGGAATAGATTTATCTTAGATACCATTACCAGAGGGAATTTCTTGGGTAGCCATACCTTTGATTCTTATAATTCTATGACTGGATTATTTGGCTCACCACCTCTTATGGTCAATGGGACCGTTTTAACTTTGGAGCATGTTATGCAAAGATTAGAAATCATTGAAAACAAAGTTGCTATGGTAGAACTGGTAGAGAACTTCGATAGAAAAATCAACAATGAAATTACACAATATGGATTTAAGGTAGGATTTGTTCTGAAAAATCTTAAGGAAAAGGAGCCCATAGTTAAAGAAAAGCTACATCAGGATTCTACTAGAATCAATAAGCTTGAGGATGCTATCACTAATGTGGGTTCTGCTCTTTTCTCTATAAAACTACTCCAAACACCTCTACCACTAAATTATCTAAATTCATGTATGTCCCTAAAGACAAGGGTGAAACATCTAGAATTGCGGATCTCAAATCCATAAGTGTTCACCCTAATTTTCTCACTTTTGCAAGAGACCCTTTTGACACTTTAGAATTTCTTGATTTCTTGCCCAAGAGTTTGAATATTAATAGGGACAAAGAAGTGCCTAATAATCATAAGTGCTTAATCAAAGAATTGCCTTCGAAAGATGGCAATACCTAGATCTATCTTGTATCGTGCCTAGCTAGGGGCGTAAAATGATAGCGCTTGTTGGGAGGCAACCCAATTTTATTTAATTTTTTTGTTGTTGTTGCTGTTAGGGAATAAATATTGCATCTAGCCTCTGATTAGATGTGGTTTCATGTTTTGTTTAGTGTTTGTGCCAAGTAGAACCTTTGGGAAGACTCGTGTGAAGTTTATGTGATCTTGCTGTGAAAAACAGAATCGTTAGCGCTCGCTAAAGTGGTCGTAAGATTTTACTGGAGCGTGCTATTTAGTTGATTCTTTTTCAGATGATTAATAGACAAATTCCTCAAATTTAAAATTTTA
This sequence comes from Secale cereale, assembly GCA_902687465.1. Classification (NCBI taxonomy): domain Eukaryota; kingdom Viridiplantae; phylum Streptophyta; class Magnoliopsida; order Poales; family Poaceae; genus Secale; species Secale cereale. The sequence goes on along the minus strand of LR738711.1, from coordinate 831,604,857 downwards.
GTTTGAATTTTTTAGAGTTCCAGAAGTAGGCGAAACATGCAGATTACTACAGACTGTTCTGTTTTTGACAGATTCTATTTTTCGTGTGTTGTTTGCTTATTTCAATGCATCCATGAGTAATATTTGAAGATATGAACCATAGAGAAGTTGGAATACAGTAGGTTTAACACCAATATAAACAAATAATTAATTCATTGCAGTACCTTTGAGTAGTGGTTTGCTTTCTTATACTAACGGAGCTCACGAGAATTTTTTGTCTAAGTTTTGTGTTGTGAAGTTTTCAAGTTTTTAGTATTGCTTTGATGGACTATGGAACAAAGAGTAGCAAAGGCCTAAGCTTGGGGATTCCCATGGCACCCCAAGTAAAATTCAAGGATAATCAAAAGCCTAAGCTTGGGGATGCCCCGGGAAGGCATCCCCTCTTCTGTCTTCATCCATCAGTAAGTATACTTGGAGCTATATTTTTATTCACCACATGATATGCGTTTTTCTTGGAGCGTCTTATATGATTTGAGTCTTTGTTTGTTAGTTTGCCACAATCTTCCTTGCTGGACACACCTATTTGAGAGAGTTAAAAATGGCCTAGGAATTGTTAGAACACTCTATGTGCTTCACTTATATCTTTTGAGTTGAATAGTTTTTGCTCTAGTGCTTCACTTATATATTTTAGAGCACGGTGGTGGTTATATTTTGTAGAAATTGTTTAACTTTCATGCTTCACTTATATCTATTTTAGAGTCTATTAAAACAGCATGGTAATGTGTTTAGACTAAGAAACTAGTCTTCACATGATAGACATCCAATGTCAATGTAGTAAAAAAAATCACACTAAGTGCATTGAATATGATGAGATGTTGGACGCTTGATAATTGTTTTGAGATATGAGGATAGTGATATTAGAGTCACGCTAGTGGAGTTATTATGAAATTGAGAAATACTTGTGTTAAGGTTAGTGATTCCCGTATCATGCACGTATGGTGAACCGCTATATGACGAAGTTGGAGCATGAGGTATTTGTAGAGTGCCAACCTTTGTGTGGAGGTCGGGGGCGCGCGATGGTTAACTCCTACCAACCTCCCCCCTAGGAGCATGCATTGATTGCTTTGTTTTGATGACTCGTAGATTTTTGCAATAAGTATATAAGTTCTTATGACTAATGTTGAGTCCATGGATTATACGCACTCTCACCCTTCCACCATTGCTAGCCTCTCTTGTACAGCGCAACTTTCGCCGGTGCCATAAACCCACTATATATCCTTCCTCAAAACAGCCGCCATATTATTCCTCAAATCAGCCACCATACCTACCTATCATGGCATTTCCATAGCCATTCCGAGATATATTGCCATGCAACTTTCCACCGTTCGGTTCATATGACACGCATCATATTGTCATATTGCCATGCATGATCATGTAGTTAACATCGTATTTGTGGCAAAGCCACCATGCATAATTTTTTATACATGTCACTTTTGATTCATAGCACATCCTGGTACACCGCCGGAGGCATTCATGTAGAGTCATACTTGTTGTAGTATCGAGTTGTAATTTCGAGTTGTAATAAAAGTGTGATGATCATCATTATTAGAGCATTGTCCCATGTGAGGAAAGGCCAATAAAAAAAGAGATGGCCCAAAAACAAAGAGAGGGGCTAATAAAAAAAAGGGAGAAAGCCCCTCCAAAGAAAATGAGAGAAAAGAGAGAAGGGACAATTGCTACTATCTTTTTCCACACTTGTGCTTCAAAGTAGCACCATGTTCTTCATTGTAGAGAGTCTCATGTTTAGTCACTTTCATATACTAGTGGGAATTTTCATTATAGAACTTGGCTTGTATATTCCAACGATGGGCTTCCTCAAATGCCCTAGGTCTTCGTGAGCAAGCAAGTTGGATGCACACCCACTAGTTTCTTTTGTTGAGCTTTCATACATACTTAGCTCTAGTGCATCCGTTGCATGGCAATCCCTACTCACTCACATTGATATCTATTGATGGGCATCTCCATAGCCCGTTGATATGCCTAGTCGATGTGAGACTATCTCCCTCCTTTTTTTCTTCTCCACAACCACCTCTATTGCACCCATAGTGCTATGTCCATGGCTCACGCTCATGTATTGCGTGAAAGTCGAAAGGTTTGAAAAGATAGAGTATAAAAACAAGTGCTTGGCTGAAATCGGGGTTGTGCATGATATGAATATTTTGTGTGATGAAGAGGGAGCATAGCCGGACTATATGACTTTATAGGGATAACTTTCTTTGGCCATAGTATTTTGAGAAGACATGATTGCTTTGTTAGTATGCTTTAAGTATTGTTATTTCTTGTGTCAATATAGACTTTTATCTTGAAACTTTCAGATCTGAACATTCGTGCCATAATTAAGAGAATTACATTGAGAAACTATATTGGTTAGCATTCCACATCAAAAAATCTTTCTTTATCAATTACCTACTCGAGGACGAGCATGAATTAAGCTTGGGGATGCGCTATACGTCTCCAACGTATCTATAATTTTAGATTGTTCCATGCTATTATTTATGAAGTCTTGGATGTTTAATGGGCTTTATCATACACTTTTATAACATTTTTGGGACTAACCTACTAACCCAAAGGCCCAGTCCAGATTGTTGTGTTTTGCCTGTTTCAGGGTTTTGCAGAAAAAGAATATCAAACGGAGTCCAAACGGAATGAAACCTTCGCGAGAGATATTTTTTGGAGAAAATCACGCACAGGGAACTTGAGAAACACATCAGGGGAGCATCGGGGCGTCCACGAGGGTGGGGGGCGCGCCCCCTGCCCAGGGCGCCCCCTACCTCGTGGGCCCCTCGAGCACCCCCCGGTGTCCTCATTCCTCCTATATAAGTCTACGTACCCCGAAGCCTTCGACAACAGAGAGAAAACCCTAATTCCACCGTCGTAACATTCTGTTCCCGTGAGATCCCATCTTGGAGCCTGTTCCGGAGCTCCACCGGAGGGGGACTCATCACGGAGTTCTTCATCATCATCATCATCGCCCTCACCATGAGTTGTGAGTAGTTTACGACAGACCTTCGGGTCCATATCTAGTATCTAGATGGCTTCTTCTCTCTCTCTCTAGATCTCAATACAAAGTTCTCCTCGGTCTTCGAAAAGATCTATTCGATGTAGTCTCTTTTTGCGGTGTGTTTGACGAGATCCAATGAATTGTGGGTTTATGATCAAGATTATCTATGAGAAATATTTCGTTCTTCTCTGAACTTTTTATGTGTGCTCATAATATCCTTGCAAGTCTCTTCAAATTATTGGTTTGGTTTGGCCTACTAGATCTATAGTTCTTGCAATGGGAGAAGTGCTTGGCTTTGGGTTCAATCTTGCGGTGTCCTTTCCTAGTGACAGTAGGGGCAGCAAGGCACGTATTGTATTGTTGCCATCCAGGATAAAAAGATGCGGTTTATATCATATTGTTGAGTTTATCCCTCTACATCATGTCATCTTGCTTAAGGCGTTACTTTGTTCTTATGAACTCAATACACTAGATGCATGCTGGATAGCGGTCGATGTGTGGAGTAATAGTAGTAGATGCAGAATCGTTTCGGTCTACTTGTCTCGGACGTGATGCCTATATACAATGATCATGCCTAGATAGTCTCATAATTATTCGCTTTTCTATCAATTGCTCGGCAGTAATTTGTTTACCCGCCGTAGAATATCACTATCATGAGAGAAGCCACTAGAGAACACTATGCCCCCCCGGGTCTATTCTCAACATATCAATCTACATCTACTTTACTTTTATCTCTTTTATTTGTTGTTCTTATAAACTAAAAATACCAAAAATATGAACTATCATCTGTGTCAGATCTCACTTTCGTAGGTGACCGTAAATGGATTGACAACCCCTTATCGCGTTGGCTGCGAAGTTCTTATTTGTTTGTGCAGGTGCGAGGGACTCGCGCGTGGTCTCCTACTAGATTGATACCTTGGTTCTCAAAAACTGAGGGAAATACTTACGCTACTGTGTTGCATCTCCCTTTCCTCTTCGAGGGAATACAACGCAAGCTCTAGAAGTAGCACGCGACAGGCGGTGGCGGTGGGAGCTGGCCGCGGCTCCGGCGGGCTATGGTTTTGTGGGGCGCGGGGGTGGGCTGCGGGGCGGCTCGGCGGGCTTTAAAGGCCCCGGGCAACACTGTCCTAGCAGAACACGGCCCGGTAAGGCGGTTCCCCTTTTTTTAAACAGTCCTGACGCAGCAAAACAGACGAAAAAAAATACTAAACGGACTCGAAAAATTCCGAAAAAAAATTTCACTGTCCTCTAATAATATTTAGGACAAAGTGAAAATTGTTCCCGGACCTAAATGCAATTTTGTAAATGCCTATTTTTCTATGAAAATAAAATTGCAAATAAATCCAAATAAAATACCAAAATTGATTTTAATATTTTTTCCTCCAATATTTCTTTTTTTGGAGAAGTCATATTATCTCCGCTCATATATTTTATTATGAAATATTTTTGGAGAGAAAACAATTAAAACCAAAGTGATCCTCGTATCGATATTCGAGAAAACTCAAATATGAAAACAGTAAAATCCCCAACTCTCTCCGTGGGTCCTTGAGTTGCTTAGAATGTCGAGGATCGCAACACACGAATGCAGATAAAATATGATATGTAAGATGACCTATGTATAACATTCCAAATTGAAAATTTGGGATGTTACAAGAATCAATATGGCTTTATTAAGAGCAGGACTATTCAGGATTGTATTGGTTGGTCCCTGGAATATTTGCACCAGTGTCACCAATCAAAGAGGCCTATAGTGATTCTTAGACTGGATTTTGAAAAGGTCTTTGATTCAATTGAACATGAAGCTATTCTGCAGATCCTCAAATTCAAAGGCTTCAATCAGAAATGGATTTCCTGGGTCAAGCAGTTACTTTCCACTGGGATATCATCAGTCCTCTTAAATCGTGTACCTGGTAGGCAGTTTCTCTGTAAGATGGGGGTTAGACAAGGAGACTGTCTCTCACCTTTACTTTTTGTTATTGCTACTTACCTGTTGCAATCAGTGGTAAATGATATGTTCAGGGGGGGAATTTTACAGTTACCAATACCATGCCATGACCAGGACTATCCCATAGTACAATATGCTGATGATACTCTTATCATCTTACCAGTAGATAAAAAACAGCTTCTGGCTCTGAAGGACATGTTGCAAGTGTTTTCCACATCAACCGGGCTAGTTGTTAACTATCACAAGTCTTCTATGGTGCCCATAAATGTTAATGAGGATTCTATCATTGGTTTAGCTGCTGCTTTTGGTTGTAAAGTGGGTAAAATGCCTTTCACTTATCTTGGTCTACCTGTTGGCACTACCAGGCCTAAAATGGTGGATTTTATGCCACTTGTTGACTGTATGGAGAGAAGGATGACAACTAGTTCTTCCTTTCTAAATCAAGGGGAAAGGCTTTAGTTCCTGAATTCTGCTCTGTCTTCCATGCCCATCTTTTATCTTGGTAGCTTGCTTGCTCATGCGGGAATATTAAAGCAACTGTAGAGAATTCAGAGGCAGTGCCTATGGAGAAAGCATATGGATGAGCCATCACCATCCCTGTCAGCTTGGGATGTCATTTGCAGGCCAAAAAATAAAGGTGGTTTGGGAATTCTGAATTTGGGTGTACATAACATGGCTCTTTTGCTCAAACATTTGCACAAATTCTTAAACAGGGTAGATCTACCATGGGTCTCTCTTATTTGGGACACATACTATCATTCTTCTGTACCTCAGGGGACTGATATTTGCGGTTCTTTTGGTGGAAGGATATATGTAAGTTGCTGGATCACTATAGGAGCACAACTTGGGTTCAAATCAATTCTGGACATTCTGCTCTGTTTTGGTCTGACAAATGGAAGATTGGGGATTCAGTTGCACCTTTGCAATCTATGTTCCCTAGGCTTTTTTCTTATGTGAAAGATCCATGGATCACAGTCTTTGAAGCCTTCCAATCACAGGATATGATTAATATGTTTCATTTGCCTCTATCTGCACAGGCATATCAGGAATTTATGATTGTGCAAGATCTTATGGCCTCTTGTAGTAGAGAAGTGGAGGCAAAGGGCATTTGGTTCTGGCAGGGGACATGAGATGCATTTAAGCCCAAGCTGTATTACTATTTCATGCATTCTAACATGTCTTTTAACCCTCTCCTTTTTTAGACATGGAAATCCTCCTGCACAATGAAAATCAAGGTATTTGCCTGGAATGTTAATCATGGACAGGCTCAATACCAAAGATATGGTGGAAAGAAGGCATTGGCATCTGGATGATGGAGTTAACTACCTTCTTTGTCCCTTGAGGACTCGTGAGACCAGGAACCACCCGTTCTTTGAATGCAACTTCAGTGTGAGAATATGGAACTATCTGCAAGTTACATGGCCACCTGGGGATGACATGTCTGCTATTGTTTTGCAAGCTAAATAGGATTTTGCAAATCCATTCTTTACCGAAGTTGTTTTTGTTGCTTGCTGGAACATTTGGATAATCAGGAATGCAAGAGTGTTCAGGCATGAGAGTCAGAGTTTCAATAAATGGAGAAGGTCATTTATCCATGATATTACACTCATGCAACACAGAGTCAAGGCTAGATACAAGGAGGAGCTTCTAAAATGGATTTCCTTTCTACCTCCATGAGGTTTTTGTATTCTCACATGATTATTTTTTCTTTCTTTTACTTTTCTTTTCTGATTACCCCTTGTAATCTTTGTACATTGTATTCTTTTCATTTGAATAAAAGTTAAATGCTGTGGGGGGGGGGGTCTCCCTACAGTTACCAGTAAAAAAAGCATTCACAATGCACATCAAGCAAGCATGACAAGAGTATATGGGTAGTGGAATGTAAAGCATGTACCTTTGACTACTTGACCAAATAAAAACCTAGCCTTTTCCAAATTTTAAGTCTTGGCAGATTTTATCAATTAAGCACAAGTCAAGCAATCAACCTACACATGCAATTCTAAGAGTATAGCAATGGAAAGTAAAATGATTGCATATGAAGGTAAAGGGGGGAGTTTGGAGAATGCAAACGCAAGCGAAGACACGGATGTTTTTGTCGTGGTTCTGATAGGTGGTGCTATCGTACATCCACGTTGATGGAGACTTCAACCCATGAAGGGTAACGGTTGCGCGAGTCCATGGAGGGCTCCACCCACGAAGGGTCCACGAAGAAGAAACCTTGTCTATCCCACCATAGCCATCACCCACGAAGAACTTGCCTCACTAGGGTCGATCTTCGTGAAGTAGGCGATCTCCTTGCCCGTACAAACTCCTTGGTTCAACTCCACAATCTTGTCAGAGGCTCCCAAGTGACACCTAACCAATCTAGGAGACACCACTCTCCAAAAGGTAATAGACGGTGTGTTGATGATGAACTCCTTGCTCAAATGCTTCAAATGATAGTCTCCCCAACACTCAAACAGCTCCTCACAGATTTGGATATGGTGGAAGAATGATTTGAGTGGAAAGCAACTTGGGGAAGGCTAGAGAACAAGATTTATGTGGTAGGAATGCAATATCTTGATCTCAACACTTGAGTAGGTGGTTCTCTCTCAGAAAATGTATGTTGGAAGTGTAGGTATGTTCTGATGGCTCTCTCCACGAATGAAGAGTGGGTGGAGGGGTATATATAGCCTCCACACAAAATCTAACAGTTACACACAATTTACCAAACTAGGTGGGACCGATTCCGAGAACTCGGTCAGACCGATTTAGTTCATAATGTGACCGTTAGGCATTTCGGTGGGACCGATATGATCAACTCCGTGGTACCGATTTCATTAGGGTTAGGGAATAACGTAATCTTTGTGAGACCGATTATACAAACTCGGTAGGACCGATTTTGGTAATAAGCTTACAGAGAGTTGGTCAGGCAAACTCGTTGGGACCGATTCGCTCGTTTCGGTTGGACCGAACCGTTATGAAGAGGCAACAGAGAGTTTGCAATGTTAACTCGGTGAGACGGATTTTCACATCTTGGTTAGACCAAAATGTTTCAACTAGGAAACAAAGAGTTTACATTCCCATCTCGGTGAGACCGAGATCCCTATCGGTGAGACCGAAGAGATTAGGGTTTTGGTAGTGGCTATGTCAAATGAACTCGGTGGCGCCGGATAAAACTTTTCAGTGGGGCTGAGTTTGACTTTTAGTTTGGGACATATGTGGATGTGAGACAGTGGTTGAGGGTTTTGGAGCATATCACTGAGCACTTTGAGCAAGCAAGCCATTAAGCAACACCTCATCCCCTTTTAATAGTATTGGCTTTCCAATGGACTCAATGTGATCTTGGATCACTGGAATAGAAAATGTAGAGTCCTGAGCTTTGAGCTTGAGCCAATCCTTTGTCCTTATCATCTTGAAGGGGTTCCACATCCTACAGTCCATGCCAGACCATTTGTTGAACTTGTCTGAAATATACTAGATGAAAACATTAGTCCAACAAGAGATATGTTGACATTAATTACCAAAATCACCTAGGGAGCACTTGTGCTTTAAGGTGAACATAAAGGGGCCTCGTTCACGGCAACTACGCGGCAGCGGAACGGCGATGAAGCGGGACTCCATAGCATAGGGACACCGATGTGGACACGATCTAGACTAGGGCAGCACTTCGATCCATCGAAACTTTCCTGAAATCAGGCATGACACGCAAGGTCAGTACATTGAATGTACTTTCAAGCTCACAACAATCATAAACATAGTGGAAAACAATATTATGATATTACATCAAGTTAATTGCAATGCAGAATCATACTACCGATGCAGTGTAAATAACTCGTGCACCAAGTCCCTCGGGCTTTCTTACCGAACGGGTTACTTTGTAACCAAACGGTGATCTTTCTCGAATCACAACATAAACCAACACTTTGGTCTCCACCATCATTGTAATTTATCAACCATCATCTTTCAAATAGTGCCCAATAATTATACTTAGTGTGCAAGATTAATTATTAATGTTGATGCATGGTGTGACCTAGTACCGAGGTGTCCGTAACCGAGGACGCGGCTATCGGTAGATTAAATACACTCTGCAGAGGTAGTGCACTGTACCCACACCACGGAATCCTTGGCCTCGCACTCCCATTCGGCTGGACTAACGGCGTTCCGACAAAACCCTCCCATTGCCATGATACTCTCCTGGCCACTCCGACTCTCTCCCCACTGGGCTAAGTCCTGAGTGGCCTCGTGCCTACCAAAGGCATCAATGGCCACTGTCATGGCAAAACATAAACGGTCCCAAACGGGGACAAGGTACCATAACAACAAACGGGCACACAAGGTTATGTCTGCTTACCGGACCAGGGTACCGCACGCCCATAACCTTCCCTCGTTGGAGGTACCGACCAGAGGCATGACAACGGACCGAATAAAGGCGTTCCCACAAAGGCAAATGTGGTTGCATTGGGAAAAACTCGATTCAGTGGCACCATGACCCGATCAACGTTATGTTCAAGTTGAATTAACATCATGTTTAACTTGAAATAAAAATAACAGGTGTCATGATATGCCATGCATATGCAAACATACGACATGATTCACATAATACTAAGAATAAATGGATCAACATCATTAAATCGTATACTGGCACTAGTCATCATCAAACCATACTGATTCTACTCCACTAATTCTTGATACACATCATTTTTAGTCATGATATCAACTTACTAGAACTAACTTCTTTGTTAAGAAAATAGTATCGGTGCTAGTCATGTCATAACCATGTCATTATCACATAAGCCAAAGTTACTTCTACTGACTCATACTAACTTAGACATCCTACTAGAATCTAGCATCTCAAGCAGAACAAGTAACTGGCAAAATCAATATTCATTTGAATAATTTTAAATGCACGAAATAACTCATATTCAAGTTGAAAAATCACAAATATTGAAGTGACACCATGTAAGTGTTGGTGTGGCTTGCCTTAGTGCAGAGGAGGTTCACACTCCTCCTGGTGATCCTCAAGACAAGCTTCTCCCTCTGAAAACAGTTAAAAACAGAGAATGAAAATATCAAGAATCACTCTGAAAATCGCCAGAAATTCTAGATAGTAGAGAAAAATCTACATTTTGGTGTGATGCTAGAGATTTTCAAAATGAACACAATGCAAAAAGAATCAATTCATTTGGACTTATAGTTTAAAAGTTAGAGCTGGTCAAAGTTTCTGGTCAAATTTTGAATTAAATTTTAATCAAACATAAACTAAGGGGGTGACGTCAATGGCGTATTTCTAGAATATGCCTCCACTCGTACCGCTTCGGCCGTGAGTGGAGAGGCTGACAACGGGCCCCACCGGTTAGGTGTGGTGGGGGAGGGAGAGAAACAGATAGGTGGCGGTGCTTCACCGGAGCTGGCGCCAGCGAGGAGAGGTCCTTGGATGGATCCATGGGGATAGAAAGAGAGAGGGGGTCGAGGTGTGCTACTTCTCGAGCTTGCATTTTATTCCCTCGAAGAGGAAAGGGTGATGCAGCATAGTAGCGTAAGTATTTCCCTCAGTTTTTGAGAACCAAGGTATCAATCTAGTAGGAGACCCCGCGCGAGTCCCTCGCACCTGCACAAACAAATAAGAACTTCGTAGCCAAAGTGATAAGGGGTTGTCAATCCCTTTACGGTCACTTACGAAAATGAGATCTGATAGATAGGATAGTTTGATTTTTTTGGTATTTTTGTATATAAAACAGAAAGTAAAAACATCAAAGTAAAGTAGATCGTTGATTGATATGTTGAGAACAGACCCGGGGGCCATAGGTTTCACTAGTGGCTTCTCTCATGATAGCAGAAATCTACGGTGTGTGAACAAATTACTGTCGAGCAATTGATAGAAAAGCGAATAATTATGAGAATATCTAGGCATGATCATTATATATTGGCATCATGTCCATGACAAATAGACCGAAATGATTCTGCAAATACTACTATTACTCCACACATTGACCTCTATCCAGCATGCATCTAGAGTATTAAGTTCATAAGAAGAGAGTAATGCTTTAAGCAAGATGACATGATGTAGAGGGATAAACTCAAGCAATATGATATAAACCCCATCTTTTTATCCTCGATGGCAACAATACAATACGTTCGTAGCTGCCCCTACTATCACCGGGAAAGGACACTTGTAACATCCCAAATTTTCAATTTGGAATGGTATACATAGATCATATTGCATTGCATGCTATCTGCATTTTTGTTGTGGCGTTCCTCAAAATTCTAAGCAACTCAAGGACCTACGGAGAGAGTTGGGAATTCTACCGTTTTCGTATTTGAGTTTACTCGAATACCGGTACCAGGATAGTGTGATTTTAATTATTTTTCTCTCCTAAAAATATTTCTAAATACAATATATGAGTGGAGATAATATGACTTCTCCAAAATAACAGGAATATTGGAGGAAAAATGTTAAAATCACTTTTTGTATTTTTTCTGGATATTTGCATAGGAAAAATGCGCGTTTTTCAAAATTGCATTTAGGTCCGGGAAAAATGTTCACTTTGTCCTAAATATTATTAGAGGATGGTGAAAACTTATTTCGAGATTTTTGGAGTCCGTTTAGTATTTCTTTCGTAAGTTTTTCTGCGCCAGGACTCTTTTAGAAAAAAAAAGTGCAAACCGACTTGGACCCGTAGAGGCCCGGGACTCTGGGCCTTATAAGCCGCCGCCCCGGCCCGTCAGCCCCAAGCTGCCGCTAGCCCAGCCGCCCCGCGCCGCCTGCCCTAGCGCCGCGGCGCCGCCGCCCCAAGCCGCGCCGCCGACGCTCGCCTGCGCCGCCGCCGCCGCCGCCCCGCCGCCGGACCACCGTCGCCGGGATCTCGCCGGAGTTTGCCGTTCGAGGTAGTCATCTGTTTAAAAAAACGATCGGTTTTCGTAAACCGTAGATCTGTTTTTTTATTAGGTTAGATCGGTTCGGTTTTTCGTCGGTTTAGCTAATTAGCGGACGTGCGTCCGTACGTTCGTTTTAACGAACGCTTTTCATCCGTTAGCCGCAGACAGCGAACGCTCGTTCGTTAGCCTGTTCGCTAGTTTTCTTTTTCGGGGTTTTTATCCGCGATTATTCCGATCGCGATTTCTGCCCTGATCTTGTTTTTCGTTTTTCTTTTCGCTCGAGAGTCGGAATCAGGTGATTCAAAATCCCAGATCTTCGTCTCGATGCCCTCTTTACGTTTAACCAACTTGAACGAAGTTTTGGCTACTGTAAAATTTGAATTTAGATCAATTAGTAACCGAAGCTCGTTTCTTTCGCAGTTTGAGTTTCGTTGCTTCTTTCGATTTGATTCTTTTTGCAAACCGGAGTTCTTAAGTTGAACTTTCTGGTTAGATCTGATCTTTTGGAGTTTTGTTTGTGCATCATTGCTTGTTCTCTTATGTATGCTATTGTTTGCTTGCGATAGAATACCCGGACTGTGAAGCGTGCTACTACGAGTCACTAAGTTTTGCGAATCGTCAGCAAGGCAAGTAACACTTTGATCATACTTTATTACCCAGTTTTTATGCATTAGATCAAACTCTCACACATTGCATGAGTATGATCTCTTAACTTGTGGGACTGGGAAGTAGATTGTGGTAGAACCTATTACCTGCATTACTTTCAAACCCTCGGGAGTTACTTCTACGTTTGCTTAGGTTGCTATGCTATGCTTGTAGATGTGGTTTGGGTTTGAGTGAAATCCATGACAGATGTGAGTTGTTAATTAAGGATTCAACTTAAGGTGGCTACTTGAATACACATCTGGGTGGATTGGTTGCAGGGCACCTGGGGAACCCAGTGTTGTCCTAGGAAATCCCGGGGTTCCGTGTGATTTTTCCTATGGAATGCCACCCAGGCTCAAAGGGATCATAAAACTATTCATGCTAGAAACTTCCGTGTGCAGCCACATGCCAATATGGGCTCTGACATAGTTAAGTAAGTTGTGGGAAACCTTTCCGTGATGGGCTAGCAGATGTAGAGGGATTGTAGGTGTACCGGCCTATCTATCCAGTTAAGGGGACCTCCTCGGAAAGACTGTGTCTCGGTCATCCGTTTCTCAAACACCATGCCGTGCGAGAAACCAAACGGAGGCGATCGAGTCTTGTGGGAAAAGTGCACAAACCTCTGCAGAGTGTACAAACTGATCATGATTAGCCGTGTCCCCGGTTATGGACATCTTGAGTATCTGGTACTTGAATTATTGGTTGATCTCATCACTCTATAATTTAATTTGTTGGGTTAATGACGAACTTATAATTTTGGATTGAGCTGGGGGTACCTTCTCAATGATTTTCAACAAACATGATAGTTAAAATAAAATTTATTCCTTTGTTGAAGGGAAAAATTGGCTTTACGCAAAAACTTTAACCTTACAGCCTCCACCAGCCAAATATGCATATAGTATAGCCATTATTCTGTTACTTGCATCTCTTGTGTTATCTTTCCAGCATATTCCCTGTGCTGACCCGTTTTCGGGCTGCAACATATTACGTTGCAGACTTTTCAGACGAGGAATAAGACGTACTAGGTCGTTTGTCATGCACTCAGCTATGTCGTTGGAGTTAATGGACTCACTTATCTTCCAAGCCTTCCGCTGTTATTTTGTTAGATGGCCTTAAGCCATAGATTTTGTAATAAGTTCTCCTTGGAGACATTCGATGTAATAAGTGTGTGATTGCCACTCTGTTATAAATCCTTCAAGTACTGTGTGTGTCAGCATTACCGATCCAGGGATGACACAAAACACAGAGACTTCGGTCCATTCAGATCGTGGTCGCCACAAATATGGTATCAGAGCACACGCTGACTGTAGGACACGACCACTAAGACAGACCCTAGATCACTCTTCTCTACTCATTTTCTGACTTCTCTCCATTTTCTACTTCTTTAGGATGGTGGACCCAAGGAACAAGTTCACTCAACCGGATGAAGACACACCCTTTGGACGACAATTGAAGGAAGTCACTAGGTACCTGAACATAGGAATACCAAGCTTTACTGAGACCTACACCGCCACTTTACCGGAGGAGGAGCGATGGAGCATTCAAGTTCAAATTCCCGGAAGAACCTTCGCACCATCCACTGAGCCAATATAGTTTTCTTTTGATGCGCCAACTTCGAGTCTAGGCAAGAGCATGGCCGCCCACATCACGATGGGAAGGATCGGAGAAGTCTACAAGCAGGAGCTGAAGGACACCATCTACCAGATTTGTGGACGCCGAGATGAGAATTGGGATATGATCAGCACCCGGAAGGATAGGGCCATTGCAGCATTCATCCAGGAGTTGAACCAACACATTCGACGATAGGAGCACCAGATGTGCACTGGGATGATAGAATTGAAGAAGGCACTAAACAGGAATTTGGAGCTAGAAGAAGAACTTAAGTCTACTCGTGACAGATACGAGGAGGAGATGTTGATACTAGTGGAGAAGAATGATGATTTGACAAGGAAGCTAGGAGTATTCATGGGAGATCCAGCACCAGGAGCTGAAGAAGAGGAAAAGAACCTAATGAAATTCCTCTCGAAGATTACATTATCATCGACGACATGGATTCAGAACACGATGATAGTAAAGACGAAGACTATGAAGATGAAGCTGGAGCAGATATCATGGAATCGTCCGCCGATCAATATTTTTAGATGACCACCCTGTGACTAGTAGTTTACCTCCATATATTAGTTCTAGAGCACTTTTGTAACGGTAGTTAGATTTGTAAGATCTTGCTTGAAAATTGATTGGTGTGATATGATTGTGTTTGTTTCATGTGCATATGGGTAGTGATTTTCCCTTAGACCTCAATTCTGTTCTAATCTCTTCCCTCTACACCCATCAGATGCCTCCAAGACGTGAGCCCGGATTTGAGTTTCTGTCAGGCCCATTTCTGGGAAATAAATCACAGAATAGCCTGAAGTCACACTGGCTCCCAAGAACAACCAGTGGACAACCTTGATATAGATAACCAGTACAATATAGCATTACACAGGGTTGAGTCAGGGTGACTCAACAATTTATTACAACAACTCAACGCACTAAGGTGGCGGAATATGACAGTGGGTGGTGGAACTCAACACTGGTACAATAGCATAGAGTCAAGCGTCAGTGTGAGGCTTGACTGTTTTATTGGTGTGGCGGAAGCTTGACGGATGATACAAGTGGTAGACTCCATGACACAGGTGTGCTGACTGGGAACCTTCTAAGCGTCGGCCTCGCTAGCGCAATTCTCCTCCAAAAGCTCGTCCTCCTCCAAGTCTGGCCAAGTAAATAGCCAGGGACAAGCCAGTGAGTACTTTTGAATGTACTCGCAAACATTATGAACATAAGATATACCGAATGCGAATGCCATGATAGATGAACTATATGCATGCAAACAATTATCAAAACTTGGCATGGTGAATCATGGTTAGTGCAGAAATAAATATTAGTATCAACAATATATATAAATAAAAGAAATGCCGGTCGGATGTCAAGTGACACCACGGTAGGACTTGAAGAGAAATGCCAGACGGGTGTTTAAAAGAGTAATCGGACGATACCATCCGAGAACTCAGGCAACGCCACGAAAGGACTTGAAAAGAAATGCCAGTCGGGTGTCCATAAGAGTAGTGGCGTGATAAACCGCCTGAAACTCGAGGGACGCCAGAAAAGGACTTGAAAATAAAGGCGAGTGTCCGGGGTAGTCTAGCCAGCCCCTGAGACACACTGGAAAGTAAAAATAAGATCAGAGGGTTAGTCCATAAGCATAATCTTCATCATAAATAAATTCATGATAATACTAACTGCGACAAGAATATCATGCAAACATAAACATGCTCAAGTATATTATTTTCCTCCAGAGACTGACACCGGGACCGATACTTGACCCACCCAACCAAGTCCTTGACCGTGGACGCGGCTATTCGAATAGATATGACTCTGCAGAGGGTGTACTCTTTACCCACGCGTATGGGATTCCCTTAGTCAGCACCGGGCACTGGCTAATACCCATTACGGACTTTGGGTTAAAAACACGCCTGACGCGCACACACCGACCAGATGCCAGGAATCACCCAAAGCATCGCTCCAGAAACCTTAAGTCAGGGAGGCTACAACCTCCAAAAAGCATGGGATCACTATTAAACGCGCGGATTACAAGGGGTGCCCCCCTCTCGGCTACAACCGGAAACACCCATGCCCCTGACCCGATGACGGCTACAACCTTCATCGTAGTTCTCTGGGTGGTGTGCACCCGAACAGGGGTTATCAACTTACTAAGCCGTACCCTCCTTTCGGAAGGACCCGTGGCAGCACGGTGTACAGCTAGGTGTATAGAGCAAGACTCGATCTAGGCCGACTCAGGAGGTGTTATTTAAAATATCACCGGTGTTCTTTTAACACCGTCACATGACACTACTGTGTCAGTAAAGGACCGTGCCCTCCGGCACGTCCAAACCACTAGCAAAATTTCTGCCATCAAGTAACCACATGCATGTCAGAGATGCTAGTGTGATATGCAAGCAAAGGAAAAGGTGACATGACCATGCATTTACTAGTGATATATCATGCAACATATACGGTGCAACAACAAGCTATGCTAACATGCAATTGCAAACACCATATCCCAAGTTCAAATAATGCTTGCCTTGTCCAAAATAGTCAGGAGAAAACCCCTCTGAAATTCCAGCAAAAGATCCTTCTTCTTTTTCTGAAAATTCAAATTTGAATTCGAATAAGAATTCCAACACAGTACAGAAAAATGTTCTCAAAATATTTTTAAATAAATCTTAAAAAAAACTAGAGAGAAAAAGAAAAATTTAGCAAAAAGAATCAATTCATTTGGAGCTATAGTTTAAAAGTTATTAACTTTTTAAAACCAGGGGTCTTTCTGCAAAACAGAAGCCCCTGAGCTGTTTTTAAAAAGAAAACGCTTCGGCCTCAGTACGTTTCCCAGTAGAGAAGACGTAAACAGGAAAATACGTTTTCCTTTAAGCTGCCGAAAAAAAGAGAGAGAGCTGACGGGTGGGGGCCACCCGTCAGGTTTGAATTGAGCGCTCGCGCGCGTGTACAGAGAGGAGGCGGCGATCGCCGACGACGATCGCCGGGGTTTCAGAGCCCGGCGCTGGTCGCAATGTGACCAGCGTGGACTTCCGCATCGGTGGGTGGTGGAGGTGGCCACCGGCGATCACCTGAACGGCGGTGAGCTCGACGCCGGCGGACGGTGGTTCGGGTGGAGTTGGGGCTCGTCGGAGAGGGCTTTGGGGTTGGAATTGGCTTAGGGGTTCGACGTGGTGGTGGAAAAGAGGTGGACTGGCGGAGTTTGGGTGGCTCTGGTGGAGTAGGGGTGAAGTTTGGTTCGTGGACAGAGGTGGTGGGACGGTGGCCGGAGAGGGAGAAGAAGACCCTCTCGTGGTCGGGTGGGTGGCTAGGAGGAAGATTGGGTGGCGGTGGAGGCGAGTGGTGAAGCTGGAGGGGCTCGGGGGTCCCTTTTATAGGCGAGCCGAGGGTGGCCGAGACGGGCGGATGACGCCGGAGTAAATTGGGTCGCCGTGGTCGGTTTTGGCCGGTGGTCAGGGGCGGCGAGGCATTTACGAGGTCGGTGGAGTTCGCCAGAAGCCTCAGCTTGGACGGGCTCGGGCTCGTTGGCCTCGCCCGCGATGCGCTGTCCCGTACGGGTGCGGCGGCGTTGCCAGCTCCGGCGACTGCCACACGGGCCCGGGGCGGCGTGGTCGGCGCGTCTGGTGTGCGGAGAGGCGAGAGAGAGCGACGCGTGGGCGGGAGATTAGGTGGGGGAGTTGCGGCGCAGTGAATGGAGGCCGGTGGCCGTGGTGATCCGCTCGGCCTCGCCGTGGATGAGCTCGGGGGTGGCTGCACCGGCCAGCTGCCAGCTCACCGGCGTGGAGAGGCTGGGCGGTGGGCCAGTGAGGGCGGCGGCATTGAAGGCAGGCGACGACGCCGTGCGGGAGGGGAAGGAGAGGAGTGCACGGCATTGCCGACCCCTGTCGACTGAACTAAGTTCAGTTAACTGAATTAGATTCAGTTATGAACAGTGCGTAGGTTAGGTGTTTGATGAAATGTTTGAGGGTGCTAGGCTCCTTGGATGGTCATGAGACTTGCTGTGGTGGTGTATGGTTGCTCAAAATTGAGTTTGCCAGAAGGCCAAAAATTTTGGTGGAGTTTGGAAATGATTTGGAGCAGGAAATTGATTTCTGGACCAAATTTGAATTGAATAGAATTTGAACTTTTTGAACTGTGGGACCAAATGTTTTTGAAGAAATGGGTTAAGGGTACCATGTATATGCAGGGATAATTTTGGTGGTGGCAAAAGAGTCATATAAAATATAGTCCCTTTGTAATGTCAAGAAACTATGATTATTTCAAATTCCATCTTTGGAATTTAAAATATATTGAAGGAATATTTTTGTGGAGTGGAAAGGAGTTGAATAAGATCATAGAAGGTGTGCATGACTTGAGAGGTAATTCTTGGAGTGGCAGAAAAATATTTGGAGTGGTTTAGGGTGCTAGAAGAGGTGGAAAAAGGCTTTTGTCTTTGAATTTAAATAACCAAAACCAAAAAAAAAACTCTTTAGAAAGAAATTGTTTTGAAAACCTCCAAAAATAATTAAATCAAATAAATTCACCCTTCAAACAGAACCCTCCAAGAAAAATTTTAAATCCCAGCTAAAAATTGAAAAAGTTTTCGAAATTCCAAATAAATATTTTTGGGGTGTTACAACACCTACCCCCCTTAAGAAAAATCTCGTCCCCGAGATTTCAGCTGTCCCTCAAACAGGTACGGATACTCAGTCCTTAAGTGATCTTCTCTTTCCCATGTTGCTTCTTCCTCGGTGTGATTGCTCCATTGAACCTTGTAAAACTTTATTACGTTTTGTCGGGTCCTCCGTTCAGACTCCTCCAAAATCCTTATAGGACGTTCCCGATAGGTAAGATCGGGTTGAAGATCCAATTCTCGGTGCTGAACTTGCTTTTCCGGATTTCTAACACATTTCCTCAGCTGAGATACGTGGAACACATTGTGGACATCTGACAATTCTGCCGGTAATTCCAGTTGATAGGCAACCTTGCCCCTTCTTGCGGTTACTTTGAACGGTCCAATAAATCTTGGTGCTAATTTCCCCTTGACCTTAAATCTCTGTAGCCCCCTTGTCGGGGATACTCTGAGATATACGTAGTCATTGGGTTCAAAATGGACATGGCGGTGTTTTTGATCGTAATAACTCTTCTGTCGGCTCTGAGCTGCTCTCAGTCGGTCCTGAATAAGCTTCACTTTGGTTTCTGCTTCTTTTAGGATTTCTGGTCCAAAAATTCGGCTGTCTCCGGTTTCAGACCAATTCAGTGGGGTACGGCATCGTCGTCCGTATAGTGCTTCGAAAGGTGACATCTTTAGACTAGCTTGATAACTGTTGTTGTAGGAGAATTCTGCATAAGGCAAACTATCCTCCCAACTGACTCCGTAGGTAAGCACACATGCTCTCAGCATGTCTTGCAATATTTGATTTACCCGCTCTGTCTGTCCTCCGGTCTGCGGGTGATATGCTGTGCTGAAAGCCAGTTGCGTGCCTAAGGCTTGCTGTAGATGTTCCCAAAATCTAGAGACAAATTGGGTGCCTCTGTCAGAGACTATTGTCTTGGGTACCCCGTGTAGACAAACAATCCTGGAGAGGTACAGCCTGGCTAGCCTCTGTGTTGAGTATGTGGTTTTTACCGGAATGAAGTGTGCTACCTTGGTTAGCAAATCTGTTATTACCCAGATAACATCATTCCCATGGCGTGACCTTGGCAAACCAACAATGAAATCCATTCCAATTCTATCCCATTTCCATTCAGGCACCTTAATTGGTTGCAACAACCCTGCTGGTCTCTGGTGCTCTGCCTTCACACGTTGGCAGGTATCACAACATGCCACATATATGGCTATATCCCTTTTCATCCCGTGCCACCAAAATCTTTCCTGTAGATCCTTATACATTTTGGTCCCTCCGGGATGAATGGAATATGGAGTGGTATGCGCCTCTGCCATTATCTGCTGTTTTAACTCTTCAATGTTTGGTACGCATAATCTCTGTCCAAACCAAATAACTCCTTGGCTGTCTTCAATAAATTCGGGCGCCCTGCCTAGTTTCATCTTTCTCCTAATCCCTTCAATACTTGGGTGTCCTTTTTGGGCTCCTCTGATCTGGTCCTCTAGTGTTGGTTTTATTTCCAACTGGGGAGTGGTCCCCTCCGTGACTAGCGCCATGTTGAGCTTGGCAAATTCCTGGCTGAACACATGCTGTGAGAGTTGTACACTGCCATTACCGGCGCATGGATTCCTGCTTAGGGCATCTGCCACAACATTGGCTTTACCTGGGTGGTAGTGAATTCCTATGTCATAATCCTTAATTAGCTCAAGCCAACGTCGCTGTCTCAAATTTAATTCTGGCTGAGTGAAAATATACTTAAGACTTTTGTGGTCCGTGTATATTTCACATCGGTTCCCCAGAAGATAGTGTCGCCACTCCTTGAGTGCGTGTATTACTGCAGCAAGCTCCAAATCATGAGTGGGGTAATTTTCTTCATGTCGCCGTAGCTGTCTTGAGGTGTAAGCCACCACTTTTCCTTCCTGCATTAACACACATCCAAGGCCTTTCCTGGATGCGTCACAATATATCTCAAAATTTTTGTGCACATCGGGCACAACTAGAACTGGTGCTGTTGTTAACCTCCTTTTCAACTCCTGAAAACTCTTCTCACAAGCTTCAATCCATTCAAACTTCTTGTCTTTCTTGAGTAACTGGGTCATAGGTTTGGCTATAGTGGAGAACCCTTCAATAAACCTTCGATAATAGCCCGCAAGACCAAGAAAACTTCTGACTTCCGTTACGCTTGTGGGTTGCTTCCATCCCAAAACATCCTTTACTTTTCCCAGGTCCACAGCGATTCCATCTTGGGTCAATACGTGCCCAAGGAAACCAACTTCTCTCAACCAAAATTCACATTTACTGAATTTGGCATATAGTTGATTTTTCCTTAACTCTTCCAGTACTATCCGAAGATGCTGCTCATGTTCTTCGGGTGTCTTGGAGTAAATAAGTATGTCAACGATAAATACCACCACAAATTTATCCAAATATTTCATAAAAACCTTGTTCATGAGATGCACAAAATATGCCGGGGCATTGGTTAAGCCGAACGGCATTACTGTGAACTCATATAATCCATATCTGGTAGTAAACGCCGTCTTAGGTATGTCTGTCGCCCGAATCTTTAGCTGATGATAACCTGATCTTAGGTCTATCTTCGAGAAGACTTTAGCTTCTGCTAGCTGCTCAAACAAATCGTTGATTCTGGGCAGTGGATATTTATTCTTGATAGTGACCATATTAAGTGCCCTGTAATCAATACATAGCCGTAGGGTACCATCCTTTTTCTTGGCGAATAAAACTGGCGACCCCCAAGGTGACGAGCTGGGTCGAACGTAACCTTTCTCCATCAATTCCTTAATTTGCTTCTTTAATTCTGCCAATTCTGTCGGAGCCATTCGGTACGGCTTCTTGTATATGGGTGCCGTTCCGGGTGCTAGTTCGATAACGAACTCAATTTTGCGGTCCAGAGGCATTCCTGGCAACTCTTCAGGGAATACATCAGGATACTCACAGACTACAGGAACCTTACTTAGTTCCACCGTATCCACTTGATTCAATTTCCCTTGTGATGTGGCAATCTTCCTTGTACCCACCTTTATTGTCTTTCCTTGGCAATTGGTGAGAGTTACCGTGCGGTTATAGCAGTCTATGAAACCTTTGTTTGTGGTTAACCAATCCATTCCTAGAATAATGTCCAGGTCAACTGCTTCCAATACGATGAGATTGGCTAAGAATCCCATTCCTTCAATTTCGATGCTCACATCCTTGCAGTACCATTGAGTATTTTGCTTTGATCCCGGGGACTGAATAACCATGGAATTTTGCAAAGGCAAAAAGGGAAACTGATTCTTCGAGGCAAATCTTTTAGAAATGCAAGAGTGGGAAGCTCCGGAATCAAATAAAACTGTAGCATCTATTGAGTTGGCAGGGAACGTACCAAACACGATATCCGGTGCGTTCTGAGCTTCCTCAAAAGTCACGTGGTTGATATGTCCTTGCTTGTGGTTGTTATTGGGGTTGAAGTTATTTCGTCGCGGAGCTGTGGTCGCATCGCGGCCATTGTTGTTGTTGTTGGCTTTGGGAGGGTTGTTTCCCTGTTTTGGGCACTGTTTAGCATAATGCCCCTCTCCTCCACAGGAATAGCAGGTGACTCCAGGATAAAAAGCTGTATCCTTGGTCCTATTGTGGAATGCACTGCGGTTCTGTGGGGGAGCTGTAGTCGCTGGTCGGGTTATTACTGGCCTTTGAACATCACCCCTGGGCCTGTTGCTGCGAACCTGTACTGACTGGTTCATGCGACGCTTGCGAGCCTCATTCATATTGCGGTGTTCATTTTCCAGAATAATAGCCTTATCAACAAGTGTCTTAAAATCTGGAAAGGTATGAACCACCAGTTGGCACTTTAGAGATGAAATGAGTCCGTCGAGAAACTTTTCCATCTTTTTGTTCTCTGTCATATACTCATCGTTGGCGTACCGGGCCAACTGAGTAAACTGATCCAGATATTGGGTTACTGTGGAGCCCCGTTGTCTGAGATCCTCGAATTCCCTCTTCTTCAACTTCATAATGCTATCAGGGATATGTGCTCCCCGAAAATTCTCCTTAAATTGCTCCCATGTCATATTTGCTCCGTCAGGGTGGGTGTGACATAAGTTCTCCCACCACGAAGCAGCCGTCCCAGAAAAATAGTGCGGTGTGTACAGCACTTTTTCCTGGTCAGTACACTGAGCAATGACCAATTTTCTTTCCATGTCTCGAAGCCAGTCGTCTGCCTCTAGTGGTTTGTCAGTGTGAGTGAAGACCATCGGGCGGGTCTTTTGTAACTCAGACAGTTTGGACCTGGGTTGCTGTTGTTCTTGGTGATTTCCCATGTTAATCAAATGCTGCATCATCTCCTGATGTTGTTGCTGACTCTGCTCATATAGGCGACACACTTGCGAGAACGCTGAATCACTGCTTTGCTGACTTGTCTGCCCTTGAGAAAAATTGTTTCCCATCTGTCCAAAGTTGTTCTCAGGCGGAGTTGGCATAGAACGGGTCCAGGGACGATGCATTTTCTTTCTGGGGTATTTGTATAACACCAAAGAAAAGAATCAAATAGCAGAAAATAAATTCCAAATAAGTTTTTCCCCCCAGGACAAGGTAAGACAAGGCAGCCAGTTATATTACACAGGCAGTTTAATTATACAAGCAGGAGTTAATTATACAGGATGTATGTGGAAACTGTATCATACAAGATCACTTATTTCTACTAGCGCACTCTCCGCGCTCTCATCGTCCTGCGGTCCAGACCTATCATCGCTATCTTACAAAAGATAGGCAGAACAGGAGATAAATATATTACATCCGTGTTCTCAAGCGGTCATCTGGTGAGGAAAACTGCGTTCGTCCACACAGCTCATCCTAGGTCCTGCTGATTGTGAGACTCAGATAAGGCACCGAGGATGCGATCTCGCCCTCCTCCTCCTCCTCCTCCTCGGGGATCGCCTCTAGTCGTGCGGTCGTTGATGCCATGCCTGCTGGAGGTGGCACCGTGCTCGTCAGTGGAGAAGCTCTGGTCGGAATAGGTGCAACCAGACGGCTAGCATCGCCAGTCGAGGTCGAGCGCTGAGCCGCGGGACTAGCCAGAGAAGTATATGGTGGAGTGGAAGTGCGTGGAGCACGAGGCGAAGGAGAGCGGTACTCGCTCCTGCGAATAACTCTCGCACGAGACAAGTCCACCCGCGCAGTGAGGTAGTCATCCACCAGGGAGGTGAAAGCTGACTCCAAGGCCATGATGTACTGGACAAGTGGCTCGATAGCCAGATCCCTTTCCCCTATGGTGCAGGAAAAGGCATAGTGGCTAGTATATGGAACGTGGCATGGCAGGTAGTAATAGGGACGGGTCTGCATAACAGGCAGGATGTCCCTGAGACGTGCGATAGCCTCACGTGCGGCCATCTGGATAGCATGCCTCTCAGTGGGCATGGCTCTCCCCATGAAGCGATAGTGGCGGAAATACACGGAAACACCACCCCGAATATATACCGAAGCCTGGTACATAGTCAGGGTCTCTGAGATCGTGTCCGGGTAAATGACGTACTCCGGACGTCCGAGAGATCCCATCGCGTCCCTCGCGATGCTCGCGAGAAGGCGGGAAAATCCCGCAGGCTCGTTGGCGAAAACCTGCGATGGGCAGCTGCCACCAGCCATCTACAACAGTAGACAAAAATCCAAGTAGCCATGTCATAAGTATATGATGACTAAGGAAAATTTGCTACGATGCATGAGATGCATGCTGGAAAAATGTCAGCACTGACTCGGTGACTAGCGATCGTGCCTAAAGCTCCTACAGTCAGCCTGGCTCTGATACCAAGGTCTGTCAGGCCCATTTCTGGGAAATAAATCACAGAATAGCCTGAAGTCACACTGGCTCCCAAGAACAACCAGTGGACAACCTTGATATAGATAACCAGTACAATATAGCATTACACAGGGTTGAGTCAGGGTGACTCAACAATTTATTACAACAACTCAACGCACTAAGGTGGCGGAATATGACAGTGGGTGGTGGAACTCAACACTGGTACAATAGCATAGAGTCAAGCGTCAGTGTGAGGCTTGACTGTTTTATTGGTGTGGCGGAAGCTTGACGGATGATACAAGTGGTAGACTCCATGACACAGGTGTGCTGACTGGGAACCTTCTAAGCGTCGGCCTCGCTAGCGCAATTCTCCTCCAAAAGCTCGTCCTCCTCCAAGTCTGGCCAAGTAAATAGCCAGGGACAAGCCAGTGAGTACTTTTGAATGTACTCGCAAACATTATGAACATAAGATATACCGAATGCGAATGCCATGATAGATGAACTATATGCATGCAAACAATTATCAAAACTTGGCATGGTGAATCATGGTTAGTGCAGAAATAAATATTAGTATCAACAATATATATAAATAAAAGAAATGCCGGTCGGATGTCAAGTGACACCACGGTAGGACTTGAAGAGAAATGCCAGACGGGTGTTTAAAAGAGTAATCGGACGATACCATCCGAGAACTCAGGCAACGCCACGAAAGGACTTGAAAAGAAATGCCAGTCGGGTGTCCACAAGAGTAGTGGCGTGATAAACCGCCTGAAACTCGAGGGACGCCAGAAAAGGACTTGAAAATAAAGGCGAGTGTCCGGGGTAGTCTAGCCAGCCCCTGAGACACTCTGGAAAGTAAAAATAAGATCAGAGGGTTAGTCCATAAGCATAATCTTCATCATAAATAAATTCATGATAATACTAACTGCGACAAGAATATCATGCAAACATAAACATGCTCAAGTATATTATTTTCCTCCAGAGACTGACACTGGGACCGATACTTGACCCACCCAACCAAGTCCTTGACCGTGGACGCGGCTATTCGAATAGATATGACTCTGCAGAGGGTGTACTCTTTACCCACGCGTATGGGATTCCCTTAGTCAGCACCGGGCACTGGCTAATACCCATTACGGACTTTGGGTTGAAAACACGCCTGACGCGCACACACCGACCAGATGCCAGGAATCACCCAAAGCATCGCTCCAGAAACCTTAAGTCAGGGAGGCTACAACCTCCGAAAAGCATGGGATCACTATTAAACGCGCGGATTACAAGGGGTGCCCCCCTCTCGGCTACAACCGGAAACACCCATGCCCCTGACCCGATGACGGCTACAACCTTCATCGTAGTTCTCTGGGTGGTGTGCACCCGAACAGGGGTTATCAACTTACTAAGCCGTACCCTCCTTTCGGAAGGACCCGTGGCAGCACGGTGTACAGCTAGGTGTATAGAGCAAGACTCGATCTAGGCCGACTCAGGAGGTGTTATTTAAAATATCACCGGTGTTCTTTTAACACCGTCACATGACACTACTGTGTCAGTAAAGGACCGTGCCCTCCGGCACGTCCAAACCACTAGCAAAATTTCTGCCATCAAGTAACCACATGCATGTCAGAGATGCTAGTGTGATATGCAAGCAAAGGAAAAGGTGACATGACCATGCATGTACTAGTGATATATCATGCAACATATACGGTGCAACAACAAGCTATGCTAACATGCAATTGCAAACACCATATCCCAAGTTCAAATAATGCTTGCCTTGTCCAAAATAGTCAGGAGAAAACCCCTCTGAAATTCCAGCAAAAGATCCTTCTTCTTTTTCTGAAAATTCAAATTTGAATTCGAATAAGAATTCCAACACAGTACAGAAAAATGTTCTCAAAATATTTTTAAATAAATCTTAAAAAAAACTAGAGAGAAAAAGAAAAATTTAGCAAAAAGAATCAATTCATTTGGAGCTATAGTTTAAAAGTTATTAACTTTTTAAAACCAGGGGTCTTTCTGCAAAACAGAAGCCCCTGAGCTGTTTTTAAATAGAAAACGCTTCGGCCTCAGTACGTTTCCCAGTAGAGAAGACGTAAACAGGAAAATACGTTTTCCTTTAAGCTGCCGAAAAAAAGAGAGAGAGCTGACGGGTGGGGGCCACCCGTCAGGTTTGAATTGAGCGCTCGCGCGCGTGTACAGAGAGGAGGCGGCGATCGCCGGCGACGATCGCCGGGGTTTCAGAGCCCGGCGCTGGTCGCAATGTGACCAGCGTGGACTTCCGCATCGGTGGGTGGTGGAGGTGGCCACCGGCGATCACCTGAACGGCGGTGAGCTCGACGCCGGCGGACGGTGGTTCGGGTGGAGTTGGGGCTCGTCGGAGAGGGCTTTGGGGTTGGAATTGGCTTAGGGGTTCGACGTGGTGGTGGAAAAGAGGTGGACTGGCGGAGTTTGGGTGGCTCTGGTGGAGTAGGGGTGAAGTTTGGTTCGTGGACAGAGGCGGCGGGACGGTGGCCGGAGAGGGAGAAGAAGACCCTCTCGTGGTCGGGTGGGTGGCTAGGAGGAAGATTGGGTGGCGGTGGAGGCGAGTGGTGAAGCTGGAGGGGCTCGGGGGTCCCTTTTATAGGCGAGCCGAGGGTGGCCGAGACGGGCGGATGACGCCGGAGTAAATTGGGTTGCCGTGGTCGGTTTTGGCCGGTGGTCAGGGGCGGCGAGGCATTTAAGAGGTCGGTGGAGTTCGCCAGAAGCCTCAGCTTGGACGGGCTCGGGCTCGTTGGCCTCGCCCGCGATGCGCTGTCCCGTACGGGTGCGGCGGCGTTGCCAGCTCCGGCGACTGCCACACGGGCCCGGGGCGGCGTGGTCGGCGCGTCTGGTGTGCGGAGAGGTGAGAGAGAGCGACGCGTGGGCGGGAGATTAGGTGGGGGAGTTGCGGCGCAGTGAATGGAGGCCGGTGGCCGTGGCGATCCGCTCGGCCTCGCCGTGGATGAGCTCGGGGGTGGCTGCACCGGCCAGCTGCCAGCTCACCGGCGTGGAGAGGCTGGGCGGTGGGCCAGTGAGGGCGGCGGCATTGAAGGCAGGCGACGACGCCGTGCGGGAGGGGAAGGAGAGGAGTGCACGGCATCGCCGACCCCTGTCGACTGAACTAAGTTCAGTTAACTGAATTAGATTCAATTATGAACAGTGCGTAGGTTAGGTGTTTGATGAAATGTTTGAGGGTGCTAGGCTCCTTGGATGGTCATGAGACTTGCTGTGGTGGTGTATGGTTGCTCAAAATTGAGTTTGCCAGAAGGCCAAAAATTTTGGTGGAGTTTGGAAATGATTTGGAGCAGGAAATTGATTTCTGGACCAAATTTGAATTGAATAGAATTTGAACTTTTTGAACTGTGGGACCAAATGTTTTTGAAGAAATGGGTTAAGGGTACCAGGTATATGCAGGGATAATTTTGGTGGTGGCAAAAGAGTCATATAAAATATAGTCCCTTTGTAATGTCAAGAAACTATGATTATTTCAAATTCCATCTTTGGAATTTAAAATATATTGAAGGAATATTTTTGTGGAGTGGAAAGGAGTTGAATAAGATCATAGAAGGTGTGCATGACTTGAGAGGTAATTCTTGGAGTGGCAGAAAAATATTTGGAGTGGTTTAGGGTGCTAGAAGAGGTGGAAAAAGGCTTTTGTCTTTGAATTTAAATAACCAAAACCAAAAAAAAACTCTTTAGAAAGAAATTGTTTTGAAAACCTCCAAAAATAATTAAATCAAATAAATTCACCCTTCAAACAGAACCCTCCCAGAAAATTTTTAAATCCCAGCTAAAATTTGAAAAAGTTTTCGAAATTCCAAATAAATATTTTTGGGGTGTTACAGTTTCCCCCTAAGCTCACCCAGTTGATCCAGCAGCAGAACACCTTGATGCAACTACTTGTCCAGAACACTCAGAACAACCAAAACAACAACAACAACAACAACAACAACCCTCCACTACCACCACCCGTGGACAACCTGACACGTTTCTTAAGGTTGCAACCACCCGTGTTTGCTAGCAGCATCGAACCAATAGTGGCTGATGACTGTCTACGCAAGATTGGAAGGGATTTGACCACCGCCAATTGCTCGGATGCTGAGAAGGTGCGATTTGCTGCACACCAGTTGTCTAGACCAGCCGTAGCATGGTGGGAGAACTACACATCCACTTTCCCCATAGCCAATTTGGGAGCAGTTTCAGCAAGCTTTCCGTACTGCCCATGTCTCAACTGGAGCTATGAGCATGAAGAAGCGGGAGTTTCACAACTTGCGCCAAGGAAACCGTATTGTGGCATAGTACGTGGATGAGTTTAGTACCCTATCTCGTTGTGCCCCAGATGATGTGGCCACAGACGCCGCTAAACAGGAGAGATTTATGGAAGGGCTGAATGATGAGATGAGTGTACAGTTGATGGTGGCAACTTTCAACAACTACCAGGAGTTGGTAGATAAAGCTCTTATGATTAAAGGGAAGCACCAGCAGATTGAAAGCCACAAGAGGAAGTATGGTCAAGGAAGGAATAATTCTGGAGCCCAGCAGAAGCCCCGATTCACTCCGAATCCGGGAGGGCATACCCACAACCATGGAATTCCCCACAACCACAATGGCCCTATGAATAGAAATGGAAATGGGAATGGAGCAAGTAGTAACCAGAGCCGCTCTACCCCGTCCACACCCGCCAAGAAGGATTTCAGCTACGTCACTTGTTTCAAGTGCGGGAAGAATGGACATTATGCCAATGACTGCCCAGAAGCTAAGAATGGGAACGGCAATGGAAGCGCCGGGAAGAAGCCCAGCCCGTTCAATAAAGGACAAGTGAACCACGTGACTGTGGAGGAGGTAGAAGAGCAACCAGATGCTGTTGTCGGTAAGTTCTTGGTTAAGACATTTACCGCAATAGTTCTTTTCGATACTGGTGCATCACATTCATACATTTCAAGGGGATTCGTAAATAGACATAGGATGTCCACCCGAGTTCTTAAGACCCCCGTGTTAGTAAGTTCACCCAGAGCAGAGTATATGACACACCAAGGATGCTTTCAGACGCCATTGACCATCGGACGCCACACTTTTCCCTTTGACCTAATAGTCCTGGAGTCACAAGGATTGGATGTGATATTAGGTATGGATTGGCTATCGGAGTATGGAGGTAATATCGATTGTGCTAGTAAGTCTATTTTGCTCACCACCCCGGAGGGAAAAAGGATTAAGTATGTATCTAGGCATTTGCCTATAAGGACTCAAGTACATTCTCTCACAGGAGTTGTTCAGGAGGAAGTGCCAGTAGTAAAGGATTATCTGGATGTGTTTCCAGAGGAGTTACCTGGCATGCCACCGGATAGAGATATTGAGTTTTTGATAGAGTTGTTGCCTGGCACCGGACCAATATCTAAGAGACCGTATCGGATGCCAACCAATGATCTGGAGGAGATCAAGAAGCAGATTAAGGAGTTATTTGAGAAAGGATTTATTCGCCGAAGTTCATCACCTTGGGGAGCCCCAGTGCTTTTGGTCGAGAAGAAGGATGGATCTTTAAGAATGGTCGTTGATTATTGTGCGCTGAATGAAGTGACTATTAAGAATAAGTACCCGTTGCCGATGATCAATGATTTGTTTGACCAACTCCAGGGAGCGAAAGTATTCTACAAGATAGATCTACGATCTGGATACCACCAATTGAAGATCCGGGAGAAGGATATACCTAAGACAGCCTTCACCACATGGTATGGGCTATATGAGTATACGGTTATGTCATTTGGATTGACTAACGCCCCTGCCTACTTCATGAGTATGATGAACAAGGTGTTCATGGAGTTCTTGGATAAGTTCATCGTGGTATTCATAGATGATATTCTGATATACTGAAAGGATGAAGAAGAACATGTAGAGCATTTGCGTTTGGTATTGGAGAAGCTCCGAGAACATCAGTTATATGCCAAGTTTAGCAAATGCGAGTTTTGGTTGAAGGAAGTTGGATTCCTAGGGCATGTTATATCGGGAGAAGGTATAGCAGTAGATCCCGTCAAAGTGCAGGCAGTCACTGAGTGGTTGGCACCCACTTCGATTGGAGAGATCCGCAGTTTTCTTGGACTCGCGGGATACTACCGGAGGTTCATAGAAAATTTCTCCAAGATTGCAAAGCCAATGACGACATTGTTGAAGAAGGAGACAAAGTTTGATTGGACTGAAGAGTGTGAACAAAGTTTCCAGGAGTTGAAGAAACGATTGACGACAACCCCAGTGCTGATATTGCCAGATATACACAAGGATTTCCAAGTGTACTGCGATGCTTCACGCTTAGGACTTGGAGGAGTACTCATGCAGGATGGAAGAGTTGTTTCCTATGCATCCCGTCAACTACGCCCACACGAGTTGAATTACGCGACGCACGATCTGGAATTAGCAGCAGTAGTGCACACATTGAAAACCTGGAGACATTACCTTATTGGAAATCGTTGTGATGTGTATACGGATCACAAGAGCTTGAAGTACATTTTCACACAGAAGGAGCTGAACCTTAGACAGAGGAGATGGTTGGAGCTTATAAAGGATTATGATATGAAGTTGCACTATCATCCAGGAAAGGCCAACTTCGTGGCAGACGCTTTGAGCCAGAAGAGTTATGCCAATACCCTAGTAAAAGGGGGATTGCCACAGGAGTTAGCAGAAGATCTCAGGGAGCTTCGTTTGGAGATAGTCCCTAGAGGTTTCGTGACCACGTTGGAAGTTCAGTCGACATTGCTGGGAAAGATACGTGAAGCCCAGAAGGATGATAAGGAAATTGCAGAGATAAGGAAAAGGATGAGTGAAGGAAAAGCCAAGGGATTTCGTGAGGATGAACACGACACCTTTTGGTTTGAGGATCGAATCTATGTGCCCAACGACCCGGAGATCTGGAAGTTGATACTGCAGGAAGCACATGATTCACCATACTCGATACACCCCGGAAACACCAAGATGTATTTAGATTTGAAGGAACGTTTCTGGTGGACGGGAATGAAGAAGGACATTGCCGAGTATGTAGTCGTATGCGATGTATGCCAGAGAGTAAAAGCAGAGCATCAGAAGCCAGCAGGATTGTTGCAGCCTATGCCGATACCCGAATGGAAGTGGGAGAAGCTTGGCATGGATTTTATTACCGGATTGCCCAGGACCAAAGCAGTATTAGATTCAATCTGGGTAGTAGTGGACCGATTGACGAAAGTAGTCCACTTTATCCCTTTGAAAACCACATACACCAGTGCGAAGTTGGCCAAGATATACATGACCAGGATCGTATGTCTGCACGGAGTTCCAAGGACCATTGTATCAGACAGAGGAACACAGTTCACCTCAAAGTGTTGGCATCAGCTACACCAAACTTTGGGAACGAGGCTGGAATTTAGTACAGCGTTTCACCCACAGACAGATGGACAGACCGAGAGAGTCAACCAGATCCTGGAGGACATGTTGAGAGCCTGTGTGTTAGATTATGGATGTAGTTGGGATGATAATTTTCCCTACGCAGTGTTCTCGTACAACAACATTTATCAGGCCAGTTTGAAGATGGCATCGTTCGAGGCATTGTATGGAAGGAGATGCCGAACACCGTTAATGTGGGTTGAAGTTGGAGACCGACAGTTGTTTGGACCAGACTTGATCAAAGAGTCTGAGGAGAAGGTGAAGTTGATTCGAGATAGATTAAAGGTAGCCCAGTCCAGGCAGAAGAGTTATGCAGACTCGAAGCACAAGGAGATAGCCTATGAGATCAGAGATAGAGCGTACTTGAGAGTATCGCCTCTACGAGGAGTTAAACGTTTCGGAGTCAAAGGAAAGCTAGCCCCGAGATTTGTGGGACCTTACCGTGTTTTAGGACGCATGGGAGAGGTTGCCTATAAGTTGGAATTGCCCGAAGGATTGTTAGGAGTGCATGACGTGTTTCATGTTTCGCAGCTTAAGAAGTGCCACGTGGAGATGGCCGATATACCGCTTAGAGACACAGTACCTGTCGTGGAATTAGCACGGCGGATGTCCGGTTTAGCGGACTTGATGATGGAACCATCGCACGGGTTAGCTTGAAGGGGTTCATAGCACACAAAGGACACAGAAGGTTTATACTAGTTCGGCCCCTTCGATGAAGGTAAAAGCCTACGTCTAGTTGGTTTGGTATTGCTTGGGCGTCGGATTACAGGGAGCGGATTCGCTTGCCTGCGTCTCGACGGGTTGATTGTTGCTTGCCCTTGAACCGTCGCCGGGTCGCCCCTTTATATAGAGGGTATGCCTGGTCCGGTTTACAGAGTCCCGAGGCCGGCTCATATCTGTGTCCGCCTCGGTCTCTGTCTTTTCTTCCTTATCTCTCAAGTTACATCACGGGGCGGTTTACAAACCTTAATTCTATACATGGGCCCTAAGATCTTTATGGGCCGTAGCCTTTACTAAATATTACAAACAAGTATAATATTAACAAAGCCGGTTTATACTAACCGGTTTATACCTGCTAGTCATATCCCAGACATTAGGCCCCAGAATGATTTGAACTTGTTCATATCAGTCTTCTCTTGTATAATTTTCTGCTGTCTTCACATCCTTATAAACCGGCTCTGACGTCATCCTCAGGGATCATTAAATCTGACCGTGACATCATCTCCGCATTTAACGCCGCGAGCTGTACTGTAGCTTATTTTAATGGTTATCCCGAGAATCGAGGCGTCAGATGATCTTTATCCGATTTTTTGTCTCCTCGAATCCCGCACCTGTCGCTTCAGATCAGACTCTCCTTTATAAATACTGATATCCCCATTCGTTATCTTCTTCCTGCTCCGTCTTCTTCCTCCGTCGCCCAACTCCATCGTCGCCCGAGCTCGAACCGCCGCCGTCGACTGCTGGATCCAAGTCCTCGCCGGCCGCTGCATCACCCTGAGCTTGACCAGAGAACCTCCGCCGCCGATCCTTGCCGCTCCAGGTATGTCCTTCTTCTTCATTATCAGCCTGCAGCTTCTAGGGTTTCTTCCCACGCCTCCGCCATTAGAGCCTTAATAGAAGTTTCACCTTGCTCAACCTTAAGCCAATGATTTCTAGTAACCTTCACCTTCAGATCTTGCCCTTTAAATTGTACTTTTATCCTGCTGTAAATGCTTCAGATCTCCGTCGTTCCTGTCTAACCTGTAGATTTATCCGCTTGGAATAAAGCCCTTGTAGTTCTTTCCCGTATACTCTTACATTTGTTTCTCTTTTCCTAGTATGCTCAGATCTGTTCTTCCTTAGCTGTATTTTAAAAACCTATTTTTCTCCTTGGTAGATCTGCTAGGTATGTTCTGGTTCAAACTGTTATGCCCTGTTCTTGCGAAACTCTGTAATTTAAACGTGACGGTTTAGCCGTTCCCTTTAGCCGTTCCCCTTCAACTGCCATTGACCAGAAATAGTGTAGCTTGTCGTAATTGCCGGTTTAATCATGCTATTAGTCCTCAGTTAAACCGTTGCGTAACTTTCATAAATAGTTCCGGGTTATACTGATGTATCTTCATAATCCGTTTTCTGTACTTTATCTTTTCCAGTACTCGTCTTTTGGTTGCAATGGCCAAGCAGTATGTCTCTTGCGATTGGGTTCCTTCTATCATCACTGAGGATGATTTGATCAAGATTTCTGAGATTGGCACGTTAGGACCTCAGTCTGTTTTAAAGTGGCGAGCCCCGGGTAATGAATGTCCCCCTACTCCCAGGTCCGGGGAGGTCATTGTGTTCTTTGATCATATATCTCGAGGCTTCTCTCCCCCCGGTTCAAAGTTTTTCCGGGATGTTCTTGCTGCTTTCCAACTGCACCCTCAGGATATTGGACCCAATTCTGTCTCAAACATCTGTGACTTCCAAGTGTTTTCGGAAGTATATCTGCAAGAAGAACCGTCCGTCGATCTATTCCGGGACTTCTTTCATTTAAACCGGCGCACCGAGTTTACCAGCGGACCACACCAGGAGCTTGGTGGCGTCAGTATTCAGAAAAGGAGAGACGTCGTTTTTTCACACGCCGCTTTACACACTCATCCGAAAGACTGGAACAAGTCCTGGTTCTACTGCATTGATACTTCTCCTGAAGGGGAGAACCCTCTGCCGGGTTACCGTGAAACCCGTATTCCGGAGAATCATCCTTTACCACAACGGCTTGGCTCTATTGAACGGACCCGGTTTTCATCACAGCTTTCCAAGCTAAGAGCCTTCATAGCTAATGGTTTAATTGGAACTGATTTTCTACGCTGTTGGCTGTCTTGGAGCATCCTTCCCTTGAGCCGGCGATCACAGCTAATGTGCAAATATTCTGGCAAACCGGATGATCCTCAAAGGTTTACCAAGGAAAAGCTTTCTGAATCAGAAGTTGTAGAATCAGCCAAGAAAATTCTCAATGTTTCTTTGGCAGACTGTAGCAAGGTCGGGTTAGCTCCATATTATAAGAAGAACAAGCCGCCCGCAGTAAGTTTCACTTTACCCTGTATTTGTAATCCGTTTCTTTTAAACCGTCTTTCAATTGTCTTTCTTTCTTTTGATTAGGCTGATGACCCTTTCTGGAAGAGAAAACCTCAGGAGAAAACCGGCAAACAGGTTCGCCGAAAAACCTTTGCCAATAAGAAAAGGAAAGCAGCTGTTGACGTCGGTTCTCCTACTGAAGATGATGATCCGGATTCCGAGGTATGCTTTAATCCGGTTTAAATTTTGCTTTCATGTACTTGTAACTGTATCTAACGATACCTTTTCCATAGGAGTTACCTGAAGGTGATAATCCGGCCGAAGTTGAGGTAACCATTCTTTCCTCTGACTCAGAACCTCTTCCACAAAAAAGTCGTCGGACCGTCCGGAAGTACCAATTTTCTCACCCTTATGCTCAGTTGGATCCTAACTTTATTTTGAAGAAGCAGCAGCACGAAGCTCTTCGCCGGACCACTCGCCACAGCGGCCTGGCGGTGGAATCATCCGGGATTTCTTTAACTCCGGTTCGAAAACGCCGTGCTGAGGTGATACTTTCTCCGACTCCCCTTCATCCCAAGGCCGGGCTTATCTGAAAACCTCTTAAACCGTCTGACCCTGATTATCAGGAAACTCCACTGTCCTCTTTTGGTGAATCGACCGCCACACAGCTTCCTCCATTGAAAACTGTCCCAGGGTAACTTTCCTCACCTTTTCCGGTTTATGATCCCTTTTGCTTTATAATGTCAACTCATTTTGCATACTTTTTCCAGCAAACCGAAACCCAGCAAGAAGCCCAAGGCAAATAAGCCTCCTGCCGAACCCACTGCAGATGATCCGGCTGCTAATCCGTCAAACACTGTTCCTTCCGAGGGCGAGCCCGTAGCTCCTCTTGAAGACCCTGCGCCAACAGACCACACCTCTGCTCCTGAGAATCCTACTGCTGAAGACGTCCATAATCCACCAAGTCCGGCCCGGGTTAACTCTCCTCAGATCAATCCGGCGTCTCCTAATCCGGCTCATACTGCCACTCCCCCAAACGCACCTGCCTCTCCTGATGTTGTGGTAACTGGGGCTGCCTTTGTTGCTCCGGCTGAACCCACCGTTTTAGCCAAACATACGGCTAAAATGGAAAAGCTAACTCAAGAAAAGGGGAAATGGAGTACTGAGATATCCAGCCTTTCCGATATGAGCGCCCAAGAAATTTACTCCGGGTATCTAAACCGGCTCCACAGCAGCCGGGATTATGAAGCCAGTCTGGTTAACTTAATGAGGGAAAAATATGAGGTAAACCTCTTCTTCTGACTTTGTTCTTTTGATGTGTCTCTATCTCATAACAGCCCCCAAGTTCCGGTTTAGCTGCGTGCTGAAGGTGAACCGGAACTTTGTATATTGAACCATTGATCTTTACATTAGCCCCCAAGTATCAAGTAGATAACTTGTTTATGTATTTGATACTTGTAAAAGTTGCTGACGATACTTCAACTATGCATTAGCCCCCAAGTGTCAAGCAGACAACTTGTTTGTGTGCTTGAGACTTGTAACTTTGAATTGCTGTTCTTTACTGCTTCAACTGCCATTAGCCCCCAAGTGTCAAGTAGACAACTTGTTTGTGTGCTCGAGTCTTGTCTGATTTTTACCTCTTGTTTTTTAACTGTGTTTGCAAGCTGAGTTGAACCGGAATGCTATTGAAATCAACGAACTTCGTAGCCATCTTACTGAAACAGAATCTGCCGCTTCAAAGGCTAAAAAAGATCTTCAGGTGAGCTTAAAGACTGCTGAAGACCTGAAGAAATATTTTGAAGAAGAGCGGACCGCTTTTGAGGTTCAGAAGAAAGATCTGGAGAAACGGGTTCAGGATGCTGAAGGAGCGCTTAATCCGGTGACAGAAGAATTGTCCGGATTAAGACGGCAAATTGACTTGATGACCTCCGCTGTCTTTGGTAAGTATAATCTGAACTCCTGTTTCTATCTTTGTAATCTGCGTTTTATGTCGGTTTAACTATAATAGTTGTGTGCAGGCCGCCGTGTCTCCCATCTTGGGAATGACTTACGGAAAAAACTTAAAGCATGCTACACCTTGGTCGAGCAGCTGTACTCCGGCACTCAGAGGATCATCAGTGCCACTTCTTTTGGTAAACCGGCTCCTACGACGATCCAAGATACTTTGAATAAGTTATCTGTTTTGCCGGCTCATCTTGAAGAAGTCAAGAAGTCTGCCGCTCGGGGTGGTGCTCTTCTGGCCCTTACGAGGGCTAAGGCTTGGGTCCCGGATCTTGATCCGGAGGAGGCTTTAACCGGATTTCCAGATACAAAAGATGACGGCTCAGCCTTTACCGAAAGGGATCTCTATGCCTTGACGAAGGAGATGCGTCCCCTCGCCACCAAGCTTGCAGGTGAATCTGACTTGTCGAGATATCATCCGGGATATAATTTGCAGAACGAGCGGGTGGAGCGACCGGTCTATGACACTGTCAACTTAATTCCGCCGGTTCGTCCTCACACCTTTGCTCCTGACATTGACCCTTCTGAACTTATCAACGACGAGATGTATTTCCGGGCCTTAACGAAGATTGACTGGCGTGCGCCGGACTTCCAACCGCTTCACGAAGATGAAGATGTTCTATGCCTTGTAATAGGCTAGCCGAAACTTGATGTGCTTCAATCCGAATATTTTGTCTTTATGAAATACTTGCCGGTTGACATGTTGTCTGGCACTGGTTGCCTTCCATATCCTCTGCTCCTGCAGACAAAATATCTAAAATATGTCCTAGTGGCTTACCACTGGACGGATTAAATTGTTCTCTTAAAACGTCAAATAAGTATATCTTTGTACTAAAAATAACTTTTTATACCTGAAATTTATATATAGCCAGTAATCTTAATCCGGTTAGGATGTTAAAATCGCTTTATGAAGACCTCCATGGATCCAAGTAGAAACCCGAAATTCTCCGGTCCATCTTGATGATAAATCCGGTTTATCTTGTTTCTTCAAAACTTTGTTTGGAAAGCTGTAGCTTTTGCCTGATATACGATCCGGGTTTTAATGAACACCGGTTTACTTATGCTGGTATTCATAATCCAGACTTTTCACTTTTATAGATATGTGGTCAACTTCTGTAGCTGTTCCACTTCGGTTTAAAAGGTTATAAAACACAAAATACCAAAAATGCGCAAATTCTGCAAATAAGACCATGTAGTCGAGGCTTTTTAAGAGCTGCCAGGCTCAAAGCAAGGTTCAGCCAATCAATGGGACGTGGATTAGCCAACACTCCCAGGGGGCCTAGCCAATCACTGAACGTGGATTTATCCAACTTTTCAGAGGGCCGAAAGAACCGCAAATAAAAACTGAGCCAATCAATGGGACGTGGATTAGCCAACACTCCCAGAGGGCCTAGCCAATCACTGAACGTGGCATTATCCAACTTTTCAGAGGGCCTATAGAACTATGAAACTGATCCGATCACTGGGAGTAGGTGATACCACTCCCAGAGGGCCTCCAGGGTTCCTCCTGAACCGGTGGGTCAATGTAAACCAATCACTGAACGTGGATGTATCCAACTTTTCAGAGGGTCGATAGAACTAGGAAACTGATCCGATCACTGGGAGTGGGTGATACCACTCCCAGAGGGCCTCCAGGGTTCCTCCTGAACCGGTGGGTAATTTGTGAAGCCTTCTCTCCTTGAACCGGATATGATCTCATGTTCTTGAGAGTTTTATTGCTCCTTTGCATATTCTGCAAAAAATCAATTTCTAAACCGGCCAATATATTGAAATATGGTATCTGATAATAAACTTGTATGTATATGGGTTGCTTTCACAAGATTTTTTGCATATGGAAAAAGGGCTAAGCCCCCGGTTTACCGAGGGTGCCAGTTTATTCATTACTCATAATATATACATAGGATACATTGGAGCACGTAGCTCAAGTATAATATGGCCGTAAATGGGCGATGTTCCATGGCCTCTTCGTCTCCTCTTCTGATGTCCGTGAGTCCTTGTGTTCCCGAACGTCCACCAAGTAATATGAGCCGTTGTGTAGATTCTTGCTGACCACAAAGGGCCCTTCCCAAGGTGGGGATAGCTTGTGCATATCTGTTTGATCTTGGATGAGCCGGAGTACCAAGTCACCCTCCTGGAACGTCCTTGATCTAATCCGGCGGCTATGATATCTGCGCAAGTCTTGCTAATAAATCGCCGATCGTGTTGCAGCTATATCACGCTCTTCATCCAGCCGGTCTAAACTGTCCTGTCTTGACTCCTCGTTGATTGCTTCCACATAGGCCGTTACCCTTGGTGAGTCATGACGTATATCACTCGGAAGAACTGCTTCCGCACCATAAACCATGAAGAAAGGCGTGTAGCCTATAGACCGGTTTGGTGTAGTGTTAATACTCCAAAGAACAGATGGCAATTCCTCAACCCAACATCCCGGGGTTCTCTGCAAAGGTGTCATAAGCCGGGGTTTGATACCTCGCAAAATCTCCTGATTTGCCCTTTCGGCCTGACCGTTGGTCTAGCGGTGAGCCACAGAAGATACGTCTAAGCGAATATGTTCTCTTTGACAAAATTCCTTCATCTCACCCTTAGATAAGTTAGTACCATTGTCTGTGATGATGCTGTGCGGGAAGCCAAACCGGAAAATTACTTTTTTGATGAATTTGACTGCCGTCGCAGCATCACACTTGCTTATAGGCTCCGCTTCAACCCATTTTGTAAACTTGTCTACTGCCACTAGTAGATGAGTTTTCTGATCTTGGGATCGCTTGAAAGGCCCAACCATATCAAGCCCCCAAGTCGCGAATGGCCAAGTTATTGGTATCATCCGGAGTTCCTGTGCCGGAACCAAAGCACGTCTTGAGAATTTCTGACAAGCGTCACACTTCCGGACCAGATCTGCTGCATCTGCATGAGCAGTTAACCAATAGAAACCATGTCGGAATGCCTTAGCCACCAATGATTTTGAACCGGCATGATGACCACAATCCCCTTCATGAATCTCACGAAGAATCTCACAACCTTCCTCAGCTGACACACATCGCTGAAATACTCCAAAAGTACTGCGATGGTGAAGTTCTCCGTTTGCAATTGTCACGGACTTAGATTGCCGGATTATCTGTCGTGCTTCCTCTTCATCATCTGGCAACTCTCCTCGGCTCAGGTATGCCAAATAGGGTAGCGTCCAATCCGGAATAATATGGAGTGCTGCAACTAACTGTGCCTCTGGGTCCGGAACAGCTAGGTCTTCTTCCGTCGGTATCTGAACCGACGGACTGTGCAACTCATCCAAAAAGGTGTTTGGCGGCACCGGTTTACGTTGCGACCCTAGCCGGCTTAAAGCGTCAGCCGCTTCGTTCCTCCGCCGGTCTATATGATCCACCTGATATCCTTTAAAATATCCTGCGACTGCTTCAACCTCTCGTCTATAAGCCGCCATGAGGGGATCTCTTGAATCCCACTTGCCAGAAACTTGCTGTGCCACCAGATCCGAGTCGCCCAGGCACTTAACCCGGCTCAAGTTCATTTCCTTTGCTAGCCGCAAACCATGAAGTAATGCTTCATATTCCGCTGCATTATTAGTACAAGGAAACAATAAGCGGAGGACATAACAAAATTTATCACCTCTGGGGGAAGTTAAGACAACTCCAGCCCCCGAGCCCTCCAACTGTTTTGAACCGTCGAAGTGAATCGTCCAGTAAGTAAGATCCGGCTTCTCCTCAGGAGTCTGCAACTATGTCCAGTCATTGATGAAGTCTACCAATGCCTGAGATTTTATAGCAGTGCGTGGTACATATTTTAACTCATGCGGGCTGAGCTCAATGGCCCACTTTGCTACTCTGCCCGTAGCTTCCCTGTTCTGGATTATATCCCCCAACGGTGCTGAACTAACCATAGTTATTGGATGTCCTTGGAAATAGTGCTTCAGTTTCCGGTTTGCCATGAACACACCATATACTAACTTCTTCCAATGAGGGTATCTCTGCTTGGATTCAATGAGTACTTCACTTACATAATAAACCGGGCGCTGAACCGGGTGCTCCTTCCCTGCTTCCTTGCGCTCAACCACAATTGCAACGCTGACTGCTCGTGTATTAGCAGCAACATATAACAGCAAAGGCTTCTTGTCAATAGGAGCAGCAAAAACCGGTGGTTTTGCTAGCTGCCGTTTCAGATCCTCAAATGCTGCATTTGCCTCATCACTCCAGATAAACCGGTCTGTTTTCCTTAACATCTGGTAAAGCGGGATCGCCTTCTCTCCCAAGCGACTGATGAACCGGCTTAACGCTGTGATCCGGCCAGCTATGCGCTGAACATCGTTGATGCAAACCGGTTTAGTCAAAGACGTGATGGCCTTGATCTTCTCTGGGTTAGCTTCTATTCCTCTGTTTGAGACCAAGAATCCCAGTAGCTTACCAGCCGGAACACCAAAAGCACATTTTTCCGGATTAAGCATCATCCTGTAAGCCCGAAGATTATCAAAGGTTTCCTTGAGATCCTCTATCATTGTTCCTTCTTTCTTTGATTTGACCACAATGTCATCCACATAGGCATGAACGTTCCTCCCTATCTGCCCCTTCAAACAATTCTGAACGCAACGTTGATAAGTTGCCTGTGCACACTTAAGCCCAAAAGGCATAGACACATAGCAAAAAGCACCAAAAGGAGTTATGAAAGCTGTCTTCTCTTGGTCTTCCACCGCCATCTTGATCTGGTGATACCCTGAATATTCATCCAAAAAACTTAGCCGCTCACACCCCGCCGTGGCATCGATGATCTGATCGATGCGAGGTAGAGCAAAAGGATCAGTTGGGCAAGCTTTATTGAGGTCCGTGTAGTCCACACACATCCTCTACTTCCCATTCTTCTTTAAAACCAGCACCGGATTAGCCAACCACTCCGGGTGAAAAACTTCCACTATGAACCCTGTGGCCAAAAGTCTGGCCACTTCTTCTCCTATAGCCTTGCGCCTCTCTTCGTTGAAGCGGCGCAGATACTGTTTAACCGGTTTAAATTTCGGATCAATATTTAATTTGTGCTCAGCGAGTTCCCTCGGTATACCTGGCATGTCAGAAGGTTTCCATGCAAAGATATCCCGGTTCTCACGGATGAACTCGATGAGCGCGCTTTCCTATTTGGGATCAAGGTTAGCGCTAATAGTGAATTGCTTAGACGAATCTCCAGGCACAAAATCAACTTGCTTGGTCTCTTCAGCTGATTTAAACTTCAACGCCGGATCATGCTTGGTAGTTGGCTTCTTCAGTGGAGTCATATCTGCCGGATCAACATTATCTTTATAAAATTTTAACTCTTCTGTGGCACATACTGCTTCTGCATAAGCTGCATCACCTTCCTCACATTCCACTGCTATCTTGCGACTTCCATGTACCGTGATCGTGCCATTATGGCCCGGCATTTTAAGCTGCAAATAAACATAACACGGCCTAGCCATAAACTTAGCATAAACCGTCCTTCCAAACAGAGC
This sequence comes from Secale cereale, assembly GCA_902687465.1. Classification (NCBI taxonomy): domain Eukaryota; kingdom Viridiplantae; phylum Streptophyta; class Magnoliopsida; order Poales; family Poaceae; genus Secale; species Secale cereale. Next base: position 831,562,476 of record LR738711.1, on the reverse strand, counting down.
ATGATACGGACTCTTGATCTTGACGACTTCGAAAGTGATCATCTCTGACCTGGAATCATACTCGTTCCCAAAGGTAACTTCCAAATCAATTTTTCCTACTGGATAAGCTGACTTACCTGGGACTACTCCATGAAATACTGTATTTGATTGCCTCAGCTTTTTATCTGTCAGACCCATACGACGGAAAGTCTCATAATATAAGATATTGATACTGCTACCACCATCCATGAGAACTTTGGTGAATTTGTAACCCCCCACTTGAGGTGCTACCACCAAGGCTAAATGGCCCGGATTATCCACCCGCATTGGGTGGTCTTCTCTGCTCCATACGATGGGCTGCTCCGACCATCGAAGAAATTGCGGTGTCGCCGGTTCAACTGCATTAACAGCCCGCTTCAAAATCTTCTGATCTCTCTTACACAGACTTGTGGTGAAGACATGATATTGCCCACTGCTTAACTCCTTCGGATTACTCTGATATCCGGATTGCGGCTGCTGTTGCTGACGCTGTTGCTGCTGATTTCCCTGATTATTATAATTCCCTTGGCCCTGCTGCTGATTATTCTGATTATTGTAACCACCTTGATGATGTGATTGATTGCCCTAACCATTATAGTTTCCTTGATTATTTTGGCCGCCTGCCCGGTGTTGATAACCACCGTTATTGCCCCTATATCCTGATCCGGAGCTGTTCCCCTGATGACCCGGACCATAAAACCCAGGCCCTGAGCCGCCATTTGGGGGTCGATTAGGAGGATTGAAACGACCCGCTATTGCCTTCATAAGGGGTATGCACTCTCTCATGGTATGCTTCGCCACCTTCCCTTTTCCGCTATGCTTTGGACAAGGCTGATCTAACTCCTGATCCCAGCCAAAAGCTCCTCCGCCGGTTTGTGAAGATGGATCTCCCGGGCTACGCCGAAAACCCCCTTGAACTTGAGTGTTAGCCACGAAGTCTGAACCACCCTCTGCTTTCCGTTTGCCCAAAAAACTTGAAGTAACCGGATTGATTGGTGCCGGTTTACCAGACTTGCCAACCTTCCCAGCCTTGTATCCTTCTGCTTCCGGATACTTTGTGTTATCAGAGTCTCCGTATTTCACCAGGGCACTCATTAAAGTTCCCATATCATTGCAGTCCCTTTTAAGCCGTCCGAGTTTTAACTTTAAAGATTCAAACCGGCAATTGTTCTCCAACGTCACTATTGCCGTACTAGGATTAATACCATTCGAACAGTGTAAAATCTCTGCTACTCTCCGTACCCAAGCTGCTGTAGACTCCTGCTCTCCTTGCACACAAGCTGCTAGATCTATCACTGACATCGGCTGTTTGCATGTATCCTTGAAGTTTTTGATAAACTGACTGGGCAGTTCCCCCCATGACCCAATAGAGTTCGGGGGTAGAGCTTTCAGCCAAGTCCGGGCCGTGCCCTCGAGCATCATAGTAAAATATTTAGCACAAGCCGATTCATCCACGTCCAGCATCTCCATGGCCATCTCATAACTTTCAACCCAAGCTTCCGGTGCTAAATCGGCTGTGTAGTTAGGTACCTTGCGGGGCCCCTTGAAATCTTTGGGCAGCTTGACACTCCGTAAAGCGGGGACAAGACACTGCACCCCAAAGGAACTCGTCGTAACCCCTGTTTCTGCAGTGGCTGTGTGAACCGGCGTCGTTTGACGAATCTCCTCCCTGGCTCCTGACCTCACCTGGTTTATCTCCGGAGCTTGTACTGCCGCACCTGTCGGATTATCCTGCCTGCGCTCATGCCTCCTGCGTTCACTGCTAGATACTTCTGGCTCCTCCCAATGCCTAGTATAACTTCGGCTGGGACGTGGTGTTGAATGTAACCTCTCCCTGCTATGAGAATATGCCTGCTGCTGTATTAACGCCGTATTAAGTAGCTTCTGGACCCTGCGCGCCTCTATCGCCACCGGAGACGTTTCTTCCGCAGGTAAAGCGGCCAAACGCGCTGCTACTGCAGCGATGTTATCCAAATCCAAAGGGTTCGAATAATGACCTAGAGGGACAGAAACATAAGGTGCCGACGTAATCCGGCGCTCCCGCTCTGCGGTGGGTTGCTGAACCGGCTCCTCCCTGGCCGGGGGTGCCCTCCGGTTTGAAGCCGGATTGTTACTAGTCCCAGCCCCAGGTGTCCTGAACAGATTCGTCGCTTCATAAACCGGCGGTAAACGAGACTAGTACTTTCGTCCCCTTACTCCTTCCATAGAAGCTTGCTCCATCCTTAAGTAAAAGGCTTGATCATCCAATTCCGCTTGTCTCACCGCTATCATCTCTCTCTCTGCCTTCAGGTCTTCCTTTAACTGATCAATCCGGCCTTTCAACTGAAGGAGCTCTGCATCATGATGCGCTTTGTCTGCTGGAGCTACCGCTTCCACCGCTTTAGCTGTGAACTCCTCGATCAAGGTGGATAGAACTTCAGTAAGTGAGGGGGTTGAGCCGCTTCCCCCTGCACCAGCTTCCGATGTCGTCCTGTTCGACGGAGGCTGTGAACCGGCCATGAAAACCGCCACCCGGTTTGGCGGGCCAAAGGGGCCCGGAATACTGTTTCCATCGGACTCGCCCTCAGACCGGCCGTCCTGCAACTGAGTAGACAACTGTTGCACCATCAGATTCCGATCTGTCCTCGGCTCGACCTCTGTGGATTGCTCCAACGAACATGTGCTTCACGGCAGGCTGAATCCGGGCCGATCTCGCACGCTGAGCCGGCTCGATGATGTTGGGGAAGACGTCCGGCTCAAGCCCCGGTTCGCCGATTTTGTCGATGAAGACTTGGATGCTGCCGAAGGGAACCCGGTACCCATATTCGATCGAATCGGCTTCCGGTCCCCAACCTGCGTCGTCGATGTAGATCCGACCGCGGCGACTCTTGGTCATCCGGCCGATCGCGTAACCCTTGAGCCCTTCGAAGCTGCCCTTCAAGAACTCGAAACCATCGTGCGCAGGCCCCACGGTGGGCGCCAACTGTCGTGGAATTAGCACGGCAGATGTCCGGTTTAGCGGACTTGATGATGGAACCATCGCACGGGTTAGCTTGAAGGGGTTCATAGCACACAAAGGACACAGAAGGTTTATACTAGTTCGGCCACTTCGATGAAGGTAAAAGCCTACGTCTAGTTGGTTTGGTATTGCTTGGGCGTCGGATTACAGGGAGCGGATTCGCTTGCCTGCGTCTCGACGGGTTGATTGTTGCTTGCCCTTGAACCGTCGCCGGGTCGCCCCTTTATATAGAGGGTACGCCTGGTCCGGTTTACAGAGTCCCGAGGCCGGCTCATATCTGTGTCCGCCTCGGTCTCTGTCTTTTCTTCCTTATCTCTCAAGTTACATCACGGGGCGGTTTACAAACCTTAATTCTATACATGGGCCCTAAGATCTTTATGGGCCGTAGCCTTTACTAAATATTACAAACAAGTATAATATTAACAAAGCCGGTTTATACTAACCGGTTTATACCTGCTAGTCATATCCCTGACATTACCCCTGGAAGCAATTCACTTGGACAGTGATCTAACCTACGAGGAGAAGCCTGTTAAGATCCTCGAATTTTCGAGCAGAGTTACCCGCAGTAAGGTTATCAAGTTTTGCAAAGTTTAGTGGAGTCACCACACCGAGGAAGAAGCCACCTGGGAAGGAGAAGATGATCTACGCAAGGACCACCCACACCTGTTCTCTAGCCAAGTCGAATCTCGAGGGCGAGATTCATTCTAAGGGGGGTAGGTTTGTAACATCCCAAATTTTCAATTTGGGATGTTATACATAGATCATATTGCATTGCATGCTCTCTGCATTTTTGTTGTGGCGTTCCTCGAAATTCTAAGCAACTCAAGGACATACGGAGAGAGTTGGGAATTCTACCGTTTTTGTATTTGAGTTTACTCGAATACCGGTACGAGGACAGTGTGATTTTAATTATTTTTCCCTTCTAAAAATATTTCTAAATACAATATATGAGTGGAGATAATATGACTTCTCCAAAATAATAGAAATATTGGAGGAAAAATGTTAAAATCACTTTTGGTATTTTTTCTGGATTTATTTGCGATTTTATTTGCATAGGAAAAATGCTCGTTTTTCAAAATTGCATTTAGGTCCGGTAAAAATGTTTTGTCCTAAGTATTATTAGAGGACGGTGAAAATTTATTTCGGGATTTTTGGAGTCCGTTTAGTATTTCTTTCGTTAGTTTTTCTGCGCCAGGACTCCTTTAGAAAAAAAAAGTGCAAACCGACTTGGAGCCGTAGAGGCCCGGGACTCTGGGCTTTATAAGCCGCCGCCCCGGCCCGTCAGCCCCAAGCCGCCGCCCGCCCAGCCGCCCCGCGCCCCTTGCCCTAGCGCCGCCCCGCCGCTGCCCCAAGCCGCGCCGCCGCCGGACCTCCGGACCGCCGTCGCCGGGATCTCGCCGGAGTTTGCCGTTCGAGGTAGTTATCGGTTTTAAAAAAAACGATCGGTTTTCGTAAACCGTAGATCTGTTTTTTTATTAGGTTAGATAGGTTCGGTTTTTCGTCGGTTTAGCTAATTAGCGGACGTTCGTCCGTACGTTCGTTTTAACGAACGCTTTTCGTCCGTTAGCCGTAGACAGCGAACATTCGTTCGTTAGCCTATTCGTCAGTTTTCTTTTTCGGGGTTTTTATCCGCGATTATTCCGATCGCGATTTCTGTCCTGATCTTGTTTTTCGTTTTTCTTTTCGCTCGAGAGTCGGACTCAGGTGATTCAAAATCCCATATCTTCGCCTCGATGCCCTCTTTACGTTTCACCAACTTGAACAAAGTTTTGGCTACTGTAAAATTTGACTTTAGATCAATTAGTAACCGGAGCTCGTTTCTTCCGCGGTTTGAGTTTCGTTGCTTCTTTCGATTTGATTCTTTTTGCAAACCGGAGTTCTTAAGTTGAACTTTCTGGTTAGATCTGATCTTTTGGAGATTCGTTTGTGCATCATTACTTGTTCGCTTATGTATCCTATTGTTTGCTTGCGATAAAATACCCGGACTGTGAAGTGTGCTACTACGAGTCACTAGGTTTTGCGAATCGTTAGCAAGGCAAGTAACACTTTGATCATACTTTTATACCCAGTTTTTATGCATTAGATCAAACTCTCACACATTGCATGAGTAGGATCTCTTAACTTCTGGGACTGGGAAGTAGATTGTGGTAGAACCTATTACCTGCATTTCTTCCAAACCCTCGGGAGTTACTTCTACGTTTGCTTAGGTTGCTATGCTATGCTCGTAGACGTGGTTTGGGTTTGAGTGAAATCCATGACAGATGTGAGTTGTTAATTAAGGATTCAACTTAAGGTGGCTACTTGAATACACATCTGGGTGGATTGGTTGCAGGGCACCTGGGGAACCCAGTGTTGTCCTAGGAAATCCCGGGGTTCCGTGTGATTTTTCCTATGGAATGCCACCGAGGCTCAAAGGGATCATAAAACTATTCATGCTAGAAACTTCCGTGTGCAGCCACATGCCAATATGGGCTCTGGCATAGTTGAGTAAGTTGTGGGAAACCTTTCCGTGATGGGCTAGCAGATGTAGAGGGATTGTAGGTGTACCGGCCTATCTATCCGGTTAAGGGGACCTCTTCGAAAAGACTGTGTCTCGGTCATCCGTTTCTCAAACACCATGCAGTGCGAGAAACCAAAAGGAGGCGATCAAGTCTTGTGGGAAAAGTGCACAAACCTCTGCAGAGTGTACAAACTGATCATGATTAGTCGTGTCCCCGGTTATGGACATCTTGAGTATCAGGTACTTGAATTATTGGTTGATCTCATTACTCTATAATTTAATTTGTTGGGTTAATGATGAACTTTTAATTTGGGATTGAGTTGGGGGTACCTTCTCAATGATTTTCAACCAACATGATAGTTAAAATAAAATTTATTCCTTTGTTGTAGGGAAAAATTGGCTTTACGCAAAAACTTTAACCTTAGAGCGTCCACCACCCAAATATGCATATAGTATAGCCATTATTCTGTTACTTGCATCTCTTGTGTTATCTTGCCAGCATATTCCATGTGCTGACCCGTTTTCGGGCTGCAACATATTACGTTGCAGACTTTTCAGACGAGGAATAAGACGTACTAGGTCGTTTGTCATGCACTCAGCTATGTCGTTGGAGTTAATGGACTCACTTATCTTCCAAGCCTTCCGCTGTTATTTAGTTAGATGGCCTTAAGCCATAGATTTTGTAATAAGTTCTCCTTGGAGACATTCGATGTAATAAGTGTGTGATCGCCACTCTGTTATAAATCCTTCAAGTACTGTGTGTGTCAGGATTAACGATCCAGGGATGACACTGAACACAGAGACTTCGGTCCATTCGGATTGGGTCTCTACAACACCACAAGATTGAACCCAAAGCCAAGCACTTCTCCCATTGCAAGAACTATAGATCTAGTATGCCAAACCAAACCGATAATTCGAAGAGACTTGCAAGGATATTATAATCATACATACAAGAATTCAGAAAACAACCAAATATTACTCATAGATAATCTTGATCATAAACCCACAATTCATCGGATCTCGACAAACACACCGCAAAAAGATTACATCGAATAGATCTCCTCGTAGACCGAGGAGAACTTGGTATTGAGATCCAAAAAGAGAGAAGAAGCCATCTAGGTACTAACTATGGACCCGAAGGTCTGTGGTAAACTACTTACAACTCATGGTGAAGTGATGGTGTTGATGTAGAAGCACTCTGTGGAAGATCCCCCCTCCAGTGGAGCTCCGGAACAGGCCCCAAGATGGGATCTCACGGGAACAGAAGGTTGCGGCGGTGGAATTATGGTTTTCTCTGTTGCTTCGATGTTTTCACGGTACATGGGTATATATAGGAGGAAGGAGTATGTCGGTGGAGCAACGTGGGGCCCACGAGGGTGGGGGCGCGCCCAGGGGGAGGGGGCACGCCCTGGACCCTCATGGGCGCCACGTGTCCCCTCTGCCTTGGTTCTCAAGTCTCTCGTGAAGATATCATTCCAAAAATAACTCTCCCAAAGGTTTCATTCTGTTTGGACTCCGTTTGATATTCCTTTTCTGCGAAACCCTAAAATAGGCAAAAAACAGCAATCTGGACTGGGCCTTTGGGTTAATAGGTTAGTCCCAAAAATAATATAAATGTGTATAATAAAGCCCATTAAACATCGAAAACAACATATATAATAGCATGGAACAATAAAAAATTATAGATACGTTGGAGACGTATCAAGCATCCCCAAGCTTAATTCCTACTCATCCTCGAGTAGGTAAATGATAAAAACAGAATTTTTGATGTGGAATGCTAACCAACATAATTTTCAATGTAATTCTCTTTATTGTGGCATGAATGTTTAGATCCGAAAGATTCAAGACAAAAGTCTATATTGACATAAGTAATAATAATACTTCAAGCATACTAACAAAGCAATCATGTCTACTCAAAATAACATGGCCAAAGAAAGTTATCCCTACAAAATCATATAGTCTGGCTATGCTCTCTCTTCATCACACAAAATATTCATATCATGCACAACCCCGGTTTCAGCCAAGCAATTGTTTTCATACTCAATTTTTTCAAACCTTTCAACTTTCACGCAATACATGAGTGTGAGCCATGGATATAACACTATGGGTGGAATAGAGTGGTGGTTATGGAGAAGACAAAAAGGAGGAAGATAGTCTCACATCGACTAGGCGTATCAACGGGCTATGGAGATGCCCATCAATAGATATCAATGTGAGTGAGTAGGGATTGCCATGCAACGGATGCACTAGAGCTAAAAATGTATGAAAGCTCAACAAAAGAAACTAAGTGGGTGTGCATCCAACTTGTTTGCTCACGAAGACCTAGGGTATTTGAGGAAGCCCATCGTTGGTATATATAAGCCATGTTCTATAATGAAAATTTCCCACTAGCATATGAAAGTGGCTAAACATGAGACTCTCTATCATGAAGAACATGGTGCTACTTTTAAGCACAAGTGTGGAATAAAGATAGTAGCATTGTTTCTTTTTTTTTCCTTTATTTGGGCCTTTCTTTTTCTTGACCTTTCCTTCTTTTTTTTCTTTTTTTCCTTTGGGACAATGCTCTAATAATGATGATCATCACACTTATATTGATTTACAACTCGATATTACAACTCGATACTAGAACAAAGTATGACTCTATATGAATGCATCCAGTAGTGTACCAGGATGTGCAATGAATCAAGAGTGACATGTATGAAAAATTATGCATGGTGGCTTTGCCACAAATACGATGTCAACTACATGATCATGCATGGCAATAGGACAATATGAAGCGTGTCATATGAACGAAACGGTGTAAAGTTGCATGGCAATATATCTCAGAATGGCTATTGAAATGCCATGATAGGTAGGTATGGTGGCTGTTTTGAGGAAGGTATATGGTGGCTGTTTTTAGGAAGGTATATAGTGGGTGCATGGTACCGGCGAAAGTTGCACGTTACAAGAGAGGCTAGCAACGGTGCAAGGGTGAGAGTGCGTATAATCCATGGACTCAACATTAGTCATAAAGAACTCATATACTTATTGCAAAAATTTACGAGTCATCAAAACAAAGCAATCAACGCATGCTCCTAGGGGGGAGGTTGGTAGGAGTTAACCATCGTGCGCCCCCGACCTCCACACAAAGGATGACACTCTACAAATACCTCATGCTCTAACTTCATCACATAGTGGTTCACCATACGTACATGCTACGGGAATCACAAACTTTAACACAAGTATTTATCAATTTCATAATAACTCCACTAGCATGACTCTAATATCACTATCCCCATATCTCAAAACAATCATCAAGTATCAAACTTCTGATCATATTCAATGCACTTTTTATGAAAGTTTTTACTACATTCATCTTGGATGCCTATCATATTAGGACTAGTTTCATAACCCAAGCACATTACCATGCTGTTCTAAAAGACTCTCAAAAGGATATACGTGAAGCATGAGAGATCAACAATTTCTACAAAATAAAATCACCACCGTGCCCTAAAAGATATAAGTGAAGCACTAGAGCAGAACTATTTAGCTCAAAAGATATAAGTGAAGCACATAGAGTATTATAACAAATTCTAGACCATATTTATCTCTCTCAAAAAGGTGTGTCCATCAAGGATGCTTGTGGCAAACTAACAAGCAAAGACTCAAATCATACATGACGCTCCAAGAAAAACACATATCATGTGGTGAATAAAAATATAGTCCCGAGTATAGTTACCGATAGATGAAGACGAAAGAGGGGATGCCTTCCCGGGGCATCCCCAAGCTTAGGCTTTTGGTTGTCCTTGAATTTTACCTTGGGGTGCCTTGGGCATCCCCAATCTTAGGATCTAGCCACTCTTTGTTCCATAGTCCATCAAAGCCATACTCAAAACTTGAAAACTTCACAACACAAAACTTAACCAAAAATCGCGTGAGCTCCGTTAGTATAAGAAAACAAACCACCACTCAAAGGTACTGTAATTAACTCATTCTTTGTTTATATTGGTGTTAAACCTACTGTATTCCAACTTCTCTATGATTCATATCCTCCAATACTACTCATAGATTCATCAAAATAAGCAAACAACACACGAAAAACAGAATCTGTCAAAAACAGAACAGTCTGTAGTAATCTGTAACTTTCGCATACTTCTGTGACTCCAAAAAAATGAAATAAATTGGTAAACGTGAGTAATTTGTCTATTAATCATCTTCACAAAGAATCAACTAAATAGCACTCTCCAATAAAATCTGGTGACTATTCTCATGAGCGCTAAAGTTTCTGTTTTTTACAGCATGATCATATAAACTTCACACAAGTCTTCCCAAAGGTTCTACTTGGCACAAACACTAATTAAAACACAAAACCACATCTAAACAGAAGCTAGATGCAATATTTATTCCTAAACAGAAGCAAAAACAAAGAAAATAAAATTGGGTTGCCTCCCAACAAGCTTTTGCATATCATTAACACAATTGACATTAACAGAATTTACAAAAGTATCATTGCAATCATGTTTTTCATTAAAAGAGCTATTGTGAATCACTTCATAATTTTCTTCTTTCAACACTTCGTCACAATTTTCAGATTCACAAATTTGAAGCAAAACCTCATAAAGATAATCTAGTGCACTAAACTCACTAGCAATTGGTTCAACATAGTTGGATCTCTTAAAAAGATTAGCAAGTGGATGAGGATCCATAAATTAGCAAGCGAAAATGCAAGCTAATAGAGGGCACATAGCAACACAAGCAAACAGAAAAGCGAACGAAAAAGGGCGAATAAAATGGCAATGGTGAAGTGAGGGAGAGGAAAACGAGAGGCAAAAAATGTAATGCAAAGGATAAGGGTTTGTGATAGGTACTTGGTATCTGAATTTTGCATAAGCCTCCCCTGCAACGGCGCCATAAATTCTTCTTATTACTTCTCGAGCTTGCATTGTATTCCGTCGAAGAGGAAAGGGTGATGCAGTACAGTAGCGTAAGTATTTCCCTCAGTTTTTGAGAACCAAGGTATCAATCCAGTAGGAGACCACGCGCGAGTCCCTTGCACCTGCACAAACAAATAAGAATTTCGCAGCCAACACGATAATGGGTTGTCAATCCCTTTACGGTCACTTAGGAAAGTGAGATATGATAGATAGGATAGTTTGATATTTTTGGTATTTTTGGATATAAAAACAGAAAGTAAAAACAGCAAAGTAAAGTAGATCGTAGATTGATATGTTGAGAATAGACCCGGGGGCCATAGGTTTAACTAGTGGCTTCTCTCATGATAGCAGAATTCTACGGTGGGTGAACAAATTACTGTCGAGCAATTGATAGAAAAACGAATAATTATGAGAATATCTAGGCATGATCATTATATATAGGCATCACGTCCGTGACAAGTAGACCGAAACGATTCTGCATCTACTACTATTACTCCACACATCGACTTCTATCGAGCATGCATCTAGAGTATTAAGTTCATAAGAACAGAGTAATGCTATAAGCAAGATGACATGACGTAGAGGGATAAACTCAAGCAATATGATGAAAACCCCATCTTTTTATCCTCGATGGCAACAATACAATACGTGCCTTGCTGCCCCTACTGTCACTGGGAAAGGATACCGCAAGATTGAACCCAAAGCCAAGCACTTCTCCCATTGCAAGAACTATAGATCTAGTAGGCCAAACCAAACCAATAATTCGAAGAGACTTGCAAGGATATTATGATCACACATAAAAAGTTTAGAGAAGAACCAAATATCTTTCATAGTTAACCTTGATCATAAACTCACAATTCATCGGATCTCGACAAACACACCGCAAAAAGATTACATCGAATAGATCTCCTCGAAGACCGAGGAGAACTTGGTATTGAGATCCAAAAAGAGAGAAGAAGCCATCGAGGTACTAACTATGGACCCGAAGGTCTGTGGTAAACTACTCACAACTCATGGTGAGGCGAAGGTGTTGATGTAGAAGCACTCCGTGGAAGATCCCCCCTCCGGTAGAGCTCCGGAACAGGCCCCAAGATGGGATCTCACGAGAACAGAAGGTTGCGGCAGTGGAATTAGGGCTTTCTCTATTGCTTCGATGTTTTCAGGGTACATGGGTATATATAAAAGGAAGGAGTACATCGGTGTAGCAACATGGGGCCCACGAGGGTGGGGGCACGCCCTGGATCCTTGTGGGCGCCATGTGTCCCCTCTGCCTTGGTTCTCAAGTCTCTCGTGAAGATATCGTTCCAAAAATAACTCTCCCGAAGGTTTCATTCCGTTTGGACTCCGTTTGATATTCCTTTTCTGCGAAACCCTAAAATAGGCAAAAAAATAGCAATCTGGACTGGGCCCTTGGGTTCATAGGTTAGTCCCAAAAATAATATAAAAGTGTATAATAAAGCCCATTAAACATCCAAAACATCATATGTAATAGCATGGAACAATCAAAAATTATAGATACATTGGAGACGTACCAAGCTCCCAAGCGGCGGCTGCGGTCCGGTCTCACCGAAGTTGATGAAGACGGCGGGCGTAGGTGGTTCCAGGGGCTCCAACCAGTCTAGAGGGCACCAGTGAAGCACCACGGAGGCGTCGGAGAAGATGCATGAGCTCGAGGGGGTTGGATGAGCGGGGGCTAACAGAGGGGATCGCCTGCGAGCTCGAGTTCGAGGACGGCAGCCCGAGGACTGCCCGGCCGCGTTGCGGCTACCTACGGTGTTGTGATGGATGGTTGAGTGTGTGGTGATGCTTGGAGAGGTTGGGGGTCGTATTTATAGGCGAGGCAGGAGAGGGGCTCGGGGCTCTGCCGGAGTTCTCTGGAAGCGGCGCCTGGCGATGATTTGTGTTAGTGAGAGGGGGAGAAGTAGCCATGGATCACGCGACCACTATGGGCGAGCGGAGACGAGCACAGTGTGCGGTTGGCGACGAGCACAGTGTGTCGGTGTCCTGGGAACCAGGGTACCCAGACTTGCCTATCTGCAGGCCGCGACGCGCTCCTACAAGCGGCCTGGTACGGCCCACCTGATCGACCAGCTGCTCAAGACCCTCGTGGGGGGCCAGGCCTCGCGAGGAGAACGACGCCAAGACCCCCTCGGGAGCGGCCTTGGCAAGGCGTTCCGGAGGGGGGAGAATCCAAGGCTGAGCCTGCCTCAGGAGGAGGCAGTGAGGTCAGCAGTGACGCACCGCGCCAGCGAGTGCCAGCGCCCGCCAGCAGCATAGTTGCCATTTCGGTGCAAAGGAGACAGCGCAGCCGTTGGTTCCAAAGGAGCGGGGAAAATGTTTCCTCTTTGGTGCAACAAGACCGAAGACCGCAAGGACGATAAGGAGGATGTCACCGTCGAGCCCACCATCGTGTCACCGCCTGATCCTTTTGCAGGCGGAGACTACTTTTGTCAGGGTAGGAATGTCCTTGTGTTCCCCCTCAAATATGCCCGTTATGGAATCCCTTCCCGCCTAAACATTTCGGGGAAGAGGACCGTGGCCGCCTATATAAGTAGCTAGGACCTCCACTGAAAAGGAGAGAAACACACACACTCGACCATCACACAAGGAGCAAGAACACTAGCCTCCTGACCCTCCTGATCTCGCCTCCTGAGCTCAGGAACCCTTGTACCAGTTCATACTCTAGCTCACCCGGAGCCAATCCACCAAAGCAGGAAGTAGGGTATTACACCTCGCGGTGGCCCGAACCTGGATAAACTCTTGTGTATTTGTTCGTTGTTTGCTTGAATCCTTTCACCGAGACGAGAGCGAGGCGCTAGGTAGACGTGAGTGGGAGAGATCTTCGTTCACGCCCCTGTGTTCTAACTTAACGGGTTTTGCGGAGCCCTGAATCCGACATTTGGCACGCGAGGTAGGGGGCGTGTCGAAATCTTGACTCTCCGACGACCTCGCGTTCTCGTCACCGACCTTGCTCCACAGCCATGGTGGACACACGCCGAGCTCGCGCCGCCCGTCATGCTGCGAACGTCGCCCAGAAGGCGCCCACAGGCAATGGCGCACCGTTCCGCCCCAACTCGCCGGTCGCCAACGCCGCCACCGACCCGGCTGTCCACGAGCAGCAGGACTCCTCGCTGTGCTGTCCGTGCGGCGGGATGGCCACACGGCAACACCTTTACCCTCGCTGGTCCGCCACGGGCCGGTCTACCAGCAGCCCGCGCTATTGATGGCGCGGGAGCTCTTGCGCTACCGCCCGGCAGAAGATCTCTACGACGAGTGGCTCCACCGCATCACCGAGCTCATCAACGCAGCTGGGTAAGCGCCTGCACCAACGCACTCTTCGCGTCCTCCGTCGCCACCGGTGGCGAACGAGGGCCGTGGGGTCCCGGCTCCGCCTCACCCTCACCCCGCCGGCCAGGAGGGCCGGCGCGAGGCCCCTCGACGTGAACAACCCCGCAGAGCCCACGCCCGCGACGAGGAGAGTTGCCAGGTGATCCCACACCCACATGCAGGGGCTGGTTGGCCCCTGGCCCACAATGCCCAGACCGCGCGCCACAGGAGGTGGTGGTGCCAGCACCTCAAGAACCAGTGTCGCAGGTGCATGGGGCGCCTGTGATCATGAGCGTACGCGGGTGTGGCACCCTAGCTCCCGAGCTACGGCGCCTCGTCTGGCCCGGCAGGTTCAAGCCGGACCTGCCTCCGTGCTACAATGGCACCACCGACCCCATGAAGTTCCTCCAACTCTACGAGCTGAGCATCGAGGCGGCCAACGGCACTGAGCAGGTCATGGCGAACTGGTTCCCCATGGCTCTGAAGGACGGCACGTGCTCCTGGCTCCTGAACCTCCCGATGGGATCCATCTCCTCCTGGGGAGAGCTTCGCGAGCGCTTTGTCGCCAACTTCCAAGGCACCCGCGACCGAGCCCCGGCAGCTGCTGACCTACGTCGCATGAAGCAGCAGCCGGGAAAACCCCTGCAAAAGTACATCGAACGCTTCAACACCATGTGTCTCCGTATCCCCAGGGTCTCAGACGAGGCCATCATCTATGCGTTCTCCGATGGCGTCCGCGACGTCAGGATGAGAGAGGAGCTCGCCATCCACGAAGACCTGTGCACAGCCCTCGAGATGTTCAAGCTCGCGGCAAAGTGCGCCCGCGCGGAGGAAGGCCGCCTCTCCCTTCAGGAGCTGCCTGAGGTGGAGGCAGATGACAAGAAGACCAAGGCCAAGGAGTCGAAGCGCAAGGGACCCGCCGTGCTGGCTGCTGAGCCAGAAGTGAAGCGTGGCTGCGGCTACGATGACCTCCTCAGAGACAACTGACCGTACTGCGTCTTCCACAACGTCCACAGCCACAACACCAATGATTGCCACGAGCTCAGGGCGATGCACAGCGGGCGCGTCGGGTAGCGCCCTGAGCGCGACAACCGCGGCTAAGGCCGTGGAGGAGGCCAAGGAGGAGGACGTTGGGACGGCAGGAACTCGCGCCAAGGGTGGCATGAGCAGCCTCGCGAAGACCACTGGCAAGAGCAGCCTCGTGACGCCCCGTGGCGTGACCAGCCTCGTGAGGGTCGCCCTTAGGGCCACGGAGGCCTGCCTCCGCTGCCGCCACCGCCAAGGAGGAACAACGACGATCGCCAGGGAGACGGCGCAGGGGGCTTCCAGGAACCGCGTGCAGTCGCGTGCATTCTGGGAGGAGCTCATGCCCTGGCTTCTCACCGCATCTTCAAGCAGTTCGCCCGTGAGGTGAACGCGGCACTTCCCAGGCCTGACGCCGCGCGCAACCTCAGGTGGACCAAGCAAGTCATCGCCTTCGACCCCAAAGACCAGCTCAAGTGTACTGTGGCCCCAGGCGCACTCCCGATGCTCTGCACCCCGACCATCAGCAACGTCCTCGTGACCAAGACCCTCATCGACGGTGCGGCAGGGCTCAACGTTCTCTCCGTCCAGACCTTCGAGACACTCCAGGTTCCCTACGATCAGCTCCACCCCACCAAGCCATTCTACGGAGTCACGATGGCTCCACGCTCCCGATGGGGCAAGTCCGCCTCCCCGTCACCTTTAGAGACCGCGACAACTACCACACCGAGCTCATCGACTTCGACGTCGCCAACATCCGCCTCCCGTACAACGCCATCCTGGGGTATCCTACCCTTGCCAAGTTCATGGCGGCTACCCATCACGGCTACAACGTCCTCAAGATGCCCGGAAGCGGCGGAGTCATTACGATCGCCTCCGACGAGAAGGAAGCAGTGTGTTCCCTGGAGCGTGCCTACCAGACCACGGCGGTTGAATACCCCGGCGAGGATGAAGCCGTTCTCGCCCTGCAGGCCGCCCCCAAGAAGAAGAAGAACCTACCCATCAACGGACCTCAGGACACGGGGGCTCCCGACGACCTGGCCTCAGGACTCGCGCCTGCTGACGAGGCGCCTTCCACCCTTGCATAGGGAGGCGCGCTCGGTGCCCCTCTCGTGACGGGCTCGGGGGCTCTCCTCTGGAGTGTCCCTGAGCTGACCCATGCCCCGAGGGAGGTGTTCGAGCACCACCTACAAGCGTATCTTGATGCGCGTTTTTGTGAGCCCAACGCGAGCTGTCTAGCGCTAGGGGCTCAGGTCTTCATCGACCAAGTTACAGAGGAACTTCAGTACGCACGACTCATCCGCGGTGGGCGTAACCGCACAACCCCAAGTACACCTGCCCGCAGCCCGAGCGACTGCTTCCGTGTCTGCATCGACATCGCGGGTCTCAACCGAGCCGCTTCTCAGGAGCCCTTCTGGCCGACGGCGGTCGGCCGGAGGAGGGCCCTCCCCTGCAGCTACGTCCGCACGCTCTTCGGCTTCCGCAACGTAGCTACCACGTTCCAGCATCTCGTGCAGCAGGCCTTGGGGGCTCGGGAGGCTCAGTGGCAGGCGGTCCGGACGGAGTGGGAGCCGAACCCGCGCGACCACTGAGAGCCTCACGAGCCCCTGAGCCTCAGGAGCCCGACGATCCTCGGGAGCAACCCACACAGCTCGCGTCTTCAGCTACCCCAACTCTCCTTCGGCAAGTATCAGGTGACACTTCAGGTATCTAAACGAGGACGCCTCTCGGGCTGCATCATCCTCGGGCCGCTGGGGGCTGTCCCCCGCGGCTGTCTCCCTTTTTGCATGATCAAGGCCAGATTTATCTTTCCATTCGCATTATCTATATGCTTGGCGTCCTCACCGCCACTAAGGTCATGAGCCCTTGCGAGCCCACTCGTGACCGCCCCATGATTAAGCACTGGCACAACGTCTGTGCTCGGGTCCGTCCCTGCAGCATCGATAAACCCAAGGGCTGAGCTCTGCCTATCGAGCCATTTCCATGACGACACCTCCCATGGTCCTTGGTGCCTTGTTCTCGCATGGGCTAATCGTAGATGGGTAAGTAGGGGCCCGTGGTAGGTGCCTCGCTTATACGGGAACCGCGCGCCGGCTGTTTTTCTTTTGGATCGTGGCATGAGAAGACTGGGCACGGCGTCTATGCTCGGGTCCGTCCCTGCAGTGTCGATAAATCCAGCGGCTGAGCTCTGTCTTACGAGCCGGTCCCGCTAACGTCACCTCCTGGGGTCGCTGGTGCTGCGGCCTTCTCATGCAATGTCCCCTGGAAATGCACTCGGCGCAGGTTGACACAACACCTCTCTTTTCACATTTTACAGAAGAACACTCGGGCGCAACCCGCCTTAGGGTAGGGTCTCGTGAGTGATGCATAAGCTCACGAGAACTTCCTCAGGGTCGTTCAGCTCGTCCTGAGGAGGGCCCATATACACCTTGGCTATCCTACCGTGCTAGCCACATGTCAGGACGGGGCTGTACACGCCCCGGAGTCTCTCCCGGTGGGAGGCTCCCACCCA
Source organism: Secale cereale (assembly GCA_902687465.1). Taxonomy (NCBI): domain Eukaryota; kingdom Viridiplantae; phylum Streptophyta; class Magnoliopsida; order Poales; family Poaceae; genus Secale; species Secale cereale. The sequence goes on along the minus strand of LR738711.1, from coordinate 831,545,185 downwards.
CGGTCCAGTGGAAATACCAAGCTCTGCGCTGGTAGATCCAACCGAGGAGCGGTTATGCCCACGAACCAGTGGAAGCACCAAGCTCCGCACTGGCCGATACGACCGAGGCGTGGTTATGCCCACACCCCGCGCAAGTGTGGTAGCTCTATGCTCCACGCTAGTTATAAACAACTGAGGGTGGCCCCCAGTGGTCGCACCAACCTCAGTGAGCTTTTCAGCTCACGACGCTCACATCTTCTCCTTGGATGGGTGTCGCGAGGGGGGCTAGGCACGGGGGCTATGCTCAGGTCACGCCTGGCAGACGCCACCCTACCAGGTGCCCAGACACCTGGCCTTCTCGTGCCCCCATCCCAGGCGAAGGCTCGTGGGCAAGATATGGTGCTTGTTCTCCTTCATGAAGAGTCGTTCGTACATCAAGGGGGACCTCTGGGCATCACGACCGAGGGGCCTAACTGGCCACGTAGCCCCTCATCCCTTGAGCCTAGTTATGATGATAACCCCAGTCCTCCGGAGGGCTCAATGGTGATCGAGGTATGCGCGGGGTTGGGCCCTGCCAACGCTGAACGAAAATGGGATCGCTTGGACGTCAAGGGGGGACCCTTTGGGCATCGTGACCCAAGGGCCTCACTGACCACGTAGCCCCTCACCCCTTGAGTCTAGTTACTACGGTAACCCTGGCGTCCGGAGGGCTCAGCAACGAGTCTAGTTACTACGGTAACCCCGGTGCCCACAGGGCTCAGCGGCGGTCGGGGTATGCGCGGGGTTGGGCCCTGCCGACGCAGAGCACCCAAAGCAAACATGAAAGGAAGCAAGCATGGAATCATCTAGCTATTACAATAACATCAAGTTTTTTCAAATCCAACCAAGTCCTTACGCCTCCTCGAGGCACCTCTCTCACTAAACAGGATGATCAAGCATCACCGGGCGCAGCAGTGCCGGTCGTCTCCCCTTCGGCCGTGGTAATGGTAGACTGGAGGAACGCCTCCACCAGCAACGTGACCTTCGCCATCAGGGCCTCGCCAGCCGAGTTCTCCATGACTGCGGTCACGGGCTCGGACAACGAGGCCAGGTCAAGGGTGGGGTTGCGAAGACTTAGGTGGCTGCACACCTGCGTCAGGACCAAGGTAAGCAGCACACGGCCTTCAGCATCGGCTAACTAGCCAATCGCAGCCGTGACACCACGCAGGGACTCCACGAGCGCAGCAAGGAGCCCAGCGGGGCCTCCCTCAGGGGCGGCCAGCGGCTCCTTGAACCCTTCCCCGTAGGCGGCATGAAGCGTCTTGCGGGCCTCGAGGTCAAAGGCGGCAAGGTCCTCAGGACTCACCGTCGCCAAGGCTGCGAGAGCTTCCTCCTAGGCACGAGCGGCTTGGGCCGCCCTGGCCTGCTCGACCTCAACCTTCAGCTTCTCCAGGGCGGCACGGTCAGCAAGCTGCTCCTGCTGCAGCCGGGATGTCGCGGCCTTCTCCGCCTCAAGCTCCTTCTCCAACCCCTTGAGCTCCAGGGCGCGCTTAATGTCTTCCTCACGGAGGGCCCCCAGCTCACTCTCTGCCTTGAGGCAGCGCTTTTCAAAGAACGCGGCATCAGCTCACGCGGCGTCGCGAGCCAGCGCAGCCGCCGCAGCTTCCTCACGCCCCTTGGCAGCAACCGCCAAGGCCTGATCCCAGGAGGCCCGTGCAGACTCGTCTGCCAGGAGCCACCCTGTAATGCCCAGGATAGAGTTATACCTCCTACGTGTCGAGGCATGACTTAAAGGCATAAGTCCATCCTAGAATGATCTCAAGTTTCGTAATCTTTGCACATCTCATGTAAAAGAGGGGATTGTAAACATAAATAGTTGGCTTACACTCGCCACGTCACACAAATACAATGCAATTTTCAAACATCATACATTAAGAATATCACAACCCTCTAAGGGCAAAACCAAATGTCAAGATACCAAACTTAAATAACATCCACAGGCGGATCGAATCCTAGTAGGAGTCTCCACTACTGATCATCCGGATATCGAACATAGTACCGACTACGCTCCTCGTCGTACTCCCAATCCAGCTCGGTGCCATCACCTGGATAGCTCACAACTAGACCTGCATCTGGTGTGGTGAAGTAACTGTGAGCCACAGAGGACTCAGCAATCCCGTTCCCGGGTAACAAGACTATTTAAGCCTTGGGAGAGGATAAGGCTGAAGAAAAGAATAAGTGTCTGCAGCAGCAACTAGCAACTAGCTTACGTGAGTGAGAGCGAGAAGAGAAAGCCTCGGTCGAGAAGTGATCATGAAGTGATCCTAGCTACAAGCTCAACAAACATAACCCCTCCGTGTTCAACTCCCGAATCCCTATTCGGAAATTGACAGTCACGGAACACACGCTGGTAGTGTATTGAAACATTGTGTCAAGTTATCTACAACCGGATATTAACAAGCTCCCATCTGCCACATAACCGCGGACACGGCTTTCGAAAGATCATAACCCTGTAGGGGTGTTCCAACTTGACCCATTACAAGCCCACGATCCGCGGAGTCGCAACTCCAAAGTGGGAAGACCCGAGTATCCTCGGAATCCCGTGCTCAAGATATACCGAACTAAGGTAAGGCTAATCCAGCAAATCCTCCTGGCGTGTCGACACCCTGATAGTAGCCGCGCGTATCTAAGTCTCAGGACACGACCGGATGGGTGAAGCTACGGGTTTTTACCAGACCTTGAGTTTCCTCGAGGTGACCCCGCAGGCTCCCCGTTTCGGACCAACACTCATGTGGAGCACTGGCCCGGGGTTGTTGATTAAGAAAAAAAGGGTTTATAACTCCCTATTTAAGTTTAGTTTGTTATTAGGCAAATAGTACCAATGTTGGGACTTGCTGGAACAGACTTAGCACTTAGCGGTTTATCGAGGGGGTCCCATACACCCCAACCGTGTTAGGAACGCATAATCAAGGAGCATAACACCGGTTTATATGGTTCCTAACGGCATGAGTGGAACAAATCACCAAGCAAAAGGCTTAGCCTTCCACCCTTGCCAATATATAGATGATTTCATTTTAAGCATTTATATAGTGTGATATAACCCAACAAAACTTCAACATGAAGCAAGCATCTTCGATCTTCACCTGCAACTAGCAATGCTATAAGAAGGGCTGAGCGAAGCGTACTTAGCCAAGCAACGGTTTGCATAGGTAGGGTGGTTAAACATGGCAATGGTTACAAGTAGGAGGCTGACAGGAAGAACATGTGCATCGAGGCAAAACTATAGGTCGAGACTACTAGCAATAGGCAAAGATAGTAATGTTATCGGGGTTCGGTCATCTTGCCTGAAGAGAAGTCGTTCGGATCGTAAGAAGGGTCCCCGTGCTCAACCTCGTTGGTAACCACGTGCTCGTACTCGTACTCGGTCTCAGCTTCCGGCTCTAAACAATACAATCACACCAAGCACAAATCAACAAGATGCAATGCGCACTCGAAAAATGATGGATGCATGATGGATGCACTAAGGATGCACACGGAGCACGTAAAATAGCACTCAAGAAAAACACCTCAAAACATGATAACAATATCATATTATGAATCTACACAGAAAATCAATCAAGTTTCATATAAGACTCGCTGAAATCAGAGCTACGGGCTAAAAGTTATGCCCGAAACAAGAAATGAGCTAAAGCTGAAAATTACAGCAACATAGCAACTTCGGAGCACAAAATAATTAAGCTACAACACTCAAACAACATGGCAAAGAGCATGAACACAAACTAGACATATACTACAGCAATTAAGTCCAAAGGTGCACCCCCAAAGGAGTCACGGTTCAATAGCAATGAGCTTGGACATATTGAACTTGACAATAAAATTCTGGCAGCAGAATTTTATTGAAACTTTGGAGCAAAAGATAAACATGCTACAGCCACTCAAATAGGCATGTGAGGACATGAATGTAAATCCAACAATATATACTACAAGGAACAATCAAGATCCACTCCAAAACTAACATGGTTTGTCCTAGAGCAGCAAGCAAACATGGCATCGGAACGTTACAGATTTCAGACTTAGTGAAAATCCACTAAGTCCTAAAACAGCAATTTCATCATGGCATCTAAACGAGCAAGTTTAAGTCACCTCGAAACTAAACATGGCAAGTGGTAAGCACCTCATCAAAGTACACATGATGGTGATTCCGAAACATACAAGCATGCATCATTGAGATAAACACAACGATGGCAACGAGCTCAACAAGATGGCATTTCATAACAAGTGAAACAACATCACAGCCACATGGCACTTTGCAACAATGATAAACATGGCAAGAATAAATCTATCATGCAACCTATCACCAACAACATGTAGAGCATGGCAAGACGAACACGTGGACATGTCATTTGCATCATTCGGACAAACGAGCTAAAAGATATCACATGGCAAAGATGACATAAAAACATCACATATCAGCAGTTTATATCACGATGCACTCTTGCAACAGCAAAACAAGCACCTAGATGACTTCAAACATGCATGACACTAAAAGATAAAACGTAGTGCACGATCCCACGAACGTCTGGACATGCTATTTGCGCGAATCGGACAAACACACACAAAGTTAGAGCAAATTGAAATATGCATCAGACAATAAATAAACATGGACTTAGAGGATTTGGGGAGACAACCTCACATCCAGATCTGAAAAAAAAATGACGGGCCCGGCGGATCCGGTGCGGCCCGGCTGGAGGCAGAGCGAACGGGCCGCGGTGGGGGCGGCTGGCGCGGCCGGCCCAGCCGAGCGGAAGGGAGGCGGCCCGCGGGAAGCGGCCTGGCAACGGGAGGCGGGAGGCGGCTGGGCCCGCGGCGGTGAGGCGAGGCTCGGCTGGCCTGGCGCGGCCTAGGCGCGCGATGGCGACGCGGAGGCGGCGCGCTGGAGCTGGGCCTTCGGGCCGTTGCGGGAGGCGACGCGCTGACGAGTGGAGGGAGGCCCAGGGAGGGCGGCCTCGCTGGCGATCGGGACGGCGATGGGAGGTGGCCCGGCGAAGGCCCAGCGGACGGGCCGAGGAAGTGGTCCCGATTGGAGACCCAACGATCGGCGCGCGAAGCCTGGAGAAGGCTGCGGCCTCGGCGACGGTCGGTGGCGCGGGATCGAACGGAGGGAGGCTCGAGGGAGGAGGCCCACGACCGGATCGGAGGGAGGCCGAAGCTTCGAGGGCTGGATCTTCGAGGGGTTGACCTGGCGCGGGATCGAAGGAACTGGTCGGATCGACCGATCCCAGGCGATGGGAACGGCGCTGGCTTCGAGGGGAGAAGCCAAGTGGCTGTTTAGAGCTGGTGGATCTGAGAAAAATGAGGGGGGGGATCTAGAGGTAGGTGGAAGGAGGTAGGATGCCAAAAATAGACCTAGGGTGTCTATGTATCTCAGATCTGCTAGGGTTAGGGTTTGTGGGGGTTTTAGGAGCCCTCCGATCGCGATCCGACGAATCCGATCGCGGGGGAAGTTTAGAAGGGCCTAGGAGAAGGTAGTGGACTGCAGTAGGGGTGTTTCTGGGACACAAAGTGAAGGCACTTTGGACCCACACGAATAACTGATGGGATAGCCAACGGAGTCCAAACGCGACGAGATTTGAGAGGCGAGTTGCACACAACAAAACAACAACACACACAACAACCTCGCGGCACACCGGTAACGTTACACGCCCAAACAACAAAGTAGGCCTACGGGACGTCACGGACACGTGAGGGAGCTCCGGAACGCGAAACGGACAACGGGAACGAACGCGTGGAACCGGATGCAACCGACAACACAAATGCAATGCGATGCACATGTCTACATGATATGAATGAATGCCACACACTCACACAACAAAATGACGAAAACCCAAAAGACAAAGAACCCGGAATGGAAATAGATGAAGCCGGAGATATATTATATGCCCAAAAGGGAAAGTATTACATCCGTGGCATTACAAACTCTCCTCTACTACAAAAAGATCTCGTCCCGAGATCTAGGGATGGAAAAAGGAAGGGTACTCGGAACGAAGATGATCTTCTCGTTCCCACGTAGCCTCTCGGTCGGTGTGATGTGACCACTTGACTTTCAAGAATTTGATGGACTTGTTGCGGGTCTTGCGTTCGGTTTCTTCGAGAATTGCAACTGGGTGCTCTCGGTAGGACAGGTCTTGTTGAAGATCAATCTCTTCAAACGGAATCATGCGCTCAGGTGCCTTGAAGCATTTGCGAAGTTGACACACATGGAACACATCATGAACATTGGCGAAGTTGGGAGGGAGCTCCAGTTGATAGGCTAGATCGCCTCTTTTGCCAAGAATCTTGAAAGGCCCGACGTATCTAGGAGCAAGCTTTCCTTTGATACCGAATCTTTGGGTGCCTTTCATCGGAGAAACACGGAGATAAACATGATCATCAATGTTAAATGCCAAATTACGATGCTTGCCGTCATAGTAGCTCTTCTGACGCGACTGAGCGGCCTTGAGATTCTCACTTATGACTTTGCACATTTCTTCGGTTTCTGAGATCAAGTCATTGCCAAGAAGTTGACGTTCGCCTGTTTCAGACCAGTTGAGAGGGGTACGGCACTTTCTGCCATAGAGGATTTCAAACGGAGCTTTGCCTGCACTTGCTTGAAAGCTGTTGTTGTAAGAGAACTCGGCAAATGGAAGGCAGTCTTCCCATTTCATGCCAAAGGAGATGACACAGGCTCTGAGCATATCTTCTAGAATCTGATTCACGCGCTCGACTTGACCACTAGTCTGAGGGTGAAAAGCTGTGCTGAACCTGATCTTAGTGCCCATGGCGGACTGAAAGGAGTCCCAGAACCTTGAAGTGAACAAACATCCACGGTCTGAGGATATAACTTGAGGAATGCCATGTAAAGACACAATTCTGGAAGTGTACAGCTCTGCCAATTGAGCTGCATTGATTGATTCTTTGACTGGAAGAAAGTGAGCGACTTTGGTAAGCTTGTCAATCACCACGAAGATAGCATCATTCCCTTTATTGGATTTAGGAAAGCCAGTGACGAAGTCCATTTCAATGTGGTCGAACTTCCACTCGGGAATAGGAAGAGGTTGGAGAAGACCGGCTGGACGTTGATGTTCTGCTTTCACTCTTCTACAAACATCACATTCATTCACGAATTGGGCAATCTCCCTTTTCATGTGTGTCCACCAGTAAGACTGCTTGAGGTCTTGGTACATCTTGGAACTGCCAGGATGAATGGAAAGGAGAGAATCATGTGCTTCTTCCATTATGAGCTTCCTGAGATCACCTTTGGGAACAACGAGTCTGTCCTCGAAGAACAAGGTATCTCTCTCATCAACACGGAAGCACTTGTATTTTGGAGTGCCCTTTGTAATACCATGTTTCACCTTCTTCACCATGGTATCCCTGAGTTGGGCCTCACGGACCTGATCTTCCAAGGTAGGAGCAACTTGAAGATTTGCAAGAAAACCCTGCGGAACAACTTGGAGGTTGAGTTTCCTGAATGCTTCACAAAGCTCAGGCTGGTACGGCTTGATAAGAAGGCTGTTGCAATATGCCTTTCTGCTCAAAGCATCTGCAATCACATTCGCCTTGCCGGGAGTGTATTCAATGCTGGGATTATACTCTTGGATCATTTCAACCCAACGAGTCTAGCGGAGGTTCAGATGCGGCTGTGTGAAAATGTACTTCAAGCTCTTGTGATCAGTGAAGATGTCGACCTTTCTGCCCAACAACAGATGTCTCCACGTAATCAAAGCAAGTACCACAGCTGCTAGCTCGAGATCATGTGTGCGATAGTTCTTCTCACTTGGCTTGAGCTGACGAGAAGTGTATGCCACAATTCTCTTATCTTGCATAAGCACACCACCAAGACCTTGAAGAGAAGCATCACAGAATACTTCATAGGGCTTGGATTCATCTGGAGGAGTCAGAACTGGAGCAAAGACGAGCTTTTCTTTGAGAGTTTTGAATGCCACTTCACACTCTGAAGACCAAAAGTATTTGACATTCTTTTGAAGCAAGTTGGAAAGAGGCTTGGCAATCTTGGAGAAGTTCTCGACGAACCTTCTACAATAGCTAGCAAGACCCAGAAAACTGCGGAGCTGCTTGACGTTCTGAGGAGCTTCCCAGTTGACAATTGCTTCAACTTTCTCGGGATTAACCGCAATACCGTCAGCTGAGATGATGTGGCCCATGTACAAAACCTTATCGAGCCAAAACTCGCACTTGGAGAACTTGGCATAGAATTTATGCTCTCGGAGTCGATCAAGAACCAGACGTAAATGCTTTTCGTGATCTTCTTCATTCTTGGAAAACACCATAATATCATCTAGATACACAAGCACAAACTCGCCAGTATAGGGGTTGAAGATGTAATGCATCATCCTCGAAAAGGTAGGAGGAGCATTGGCGAGACCAAAAGACATGACGGTATACTCGTATGAACCGTAGCTCGTTCTGAAGGCCGTCTTGGGAATGTCTTCCTCGCGAATGCGAATTTGATGATAGCCCATTCGGAGGTCGAGCTTAGAGAACACTTTAGCTCCTTTGAGCTGCTCGAAGAGTTCGTTGATGTTGGGGAGCGGATACTTGTTCTTTATTGTCTTCTTGTTCAATGGCCGGTAATCAACACAGAGACACTCCGTGCCATCTTTCTTCTTGACAAATAAGACACCACAACCCCAAGGAGACGTACTAGGCGTGATGAGACCCATACTCTCATGTTTATCAAGCTGCTTCTTCAATTCCTTCAATTCATCCGGAGGGAGCTTGTACGGACGCCGGCATGCTGGCTCAGTACCTGGCTCGAGTTCAATAACGAATTCCACCTGACGGTGTGGAGGCATGCCTGGAAGTTCTTCAGGAAAGACATCTTGATATTCGTTCACCATCGGAATTTGAGATATGGCATTAATTTTGCCCTTATCATTGAGAGAGAAAAGCCTGATAGTGTTATCCCTGGAGGCGAAGATAATCACATCTTCATCAGAATGAGTCATCTTGACTTCCTTTTGAGCACAATCAATGTGAGGATCATGCTGAGAAAGCCAATCCATTCCGAGGATGAGGTCGATGTCGGAATTACCAAGAACCACCGGAGAAGCCAAAAATCGATAATCACCCATGCGAATAGAAACATCCGGAGCAAATATGTTGGAAGACATACGTCTCCCCGGAGAAATAACTTGCAACTTCTGAGGCAGACTTTGGATGTCAACATTATGCTTGGATGCAAATGGTTGAGACATGAAAGAACATGAAGCACCCGAATCAAACAAAACTTTAGCAGGGATAGAGTTCACTGGAAGGTTACCCAAAATGACATCAGAAGAATTCTCCGCTTGTGCTGCATTCATCAGATTGACCCTTGCTGCCTTTGGATCATGCCTGACAATAGCTGAACTCACAGGTGGAGGAGGTGGAAGACGCTTCGGATTCGGACATCTGTTGGCATAGTGACCTTTCTGAGTGCATTTGGTGCAAGTCACTTCTGAGAGAGGACGGAAATGAGAACCACTTGACTTGGAGCCTTGAGACTGAAACTGCTTCTTTGACTGGTTGCTCGGGTTGGGTGGGTGGGAGAAACCACGTCCACTAGAGTTCTTGTTGTTGGAGTTGTTGCTGGAGTTGTTGTATGGAGCTCGAATCACTGGAGGAGGAGGAAGCCAGAATTTCTGTTGTTTCGCAGCCAACTGAGATGATGAGGAAGAGTGAACGGCATCTCGAATTCTCTTCTTAGAAGCCTCCATCTTAAGCTGAGCTGCCTCTTGTTTCAAAGCCATGTTATAGAACTTGTCGAATTCATCCGGCTCGAACAAGGTGAGAGCAAGCTGAAGTTCATCTTTGAGGCCTCCACGGAACTGGTAGATTTTGCTCTTGGCATCAGGAATGTCTTGCTTAGCATAGCGGGCAAGGTTTTGGAACTTGACATTATACTGATAGACTGTCATGGAGCCCTGCTTCAGGTTGCGGAATTGGTCACGCATACCCTCGATGACACTTGTAGGAATGTGGTGCGAGCAAAAATCCTTGCAGAAATTCTCCCAAGAGATCACTTGACCTAGCCTGGAGTCTTTGTACTGCTGCCACCAGTCAGCTGCTTGATCTTTCAGTTGGAAGGCTGCAAACTTCACATAATCATCTTCCTTCACGTTACTGCACTCAAAATGCTTCTTTATGTCGGTTAACCAATCTTCAGCATCAAGAGGGTCGACACAGTAACTGAAAGCTTTAGGATTGTTGGCCAAGAACTGGTTGAGAGTAGCATGGTGCTGCTGGTTGAAGAAATTGCCTTGATTCCCTGGAACACCCTGATTAGCTTGATTAGCTTGCATCTGCTGCATCATCTGCATCAACAACTGGGTGTTCTGAGCTGTAGTCTGCATAATCGCTCTCCAAGCCTCAGGCGGAGGAGGAGGGGAAGGAGGACGATCTGGGACCTCTTCCACCTCTGGGTTAGCGTTGGGAACCTTTTTCGGAGCCATCCTGAAATAGATGACCACGAATCAGCAATTGATTGACAGAAGGTATAAGCTGAATCAATGGAATGAATTGCAACAAGTCTTCACAATAATCATTCGAACAATAAGAACGAATGAAATCATTCGAACAAGAGGAACGAATGAAATTCTAAGTTTAATGATAACATCAATCTTCACGAGAAGCCACATAGGGATCAAAAGGTAAAATAAGAAAACAACAAGGTACAGACGGGAACAAACACAAGATAGGAGCTTCGTTCTAACATCTTTGTGCTGAAAGCATATGAACGTGTTACGAAAAGGTTTTGCAATCCCCGGATCAGCATAGCCAAGGACCCTTTAAGATGCAACTCCTGATAGTAACATCGGTCATGAACCACTTCACTCAATGTAGAACCCCGAACTCACTAACCTGCATTCGTTGGAAGAATGCCTACGATCTACTGGATAAACCCACCTATAAATTTCCGAAAGATTCCAGTTATGCAATCAGGTGTTGGGGATACACGGGAAGCACCGCGCAATCAACTCTAAACCTACATCCAGGTGTATCCATCCTTCAACACATAACCAGTCTTTCTCGGAAACTGTGTACCTCGGACCTTCGAAAAGCATCCACTATAACAAGCTATGGCAATACTCCCGAACTACCTCCCCAGTACTGGGTGATGTCGGGGTTATCTTGCCACTGGCCGTATAGGAGAGATTTTCGATGTCGGCCGTCTTAAGTATTTAGTACTGCCGTGATATGCTTGTGACAACAATACCCCGAAGCTCAACTCCCCGGGACACTGCCACAACCCCTAATGTCAGGAGGCATCGAGAACAATATCCTCGTCACAAGAACATCGAAACAATCCCAGAATACTCGCGGGATTCCTAAAAAAAATTGGTGCAATTTTTGAAAGTAGGAGAGACAAGAGTAGTCGTCAGGAGTCCTCACCAGAGAGAAAGGGGATGAGAAGCAAAGAAATCCTACTCTCCGATATAATATAGGACTCAAAATGTTTTCAGTGTGTGCCTAGACTCGACCGTCAACGATTCGATCAAACAGTGGGGGCTCCTAGGTCGGAGAAGGCTCTGATACCAACTTGTAATGCCCAGGATGGAGTTATACCTCCTACGTGTCGAGGCACGACTTAAAGGCATAAGTCCATCCTAGAATGATCTCAAGTTTGGTAATCTTTGCACATCTCATGTAAAAGAGGGGATTGTAAACATAAATAGTTGGCTTACACTCGCCACGTCACACAAATACAATGCAAGTCTCAAACATCATACATTAAGAATATCACAACCCTCTAAGGGCAAAACCAAATGTCAAGATACCAAACTTAAATAACATCCACAGGCGGATCGAATCCTAGTAGGAGTCTCCACTACTGATCATCCGGATATCGAACATAGTACCGACTACGCTCCTCGTCGTACTCCCAATCCAGCTCGGTGCCATCACCTGGATAGCTCACAAATGGACCTGCATCTGGTGTGGTGAAGTAACTGTGAGCCACAGAGGACTCAGCAATCCCGTTCCCGGGTAACAAGACTATTTAAGCCTTGGGAGATGATAAGGCTGAAGAAAAGAATAAGTGTCTGCAGCAGCAACTAGCAACTAGCTTACGTGAGTGAGAGCGAGAAGAGAAAGCCTCGGTCGAGAAGTGATCACGAAGTGATCCTAGCTACAAGCTCAACAAACATAACCCCTCCGTGTTCAACTCCCGAATCCCTATTCGGAAATTGACAGTCACGGAACACACGCTGGTAGTGTATTGAAACATTGTGTCAAGTTATCTACAACCGGATATTAACAAGCTCCCATCTGCCACATAACCGCGGGCACGGCTTTCGAAAGTTCATAACCCTGAAGGGGTGTTCCAATTTAACCCATTACAAGCCCACGATCCGCGGAGTCGCAACTCCAAAGTGGGAAGACCCGAGTATCCTCGGAATCCCGTGCTCAAGATATACCGAACTAAGGTAAGGCTAATCCAGCAAATCCTCCCAGCGTGTCGACACCCTGATAGTAGCCGCGCGTATCTAAGTCTCAGGACACGACCGGATAGGTGAAGCTACGGGTTTATACCAGACCTTGAGTTTCCTCGAGGTGGCCCCGCAGGCTCCTCGTTTCGGACCAACACTCATGTGGAGCACTGGCCCGGGGTTGTTGATTAAGAAAAAAAGGGTTTATAACTCCCTATGCAAGTTTAGTTTGTTATTAGGCAAATAGTACCAATGTTGGGACTTGCTGGAAAAGACTTAGCACTTAGCGGTTTATCGAGGGGGTCCCATACACCCCAACCGTGTTAGGAACGCATAATCAAGGAACATAACACCGGTTTATACGGTTCCTAACGGCATGAGTGGAACAAATCACCAAGCAAAAGGCTTAGCCTTTCACCCTTGCCAATATATAGATGATTTCATTTTAAGCATTTATATACTGTGATATAACCCAACAAAACTTCAACATGAAGCAAGCATCTTCGATCTTCACCTACAACTAGCAATGCTATAAGAAGGGCTGAGCGAAGCGTACTTAGCCAAGCAACGGTTTGCATAGGTAGGGTGGTTAAACATGGCAATGGTTACAAGTAGGAGGCTGACAGGAAGAACATGTGCATCGAGGCAAAACTATAGGTCGAGACTACTAGCAATAGGCAAAGATAGTAATGTTATCGGGGTTCGGTCATCTTGCCTGAAGAGAAGTCATTCGGATCGTAAGAAGGGTCCCCGTGCTCAACCTCGTTGGTAACCTCGTGCTCGTACTCGTACTCGGTCTCAGCTTCCGGCTCTAAACAATACAATCACACCAAGCACAAATCAACAAGATGCAATGCGCACTCGAAAAATGATGGATGCATGATGGATGCACTAAGGATGCACACGGAGCACGTAAAATAGCACTCAAGAAAAACACCTCAAAACATGATAACAATATCATATTATGAATCTACACAGAAAATCAATCAAGTTTCATATAAGACTCGCTGAAATCGGAGCTACGGGCTAAAAGTTATGCCCGAAACAAGAAATGAGCTAAAGCTGAAAATTACAGCAACATAGCAACTTCGGAGCACAAAATAATTAAGCTACAGCACTCAAACAACATGGCAAAGAGCATGAACACAAACTAGACATATACTACAGCAATTAAGTCCAAAGGTGCACCCCCAAAGGAGTCACGGTTCAATAGCAATGAGCTTGGACATATTGAACTTGACAATAAAATTCTGGCAGCAGAATTTTATTGAAACTTTGGAGCAAAAGATAAACATGCTACAGCCACTCAAATAGGCATGTGAGGACATGAATGTAAATCCAACAATATATACTACAAGGAACAATCAAGATCCACTCCAAAACTAACATGGTTTGTCCTAGAGCAGCAAGCAAACATGGCATCGGAACGTTACAGATTTCAGACTTAGTGAAAATCCACTAAGTCCTAAAACAGCAATTTCATCATGGCATCTAAACGAGCAAGTTTAAGTCACCTCGAAACTAAACATGGCAAGTGGTAAGCACCTCATCAAAGTACACATGATGGTGATTCCGAAACATACAAGCATGCATCATTGAGATAAACACAACGATGGCAACGAGCTCAACAAGATGGCATTTCATAACAAGTGAAACAACATCACAGCCACATGGCAATTTGCAACAATGATAAACATGGCAAGAATAAATCTATCATGCAACCTATCACCAACAACATGTAGAGCATGGCAAGACGAACACGTGGACATGTCATTTGCATCATTCGGACAAACGAGCTAAAAGATATCACATGGCAAAGATGACATAAAAACATCACATATCAGCAGTTTATATCACGATGCACTCTTGCAACAGCAAAACAAGCACCTAGATGACTTCAAACATGCATGACACTAAAAGATAAAACGTAGTGCACGATCCCACGAACGTCTGGACATGCTATTTGCGCGAATCGGACAAACACACACAAAGTTAGAGCAGATTGAAATATGCATCAGACAATAAATAAACAGGGACTTAGAGGATTTGGGGAGACAACCTCAGATCCAGATCTGAAAAAAAAATGACGGGCCCGGCGGATCCGGTGCGGCCCGGCTGGAGGCAGAGCGAACGGGCCGCGGTGGGGGCGGCTGGCGCGGCCGGCCCAGCCAAGCGGAAGGGAGGCGGCCCGCGGGAAGCGGCCTGGCAACGGGAGGCGGGAGGCGGCTGGGCCCGCGGCGGTGAGGCAAGGCCCGGCTGGCCTGGCGCGGCCTAGGCGCGCGATGGCGACGCGGAGGCGGCGCGTTGGAGCTGGGCCTTCGGGCCGTTGCGGGAGGCGACGCGCTGACGAGTGGAGGGAGGCCCAGGGAGGGCGGCCTCGCTGGCGATCGGGACGGTGATGAGAGGTGGCCCGGCGAAGGCCCAGCGGACGGGCCGAGGAAGTGGTCCCGATTGGAGACCCAACGATCGGCGCGCGAAGCCTGGAGAAGGCTGCGGCCTCGGCGACGGTCGGTGGCGCGGGATCGAACGGAGGGAGGCTCGAGGGAGGAGGCCCACGGCCGGATCGGAGGGAGGCCGAAGCTTCGAGGGCTGGATCTTCGAGGGGTTGACCTGGCGCGGGATCGAAGGAACTGGTCGGATCGACCGATCCCAGGCGATGGGAACGGCGCTGGCTTCGAGGGGAGAAGCCAAGTGGCTGTTTAGAGCTGGTGGATCTGAGAAAAATGAGGGGGGGGATCTAGAGGTAGGTGGAAGGAGGTAGGATGCCAAAAATAGACCTAGGGGGTCTATATATCTCAGATCTGCTAGGGTTAGGGTTTGTGGGGGTTTTAGGAGCCCTCCGATCTCGATCCGACGGATCCGATCGCGGGGGAAGTTTAGAAGGGCCTAGGAGAAGGTAGTGGACTGCAGTAGGGGTGTTTCTGGGACACAAAGTGAAGGCACTTTGGACCCACACGAATAACTGATGGGATAGCCAACGGAGTCCAAACGCGACGAGATTTGAGAGGCGAGTTGCACACAACAAAACAACAACACACACAACAACCTCGCGGCACACCGGTAACGTTACACGCCCAAACAACAAAGTAGGCTACGGGACGTCACGGACACGTGAGGGAGCTCCGGAACGCGAAACGGACAACGGGAACGAACGCGTGGAACCGGATGCAACCGACAACACAAATGCAATGCGATGCACATGTCTACATGATATGAATGAATGCCACACACTCACACAACAAAATGACGAAAACCCAAAAGACAAAGAACCCGGAATGGAAATAGATGAAGCCGGAGATATATTATATGCCCAAAAGGGAAAGTATTACATCCGTGGCATTACAAACTCTCCTCTACTACAAAAAGATCTCGTCCCGAGATCTAGGGCTGGAAAAAGGAAGGGTACTCGGAACGAAGATGATCTTCTCGTTCCCACATAGCCTCTCGGTCGGTGTGATGTGACCACTTGACTTTCAAGAATTTGATGGACTTGTTGCGGGTCTTGCGTTCGGTTTCTTCGAGAATTGCAACTGGGTGCTCTCGGTAGGACAGGTCTTGTTGAAGATCAATCTCTTCAAACGGAATCATGCGCTCAGGTGCCTTGAAGCATTTGCGAAGTTGAGACACATGGAACACATCATGAACATTGGCGAAGTTGGGAGGGAGCTCCAGTTGATAGGCTAGATCGCCTCTTTTGCCAAGAATCTTGAAAGGCCCGACGTATCTAGGAGCAAGCTTTCCTTTGATACCGAATCTTTGGGTGCCTTTCATCGGAGAAACACGGAGATAAACATGATCATCAATGTTGAATGCCAAATCACGATGCTTGCCGTCATAGTAGCTCTTCTGACGCGACTGAGCGGCCTTGAGATTCTCACTTATGACTTTGCACATTTCTTCGGCTTCTGAGATCAAGTCATTGCCAAGAAGTTGACGTTCGCCTGTTTCAGACCAGTTGAGAGGGGTACGGCACTTTCTGCCATAGAGGATTTCAAACGGAGCTTTGCCTGCACTTGCTTGAAAGCTGTTGTTGTAAGAGAACTCGGCAAATGGAAGGCAGTCTTCCCATTTCATGCCAAAGAAGATGACACGGGCTCTGAGCATATCTTCTAGAATCTGATTCACGCGCTCGACTTGACCACTAGTCTGAGGGTGAAAAGCTGTGCTGAACCTGATCTTAGTGCCCATGGCGGACTGAAAGGAGTCCCAGAACCTTGAAGTGAACAAACTTCCACGGTCTGAGGATATAACTTGAGGAATGCCATGTAAAGACACAATTCTGGAAGTGTATAGCTCTGCCAATTGAGCTGCATTGATTGATTCTTTGACTGGAAGAAAGTGAGCGACTTTGGTAAGCTTGTCAATCACCACGAAGATAGCATCATTCCCTTTCTTGGATTTAGGAAAGCCAGTGACGAAGTCCATTTCAATGTGGTCGAACTTCCACTCGGGAATAGGAAGAGGTTGGAGAAGACCGGCTGGACGTTGATGTTCTGCTTTCACTCTTCTGCAAACATCACATTCATTCACGAATTGGGCAATCTCCCTTTTCATGCGTGTCCACCAGTAAGACTGCTTGAGGTCTTGGTACATCTTGGAACTGCCAGGATGAATGGAAAGGAGAGAATCATGTGCTTCTTCCATTATGAGCTTCCTGAGATCACCTTTGGGAACAACGAGTCTGTCCTCGAAGAACAAGGTATCTCTCTCATCAACACGGAAGCACTTGTATTTTGGAGTGCCTTTTGCAATACCATGTTTCACCTTATTCACCATGGTATCCCTGAGTTGGGCCTCACGGACCTGATCTTCCAAGGTAGGAGCAACTTGAAGATTTGCAAGAAAACCCTGCGGAACAACTTGGAGGTTGAGTTTCCTGAATGCTTCACAAAGCTCAGGCTGGTACGGCTTGATAAGAAGGCTGTTGCAATATGCCTTTCTGCTCAAAGAATCTGCAATCACATTCGCCTTGTCAGGAGTGTATTCAATGCTGTGATTATACTCTTGGATCATTTCAACCCAACGAGTCTAGCGGAGGTTCAGATGCGGCTGTGTGAAAATGTACTTCAAGCTCTTGTGATCAATGAAGATGTCGACCTTTCTGCCCAACAACAGATGTCTCCACGTAATCAAAGCATGTACCACAGCTGCTAGCTCGAGATCATGTGTGGGATAGTTCTTCTCACTTGGCTTGAGCTGACGAGAAGTGTATGCCACAATTCTCTTATCTTGCATAAGCACACCACCAAGACCTTGAAGAGAAGCATCACAGAATACTTCATAGGGCTTGGATTCATCTGGAGGAGTCAGAACTGGAGCAGAGACGAGCTTTTCTTTGAGAGTTTTGAATGCCACTTCACACTCTGAAGACCAAAAGTATTTGACATTCTTCTGAAGCAAGTTGGAAAGAGGCTTGGCAATCTTGGAGAAGTTCTCGACGAACCTTCTACAATAGCTGGCAAGACCCAGAAAACTGCGGAGCTGCTTGACGTTCTGAGGAGCTTCCCAGTTGACAATTGCTTCAACTTTCTCGGGATTAACCGCAATACCGTCAGCTGAGATGATGTGGCCCAGGTACAAAACCTTATCGAGCCAAAACTCGCACTTGGAGAACTTGGCATAGAATTTATGCTCTCGGAGTCGATCAAGAACCAGACGTAAATGCTTTTCGTGATCTTCTTCATTCTTGGAAAACACCAGAATATCATCCAGATACACATGCACAAACTCGCCAGTATAGGGGTTGAAGATGTAATGCATCATCCTCGAAAAGGTAGGAGGAGCATTGGCGAGACCAAAAGACATGACGGTATACTCGTATGAACCGTAGCTCGTTCTGAAGGCCGTCTTGGGAATGTCTTCCTCGCAAATGCGAATTTGATGATAGCCCATTCGGAGGTCGAGCTTAGAGAACACTTTAGCTCCTTTGAGCTGCTCGAAGAGTTCGTTGATGTTGGGGAGCGGATACTTGTTCTTTATTGTCTTCTTGTTCAATGGCCGGTAATCAACACAGAGACACTCCGTGCCATCTTTCTTCTTGACAAATAAGACACCACAGCCCCAAGGAGACCTACTAGGCCTGATGAGACCCATACTCTCCTGTTTATCAAGCTGCTTCTTCAATTCCTTCAATTCATCCGGAGGGAGCTTGTACGGACGCCGGCATGCTGGCTCAGTACCCGACTCGAGTTCAATAACGAATTCCACCTGACGGTGTGGAGGCATGCCTGGAAGTTCTTCAGGAAAGACGTCTTGATATTCGTTCACCACCGGAATTTGAGATATGGCATTAATTTCGCCCTTATCATTGAGAGAGAAAAGCCTGATAGTGTTATCCCTGGAGGCGAAGATAATCACATCTTCATCAGAATGAGTCATCTTGACTTCCTTTTGAGCACAATCAATGCCAGCATCATGCTGAGAAAGCCAATCCATTCCGAGGATGAGGTCGATGTCGGAATTACCAAGAACCACCGGAGAAGCCAAAATCGATAATCACCCATGCGAATAAAAACATCCGGAGCAAATATGTTGGAAGACATACGTCTCCCCGGAGAAATAACTTGCAACTTCTGAGGCAGACTTTGGATGTCAACATTATGCTTGGATGCAAATGGTTGAGACATGAAAGAACATGAAGCACCCGAATCAAACAAAACTTTAGCAGGGATAGAGTTCACTAGAAGGTTACCCAAAATGACATCAGAAGAATTCTCCGCTTGTGCTGCATTCATCAGATTGACCCTTGCTGCCTTTGGATCATGCCTGACAATAGCTGAACTCACAGGTGGAGGAGGTGGAAGACGCTTCGGATTCGGACATCTGTTGGCATAGTGACCTTTCTGAGTGCATTTGTTGCAAGTCACTTCTGAGAGAGGACGGAAATGAGAACCACTTGACTTGGAGCCTTGAGACTGAAACTGCTTCTTCGACTGGTTGCTCGGGTTGGGTGGGTGGGAGAAACCACGTCCACTAGAGTTCTTGTTGTTGGAGTTGTTGCTGGAGTTGTTGTATGGAGCTCGAATCACTGGAGGAGGAGGAAGCCAGAATTTCTGTTGTTTCGCAGCCAACTGAGACGATGAGGAAGAGTGAACGGCATCTCGAATTTTCTTCTTAGAAGCCTCCATCTTAAGCTGAGCTGCCTCTTGTTTCAAAGCCATGTTATAGAACTTGTCTAATTCATCAAAGGAGAGCGCATCAGGGGCACGACAAATAAAAATGAGTGAGAAATTGCACACTTACTCGTCGGAGGCGAGGCGCGCCCTTCTCTTCAGCAGCGAATCAACAGCAGCCCCTGGCGCACTGGGCATGCCGACAGCCCGGGCCTGGGCAAGACGCGAGGCCACGGTCCTGGGCGCGGCCGCGGTCGACAGGTTCGCCGGCGTGGGGCCCTTCGGCGGGGTCGCCACCTTGGTCCCCCCAGACGCGGTGCGTCCGGACCGACGCAAAGTGGTCGCCTGGGACCGCCCGGCGGCACCTACGCCTGCAAACACTTCGAAGGAGTCCCCATCATCGTCCAGGGTATCCTTCGAGCCCCCTTCGTCGCCCTCGCTGTCACCAGAAGACACATCGAACGTGGGCGGGGCACCCACTGTGCAGCGCCAGGAAGGCCCCGGCAAGATCCTCCGGAACCATCCCCAGGAGGGCCCTCGAGGCGAAGTCCAGATCTTCTTCGACCAGCATCCCTGGGTGCAGCCGGAGCCCGTCGTCGTCACCCATCAGCTCCCACATGGGGCGTGAGTGAGCCTGCAGCGGAGCCAGACGCTGCCTCAGGAACTCCACGATCTGGCCTCCTTCGAGCCTCGAGCTCAGGTCGGCCTCAATCTTCACCAAGACTGGCCCGACGGGAGGGCCGGTGAGCTTCGCGTGGCGCCAACTGTCAAGCTCCTCCGGATGGGCAGTAGGCAGCGCCAACAAAGGATGGGTGCGTTGGCCATCCAGATAGACCCACCTCTTCCGATGGGACTCCACCTTCTTCCCGTCCGTCATCACGCGACAGCCCTGGCGCTGGAAGACAAAGGAAACGCAGCCCGAGCACGGGCCCTCGTCGTATTGACGCATGGAGAAGAAGTGGCGGAAGAGGGTGACCGTCGGCCTCACCCCCACGAACGCCTCACAGTAGAAGGCGAAGAGCGACAAGACGAAGATGGAGCGGGGTTGGATATGGAGAGCATGCACCTGGTAATGTTCCAGGATGGCGTAGAAGAACTCGGAGAAGGGGGGCACGAGCCCCACGGAGATGCTATGGAGGAAGAAGGGGTAGCACGTCTTTGGCAGGGTCCGCGCCATTGGTGATCCAGCCCAGATCTGCGTCGGGCCGTGCTCATTGTGAGAGCTCGACTAAAACAGCTGGACCTCTGACTAGTCCTCCTCCCTGATGATGGAGGACTCCTCAAGCGTCGCATCAAGAGAGGAAGTAGATCCAGGCGTCGACGCGATGCCTTTGTTCTTCTTCGCCATGGTCAAGGAGGGCTGAAGAACGCAGAGAGGCAAGAGGCGTAGAGGGAAGAAATCCAAGCAGGAAGGAAGGAGGGCGATAACTCCCCCGGTGGAGAAGGCCCCTTTTGTCAAGACACACGGTTACCGAGACGGCGTGGGGAGCGGAGTCGCTCGCGTCCCATCCAACCGTCACACACCAGTCTAGCCCGCAGCCTTTTTGGGGCCCGCGGCGCTTCGTCCTCGACTGAGGCTTCGCCCCGAAGCCAACTTCGCGCGCGCCTTGGGCCCGGGGGCTACTGTCGGCGTCCTAGGAACCAGGGTACCCAGACTTGCCTGTTTGCGGGCCGCGACGCCCTCCTACAAGCAGCCTGGTACGGCCCAGCTGCTCAAGACCCTCGCGGGGGGCCAGGCCTCGCGAGGAGAACGATGTCAAGACCCCCTCAGGAGCGGCCTCGGCAAGGCGTTCCGGAGGGGCGGAGAATCCAAGGCCGAGCCTGCCTCAGGAGGAGGCAGTGAGGTCAGCAGTGACGCACCGCGCGAGCGAGTGCCAGCACCCGCCAGCGGCACAGTTGCCATTTCGGTGCAAAGGAGACAGCGCAGCCGTTGGTTCCCAAGGAGCAGGGCAAATGTTTCCTCTTTGGTGCAACAAGACCGAAGACTGCAAGGAAGATAAGGAGGATGTCACCGTCGAGCCCACCACCGTGTCACCGCCTGATCCTTTTGCAGGCGGAGACTGCTTTTGTCAGGGCAGGAACGTCCTTGTGTTCCTGCTCAAATATGGCCGTTGTGGAATCCCTTCCCGCCTAAACATTTCGGGGAAGAGGACCGTGGATGTCTATATAAGTAGTTAGGACCTCCACTACAAAGGAGAGAAACACACACACTCGACCACCGCACAAGGAGCAAGAACACTAGCCTCCTGACCCTCCTGAGCTCGCCTCCTGAGCTCTGGAACCCTTGTACCAGTTCATACTCTAACTCACCCGGAGCCAATCCACCAAAGCAGGAAATAGGGTATTACACCTCGCGGTGGCCCGAACCTGGATAAACTCTTGTGTGTTTGTTTGTTGTTTGCTTGAATCCTTCCACCGAGACGAGAGCGAGGCGCTAGGTAGACGTGAGTGGGAGAGATCTTCGTTCACGCCCCTATGTTTGAACTTAACGGGTTTTGCGGAGCCCTGAATCCGACACAGTGGGCACGGGTGCACTGTGGCTTGGCCGTGTTGTGCCTGTGCTCGCTGCAGTGAGCTCCGGTGTCAGTGAGTGCCAACAGGACTTAATCGCATCGGGACGTCGATTGTGGCGAAGTTTGGCAAGGCGCGGTGGTCGGGGAAGCGAGCACGAGCTCAACAGCGGCTCGGGCACGTCGCAGAGCGCGTCGGCTACATGTCAGCACGCCAGGACAAACGCGGTCACTGCATGAACTATGATATCAGGCCGCCCTAAGCTTAAACATTATGTCTGGCGTGTAGTCCTTGGTGGTTTGAGTGGTTCCAACACTTTGAGTTGAACCCAGGAGTTGTGTGTGTGTGGTTTACTTCCTGGTAAGTTTCTGGACAGTAACTTGTGAGGTTAACTGTGAGTGATCCAGTAAGAGTTGAGAGCTGAGCTTTGGGGTTTAGCAGTCTCTTAGGAAGTTAATGAATCTCAAGAAAAAATAGCCTCATTGGATCAAGGAAAAGTATACTTGCTATGTAAAGTGGCTATCCTGTCCAGAACAGAAATGATTTTCTGTAGCAAAAATATTACAAAAAGTGATGCAATATTTTTGCTTAGGGAGGTGCCCTAGGGTTCAAAGAATATTTGGGAATTTTCTCAGGATTTTAGGAGCAATAAAAATGAGGGTTTCTTTGGAGCATATGTTTTTGAAGTGGGGTTTTGAAGGGAATATGAATATTTTTCATTTATGGAAAATATTCCTAGGATCATTTTATGATATATCAGAGAGAAAATGAGGATTTGAGAGAGAGATGGGCCACTTGGGTGAAAATCAAAGGTATGCCCAAGCGTTTAAGTCCAACTGAGTTGATTCAAAACCCAAATTCAAATCAAATGGCAATAAAATCAGAAAAAGAAAAGAGGGAAAAAACCAGGCTGTCACAAACCTCCCCCACTTAGGATGAATCTCGTCCTTGAGATTCAGTTGCTCGGGAAAACACTTCTGGATAGGTTGCCCTAAGAAATTCTTCTTGTTCCCAAGTCGCTTCTTCCTCGGTATGGTGCTCCCACTGAACCTTATAAAACTTTATTGCTTTACTGCGAGTGACCCTTTCCATTTTATCCAAGATACTGAATGGTTTCTCTTCATACGTTAAATCCTTAGCCAGTTCTAATTCTGTCATATCAGTCTTTTTCTCTCGAGGCGATATACATTGTCTTAGCTGTGAGACATGGAACACGTTGTGCACTTCTGACAGTTCCGGGGGCAACTCCAACTGATACACAACAGTACCCACTTTGGACATAACTAGGAACGGACCAATATATCTTGGTGCCAATTTTCCATGAGTCTGAAATCTCTTGACTCCTTTCATAGGGGTGACTTGTAGGTATACATGTTCTCCAGGTTCACAACTGACTAGACGGTGCTTTGCATCATAATAACTCTTCTATCGGGACTTAGCCAACTGCAATCTATCTCGGATCTCCTTGACTTGCTTTTCAGCTTCCATCATGAGATCAGTTCCGAAAATACAGTTATCTCTGGTTTGAGACCAGTTTAGCGGAGTGCGGAACTTATGACCATATAGAGCTTCATAGGGTGACATCTTCAGGCTGGTGTGGAAACTATTGTTGTACGAGAACTCGGCATATGGCAGACAATCTTCCCACTTGGGTCCTTGGGCCAGAGCACATGCTCGAAGCATATCTTCAAGTATTTGGTTCACTCGCTCAGTCTGCCCGTCTGTATGAGGATGATAGGTTGTGCTATATTTTAGCGCAGTCCCCAAAGCTTGATGGAGACATGACCAGAAGGCTGAGGTAAAAAGTGACCCCCTATCGGAAGTAATAGTTCTTGGCACTCCATGCAAACTGACTATTCTGGACACATACAACTACGCGAGCTGATTGGTTCGGTAAGTGGTCCGGATGGGGATGAAGTGGGCTACCTTGGTTAATGTGTCCACCACGACCCATACTGCATCATTGCCTCGGTGAGTCCTTGGTAGTCCAGTGACAAAATCCATGCAGACATCATCCCACTTCCATTGAGGAACGGGCAGAGGTTGGAGAAGTCCAGCTGGTTTTTGATGTTCTGCCTTCACTCTGTTGCATACATCGCAACAAGCAACAAAATAGGCGATGTCCTTCTTCATCCCATCCCACCAAAATATCTGCCGAAGGTCTTCGTACATTTTAGTACCTCCGGGGTGTATGGAATACGAAGATTCATGTGCTTCTATCAAGATCTTCTTTCTCGGATCTGCTTGCTTAGGTATACAAACCCTTCCTCGAAAACTTAGCGTACCTTGCTGATCTTTGGAGAAATCCTGGTCTGCCCTTTTAACATACGCTTGACTTGCTTTTGCAGAACTGGGTCGTCTGACTGGGCTCTGCGGATTTCATCCTCGAGGGTAGGAGTAACTTCCATCATATTATCAAGAACAGTATCAACAATAACCAAATTGAGCTGAGTGATTTCTTTCTAAAGTTCGGGAGGCAAAGACTCCATTATGGCATTCGGACTGGCAGGCTTGCGGCTGAGGGCATCGACGACCACATTGGTCCTAACTAATTCGAGCCATCTTCGTTGTCAGACATTTAAGTCTGGTTGAGTGAATATATACTTGAGACTTTTGTGGTCAGTAAATATCTGACACCTTTTCCAATGAGGTAGTGTCTCCAAATTTTCAACGCATGAACAACCACGGCCAATTCCAAATCATGAGTAGGATAATTCTCTTCGTGGGGTCATAGCTGGCGAGATGTGTATGCTACAACCTTGCCATCTGGCATGAGTACACATCCAAGACCTCGCCTGGAGGCGTCACAATACACATCAAAGCTGCGGTAGATGTCCGAAAGAGTCAAAACAGGTGTTGTTGTCAGTCTGGTCTTCAGGTCATTGAAGCTTTTCTCGCATTGCTCAGTCCATTCGAATTTCTTATCTTTCTTGAGAAGCTCTGTCATTGGCTTGGCAACCTTAGAGAAACCTTCAATGAAACGGCAGTAGTACCAGGCTAATCCAAGGAAACTTTGAATTTCGGATACTATCGTGGGTGCCATCCAATCAAGCACGACTTTTACTTTACTTGGATCCACGGCTATACCTTCTGCTGACAAAACATGCCCTAGGAATCCAACTTGCTTGAGCCAAAACTCGCATTTACTGAATTTTGCGTATAGCTGATGGTCACGGAGTCTTTGTAGGACTTCTCTGAGGTGTTCTTTATGCTCTTGTTTACTTTTTGAGTATATTAAAATGTCATCGATGAAGACCACCACAAATTTCTCCAAGAAATCCATGAATACTTTGTTCATCATATGCATGAAGAAAGCAGGGGCATTGGTCAGATCGAAGGACAAAACCATATATTCATAAAGATTGTATTGGGTAGTGAACACGGTCTTAGGAATATCTTTCTTCTTGATCTTGAGCTGGTGGTATCCGGTCCTCAAATCAATCTTGGAGAATACTTTTTCCCTGCTGAGTTGATCAAATAAAGCATCGATCCTTGGTAGTGGATATTGGTTCTTGATAGTGACATCATTCAGCTGATGGTAATCCACACACATCCGGAGACTACCATCTTTTTTATTCACAAATATTGCGGGTGATCCCCATGGTGAGGAGCTTGGACGGATATAACCTTTCTGGAGCATCTCATCAAGCTATTTCTTTAATTCCACTAATTCCGATGAAGGCATCCGATAATACTTCTTGTATATCGGTGCGGTCCCGGGCACAAGATCAATTGCAAACTCAAGCTCTCGGTCTGGCGGCATTCCTGGTAATTCCTCAGGGAATACATCTGGGAGTGCATCATAGAGGGAATAACAGGCCAAATGATTAAACTTATGCAGATACTCACTGACAGACATGCTCCCTTGGTTGAGCGCCAGGAATTCACGCCGCTTGACCTTCATAATACCAGCAGGAATATGATATTTGCAGAAATTATCCTTGAATTTAGTCCAAGTGATTTCTTCGTCTGCAGGCCACATGGCTTTAGCATTATCCCACCATATAGCGGCAGCTCCTTCGAGGTAATGTGTAGCGAACGAAACCTTCTCATCTTCATCAATACGAGCAATTTCATGCCTTTTCTCAATGGGCCTTAACCAATCATCGGCTTTCAAGGGATCAATAACTTGACAGAAACTGGGAGGCTTGGTTCTCTGGAAATCTGACAGCTTGGAGTGATGACCATTCTGATTTCCATTTTGTCCAACCATAGCTTGTAGACTTTTCAATAATTCAATCAGATCGTTATTCCTTCATTCCTTAAACATGCGCATAATTTGTTCAGTGGAGGGCGGATATGGCGGTGGAGGCGGTGGTGGATTGTACGGCTCGGTGGAATGCGCTGTCTGTCGTGCTGAGCGGTGGACAGGGACATCCTCACAAGCGTGACTATTGCTGCCTCCCCGTGTCATCCTATTATTTGTTTTTTCCAGTATAAAGCAATCGTGATGAGCAACATCCAAAATAGTAGGAAAAAGCCAGCGACAAATCCGAGAAAAAGAAAGAAAACCACGAAAAACAAAGCGAATAATAAAAAGAAGTTCCAACATAATTATACATAGACTCATACATGACAGATAAACATCATGACCAGTCCGACTACTTTCATACATCATGACTCGGACTACTACATCCGTACATCAACATGACAACTGTGGATACTCGGACGCTCTAGCGCTCTGCTGGTCCTGGTGGGTCCTCTCCTGAAGCGGACTAGGATCCTGAACTGACGATGTTAACCGAGACCTCCGGGTCAAAAGTAACACGACGAAGCTGCCTCGAGGCCTCTCCCTGAGGAGCAGGTGCAGGATGAGACGGGAGCATAGGGGATGCGGGGGTGTCGATAAGGGAAGCCCACTCAGCAGGAGCGATATGGGGAGTCACGGTCGAGGTGCCCGAGTTACTCGGAGGAGTAACTGGGGAAACAGGCGAGCGAGATCTGGGTGCAGTATAGGGAGTGAATCCCATAGACGGGGGAGTGGGATAGGACCTAGCGGCTACTAAAGCAGTGCGGGCACGAGTCAGCTCTCAAGCCAGCTCGTGAATCAGAAGATAACTAGCAGTGATATAACGAGAAAGGTGGCTAACAGCGCTATCGGCTGCCGGATCAATGTTAGGGAAATAGACACAACCATCGTCGTACATGGATGGATAGTAGTGGAAACCTGGGTGGGTCTGCATCTGGATCTCGTTATAGCACAGCTCAACGAGGATCTCAAACGCAGCAAACTGGATAGCCTGAGCGGCGGTGGAAGCAAAACCGCTCCGAGAGGTACGGGTGTAAGAGCCTGAGACTGAACTGGCGCACAGAGTAACCACGGCGTGGTACTCGTATACTGAGTCTGCTAGATGCTCCCGGTACACCCGATACACTGGGTCGTCACCGTGAGGGTAGAGTCAGGGACATACATTCCGAAGAAGATGCGGCGACGTCTATGGTAGCAGCTCCAACTGGCACGGGTACGGCACTGGAGCCATCTACACTCACAACCATTAGTCGGTTAGAAATAATAATAAATCAAGTGCATGCCATGCAACAAGCAGAGACAAACACTACCGGCACTCAACTAACGTCCAAATAACACGTCGGTGGTCTAGCATGTCTACAGTCAGCGCGTCTTTGATACCAAGCGTTGTGGCACCCTCGCTCAGAGCAACCAGTTTACCTTGCATTGCCAGCCCAGAGATCAAGTCTTTTGGCAACACAAAACTTCTTGGTACAGAAAACAACCGCGTTATTGATACTAGCGGAACATAGTTTGATGTTACATCAAGTAGCATGGCCAAGCGGTACACACGGTGCGGCTAAACAATATGTACATTATTTGCTGAACATAAAGGGGCCTCGATCACGACAACTACACGGCAGCGGAACAACGACGAAGCCGGACTCCATAGCACAGGGACACCGATGTGGACACGATCTAGACTCGGGCAGCACTTCGATCCACCAAAACTTTCTTGAAATCTGGCATGACACGCCAGGTCAGTACATTGAATGTACTTGCAAGCTCACAACAATCATAAACATAATGGAAACAATATTATGATATTACATCAAGTTAATTGCAATGCAGAATCATACTACTGATGCAGTGTAAATAACTCGTGCACCAAGTCCCTTGGGCTTTCTTACCGAACGGGTTACTTTGTAACAAAACGGTGATCTTTCTCGGATCACAACAAAAACCAACACTTTGGTCTCCACCATCATTATAATTTCTCAACCATCATCTTTCAAATAGTGCCCAATAATTATACCTAGTGTGCAAGATTAATTATAAATGTTGATGCATGGTGTGACCTACTACCGAGGTGTCCGTAACCGAGGACGCGGCTATCGATAGATTAAATACACTCTGCAGAAGTAGTGCACTATACCCACACCACAGAATCCATGGCATCGCACTACCATCCGGGTGGACCAATGGCGTTCCGACAAAACCCTCCCATTGCCATGATACTCTCCTGGCCACTCTGACTCACTCCCCACTGGGCTAAGTCTTGAGTGGCCTCGTGCCTACCAAAGGCATCAATGGCCACCGTCGTGGCAAAACATAAACGGTCCCAAACGGGGACAAGGTACCATAACAACAAACGGGCACACAAGGTTATCTCTGCTTACCGGGCCAGGGTACCTCACGCCCATAACCTTCCCTCGTTGGAGGTACCGACCAGAGGCATGACAACGAACCGAATAAAGGCGTTCCCACAAAGGCGAATGTGGTTGCACTGGGAAAAACTCGATTCAGTGGCACCATGACCCGATCAACGTTATGTTCAAGTTGAATTAACATCATGTTTAACTAGAAATAAAAATAACAGGTGTCATGATATGTCATGAATATGCAAACATACGACATGATTCACATAATACTAAGAACGATTGGATCAACATCATTAAATCGTATAATGGCACTAGTCATCATCAAACTATACTGATTCTACTCCACTGATTCTTGATACATATCATTTTTAGTCATGATATCAACTTAGTGGAATTAACTTCTTTGTTAAGAAAATAGTATCGGTGCTAGTCATGTCATAACCATGTCATTATCACATAAGCCAAAGTTACTTCTACTGACTCATACTAACTTAGACATCCTATTGGAATCTAGCATCTCAAGCAGAACAAGTAACTAGCAAAATCAATATTCATTTGAATAATTTTAAATGCACGAAATAGCTCATATTCAAGTTGAAAAATCACAAATATTGAAGTGACACCATGTAAATGTTGGTGTGGCTTGCCTTAGTGCAGAGGAGGTTCACACTCCTCCTGGTGATCCCGAAGACAAGATTCTCCCTTTGAAAACAGTTAAAAACAGAGAAAGAAAATATCAAGAATCACTCCAAAAATCACTAGAAATTCTAGACAGCAGAGAAAAATCTACATTTTGGGGTGCTGCTAGAGCTTTTCAGAATGAACACAATGCAAAAAGAATCAATTCATTTGTACTTATGGTTTAAAAGTTAGAGTTGGTAAAAGTTTCTGGTCAAATTTCGAATTAAATTTGAATAAAACATAAACCAGGGGGTGACGTTGATGCCGTATTTACAGAATACGCCTCAGCTCGTACCGCTTCGGCCGCGAGTGGAGAGGCTGACAACGGGCCCACCAGTCAGGTGTGGAGGGGGAGGAAGAGAAACAGAGAGGTGGCGGCGCTCCGCAGGAGCTGGCGCCAGCGAGGAGAGGTCCTTGGCTGGATCCAGAGGGATTGAAAGCGAGAGGGGGTCGAGGCGCACCTGCCTGTACCCATGGCTCAACGAGAGACGGCTGGAGCAGCTCGGAACCAAGCTTCCAAGCGGCGGCTGCGATCGGGTCTCGTCGGAGTTGAAGAAGACGGCGGGCGTCGGTAGTTCCAGGGGCTCCAACCGGTCCAGAGGGCACCACTGAAGCACCATGGAGGCGTCGGAGAAGATGCACGAGCTCGAGGGGCTGGATGAGCGGGGTCGAACAGAGGGAATCGCCGGTGAGCTCGAGCTCGAGGACGGCGGCCCGAGGCCAGTCCCAGCCGGGCTGCGGCTGCCTACGGTGGTGTAATGGATGGTTGAGCGTGTGGTGATGCTTGGAGAGGCTGGGGGTCGTATTTATAGGCGAGGGAGGAGAGGGGCTCAGGGCACCGCTGGAGTTCTGTGGGAGTGGCGCCCGGCGACGATTTGCGTCAGTGAGAGGGGGAGAAGTAGCCATGGATCACGCTGGCACTGTGGGCAAGCGGAGACGAGCACATTGTGCGGTTGGCGACGAGCACTGTGGGCATGGGCGCACTGTGGCTTGACCGCGTCGTGCTCGTGCTCGCTGTGGCGAGCTTCGGCGTCGGCGAGTGCCAGGGGGAGTTAATGGCATCGGGACGGCGATTGTGGCGAAGTTTGGCAAGGCGCAGCGGTCAGGGAAGCGAGCACGAGCTCAACAGTGGCTCGATCGCATTGCAGAGCGCGTTGGCGGCATGTCAGCATGCCTGGATGAATGCGGTCACCGCATGAACAATGTCATCATGCCGCGCTAAGATTAAACTTTATGTCTGGCATGTAGTGCTTGGTGGTTTGAGTGGTTCCGACACTTTGAGTTGAACCCAGGAGCTGTGTGTGCGTGGTTTACTTCCTGGTAAGTTTCTGGACAGTAACTTGTGAGGTTAGCTGTGAGTGATCTAGTAACAGTTGAGGGCTGAGCTTTGGGGTTTAGCAGACTCTTAGGAATGTAATGAAGCTGAAGAAAAATAAGCCTCGTTGGATCAAGGAAAAGTATACTTGTTGTGTAAAGTGCCTATCTTGTCCAGAACAGAAATGATTTTCTATAGCATAAATATTACAAAAAGTGATGCAATATTTTCTCTCAAGGAGGTTGATACGTCCAAAACGTATCTATAATTTCTGCTTGCTCCATGCCTCTTTTGTGTGATATTGCTATGATATTTATGCACTTCCATACACTTTTGATCATATTTGGACTAACCTATTAACTCAGTGCACCCCAGTGCCAGTTTCTGTTTTCTACTGTTTTTGTATTTCAGGTTTTCCCATTACGTAAACTGCCAGAAAAATTCCGGGAAAAATATATAAAAAATCAGCGTTCCGGAAGCTTCCATGCGGCCAAAGTAGGGCCGGAGGGGGGCCAGCAGGGCTCCAGGCGCCCTGGCCACGCGGCCCCCCTCCAGGCCGCGCCGGGGGGGCGCCTGGGCCCCCCTTAGCTCCCCTGGCGGCCCCCTTTGGCATATATTTAACACCCGTCGAGGAAACCCAGATTCCAAACCCCTTTTCTCCAGACGCAATTCCGATCTCCGCCGCCATCGCCATCAAGCTTCGGGGGACCAGAATTCCTGTGCCGGCACCCTACCGGGACGGGGAAGTGCCCCCGGATTCATCTCCATCGACGTTGCTTCCTCCCTCCATGATGCGGGAGTAGTTCCACCTCGGGGCTGAGGTTTCTACCAGTAGCTATGTGGTTATCTCTCTCTCCCATGATGTGATCTTCGTTGTGATCATAGGCTATGTTAATCTAGGGTGATCCCATGATATTTCCCCTTCCTCTATGTATTGGATTGATGTACTCACTTGTCTTTATCTAGTATAATCCCCGAGACCAAGGTGACAGCGGTCTATTGGACATGGATTAGAAAAATATTTTCATGAGTGATTTCCTCTCTTGTGTGTTGATTGAAGATTGAGAGTCTCTTGGTGCTTGTCTTTGACTATCCTTTAGATATGTTGTGGTGATTGTGGGACTCTCTTTGGATGGCCGCGGTGACATTGGGAAATCCTTAGATTGAGAACTACGAACTTTGAGGTGTGCTTTTGTAGCCCTACATAATTCTCGTCCTCTCTTGACCACGAAGGAATGACCTCCGGGTGCGTCTCCATTGCATGTTTTATGGAAATATCATGTGATTCGATTATGTTAATGTTGTTGGGAGTTGCCACTAGTGAAAGTATGAAGCCTAGGCCTTGTTTCCACCATTGCAATACCATTTGTGCTCACGTTTACCACTTGTTTGCTTGCTGCACTTTTTATTACAAATTTATATTACTTTACTTTGCCACTCCTATCATCCATATTTTACCATCTCTTCGCCGAACTAGTGCATCTATACATCTCCTAGTTGTATTAGTTGTGTTGGGGACACAAGAGACTTCTTGTATCTTTGTTGCAGGGTTGCTTGAGAGAGACCATCTTCAACCTCTACTTCCCTGAGTTTGATAAACCTTAGGTCATCCACTTGAGGGAAATTGCTGCTGTCCTACAAACCTCTGCGCTTGGAGGCCCAACATAGTCTACAAGAGTAGAAGCGTGTGTAGACATCAAGCTATTTCTGGCGCCGTTGCCGGGGAGGTGAGTGCTTGAAGGTATATCTTTAGATCTTGCAATTAAATCTTTTTGTTTCTTGTTTTTATTTTCACTAGTTTTGCTTAATGGAAAACAACAAAAATATGAGAGAGCTTTATAAGCTCTACCTTGAACTTGGACATGATGTGTTCGAAGAGAAAATTAAAAAACCTTTTTAACTTTATTATTTGCATAACAATCATGATGGTGGTGATGTTATTAGTATGTTTTTATTTAATATCAATATTGCTAATGACATGGAAAGCTCTAAGCTTGGGGATGACACGTTTGATGAACATGATATTTTTAGTCCCCCAACTTTTGAGGAGAAAATTTACTTTGATGATACTATGCCTCCTATGATGATTACAATGATGAATATGATATTTTCAGTCCACCTACTATTGAGGATAAAATTTATTATGATTATGATATGCCTCCTAAATACGATGATTACCATGATGGTTATGATAGTCTTACTCTCACTATTCCTAATAAGAAAGATTTTGCTTATATGAAGAGTAATGACACTTTTATGCTTTTGGATCATGGAAATAATGCCTTATGTGATAGTTATATTGTTGAGTTCATCCATGATGCCACTGAAATTTATAATGAGAGAGGGAGACATGGTTCTAAATATCTTAATAATAAGAAGTTTCCTCTTTTTATGGTGAATATTTTGAAGCTGCACTTGTTTTGTCTTCCTATCCTTATTGCTTTGTGCTTAAATGAATTATTCTATTGCAATATTCCTATGCATAGGAAGCATGTTAGGCTTAAATGTGTTTGGTATTTGCTTCTTGATGCTCTCTTTTGTTCTTCAACTCTTATTCCTACGAGAGCATCATTAAAGTCTTAAGCCTATCTTTATGGCTATAAAGAAAGAGCTCTAGGGAGACAACCCTTGTTATCTTTGCTTTCAGTTTGTTCTTTCAGTTTTTAGTGGTCTTGATGTTTGTTACTACTGTAGCAACATCATTGTATCTTTATTTTTCAGCTTTGTGCCAAGTGTAGCCTCTGATTGCAAGAAAGTTCAAAAGTTGTGACGTGCTGTCCAGGAAACAGATTCTGTCCTTGGTCAGAAAAATTCGTATAAAATCACCAGTTCATCTTTTTGGTCTGAATTTTTTTGACAGCGTGCTCTATACAATTGGATTTCGGGCGTCTGTTCTGAGTTTTTTTATTTGACTTGCAGAAGTGCCCCGAAAAAATTATTTACTACCTGCTGGTCTGTTTTTCACAGATTCTGTCCTGTTTTGCCTTTCCTTCATTTTGCAAACCTTGAGCTTGCTTTTTCTTTGCAAAAACCTTTTGGCAATCTTGAGAAACAGTAGACCTTCAAGAATATCCTTATTTACAGCAAGGAAAAATTATTTTATTATGGGTACTAACCTCGCTAATCAGATTATGATGAGTTATGTATGAAGGGAGTTTTCAAGTGTGCGAGGGAAGATGATAAAAAGATTCAGGAGTGTCAAACGCTCAAGCTTGGGGATGCCCCCATGCACCCCCAAGACATATTCAAGAAGACTCAAGCATCTAAGCTTGGGGATGCCCCCGTGCATCCCCTTCTCCATCAACAATTATCAGTTCGTCTTTCGTTCCACTATATTTTTATCACTTCATGTGTTATGTGCTATGCTTGGAGCGTCTTGCTTTTAGTTTCCTTTTTAGTTTTCTTTAGCTTTGCTTGCTGTTCATAACGAGTTGGAACCCAGCTTTCTTTGTGTGGGAGAGAGACCCGCTCCACTTCAACCTAGAACATGACATAGAATTTTTATGTCTATCTTTGTTGTGTGTGTTCTTTGTCTTTCAATAGCTACTATCATGTTCAGCTCTTAATTTTCATGCTTATCTTTTTAAAGAGCTTTTGTTTAGTTGGTTGCTGGAACTCTCTTTAGTTATCATGCTTATCTTGTTAAGAGAGTTGGCTTCTGTTGCACTGGTTGATATGTCCATGATAAAAATGCTATGTGCATAATGGTGCTTAGTAGTTCATGTTTTCTTATGGTTAGTCTCAAATAGCTGGGGGGTTCCCAATGTGTTATTGGAGTACCAACATGATTTGTTTGCCTATGATGTGGTATGGTTTAGTGGTATCTTCCCCCAAGAATTTATTTTGATTGACTTGGCATATGCTCACGCATATTTAAGACTGTAAAGAAAGTCTATCAAGCCTTGATGATTTTTAATTTCTGAGTAGCGATATAACTTCCATGCCCGATTCAATGTTGCTTTGTCGCTCTGCATGATTATGACTGTCATTGCTCTTTTAGTTGGTCGCTCCCAGTCTTTTGCTAACCTTCGCCTGTACTAAGCGGACTGACTGCTTGTGCATCCAAAATCCTTTAAACCAGTTATGCCATATGAGTCCACCATACCTTCCTATACATGGTATTTACCTGCCATTCCTAACGAAGACTTTCATGTACCATCTCGAAATTATTCAAAAAAGCATTTCTCTTTTGTGCCTTTGTTTTAGCTCATGAGGAAGTAGTAGTTAATTCATGATCTTTTTAAGTTGGACAAGCTTCACCCCGGGATTGCATGTCTAATGTGCAAACCCCTAATACGAGAAGGAACTGGCAAAGAGTGCGCCCGGCTCATTAAAAAATAATACAACAAACAAACCCTCCTTCACGCTTTGTTCATGAGAAATCAGAAAACTTTGGCAGTGATAAACAAAGGAGATTAAGAGGATGTGATCGTACTCATTCGGGAGCCGTTCCTCGAAACTTGTCCAGCTCAAGAAGTGATTGAGTTATCTACTAGCATTCGTTGACGAAATATGCATATTCTAAAAAAATAATTTTTACCTCTGTTTTTAAAACCAAGAGCTCTGGTACATGTTTAGTTTTTGTTTCCGACCACGGGTTTTCAACCTTGCCATCAAAATCCATGGTTCGAGAGTCTCCACCTTCTTTAAAGCACCAACTATTGAGAGCATGATTGTCATTCTGAGTGTAATGTGCATTGTCCCAAAGTACCATTGTCTTTTGCATGATTATGATATCGTTTATTCTGAAATCATTGTATCTAGTCGTCACTTAAACTTTGGAGGTGCCCCTGCATTTATGTTTTGCTTCACTAAAGGGGGCAAGCGAGGTATCACTTTATCATATTTGCACACCATGCTCACTACAAATCTATTTGATGTTTCAGTATCATATTGTAAAACTTTCAGTTCTTTGTGATTTTCTCATGAGGCAACTTAATTACTACAGATTCATTATCTCAGTAAGCATTTGTCATGTGACTGTTAAAAGTCCTTATATGGTTAATAGCATGTCACCACAGAAATTATGCTTGTTATCATTTACCTACTCGAGGACGAGCAGGAATTAAGCTTGGGGATGTTGATACGTCCAAAACGTATCTATAATTTCTGCTTGCTCCATGCCTCTTTTGTGTGATATTGCTATGATATTTATGCACTTCCATACACTTTTGATCATATTTGGACTAACCTATTAACTCAGTGCACCCCAGTGCCAGTTTCTGTTTTCTGCTGTTTTTGTATTTCAGGTTTTCCCATTACGTAAACTGCCAGAAAAATTCCGGGAAAAATATATAAAAAATCAGCGTTCCGGAAGCTTCCATGCGGCCAAAGTAGGGCCGGAGGGGGGCCACCAGGGCTCCAGGCACCCTGGCCACGCGGCCCCCCTCCAGGCCGCGCCGGGGGGGCGCCTGGGCCCCCCTTAGCTCCCCTGGCGGCCCCCTTTGGCATATATTTAACACCCGTCGAGGAAACCCTGATTCCAGACCCCTTTTCTCCAGACGCAATTCCGATCTCCGCCGCCATCGCCATCAAGCTTTGGGGGACCAGAATTCCTGTGCCGGCACCCTGCCGGGATGGGGAAGTGCCCCCGGATTCATCTCCATCGACGTTGCTTCCTCCCTCCATGATGCGGGAGTAGTTCCTCCTCGGGGCTGAGGTTTCTACCAGTAGCTATGTGGTTATCTCTCTCTGCCATGATGTGATCTTCGTTGTGATCATAGGCTATGTTAATCTAGGGTGATCCCATGATATTTCCCCTTCCTCTATGTATTGGATTGATGTACTCACTTGTCTTTATCTAGTATAATCCCCGAGACCAAGGTGACAACGGTCTATTGGACATGGATTAGAAAAATATTTTCATGAGTGATTTCCTCTCTTGTGTGTTGATTGAAGATTGAGAGTCTCTTGGTGCTTGTCTTTGACTATCCTTTAGATATGTTGTGGTGATTGTGGGACTCTCTTTGGATGGCCGCGGTGACATTGGGAAATCCTTAGATTGAGAACTACGAACTTTGAGGTGTGCTTTTGTAGCCCTACATAATTCTCGTCCTCTCTTGACCACGAAGGAATGACCTCCGGGTGCGTCTCCATTGCATGTTTTATGGGAAATATCATGTGATTCGATTATGTTAATGTTGTTGGGAGTTGCCACTAGTGAAAGTATGAAGCCTAGGCCTTGTTTCCACCATTGCAATACCATTTGTGCTCATGTTTACCACTTGTTTGCTTGCTGCACTTTTTATTACAGATTTATATTACTTTGCTTTGCCACTCCTATCATCCATATTTTACCATCTCTTCGCCGGACTAGTGCATCTATAAAACTCCTAGTTGTATTAGGTGTGTTGGGGACACAAGAGACTTCTTGTATCTTAGTTGCAGGGTTGCTTGAGAGAGACCATCTTCAACCTCTACTTCCCTGAGTTCGATAAACCTTAGGTCATCCACTTGAGGGAAATTGCTGATGTCCTACAAACCTCTGCGCTTGGAGGCCCAACATAGTCTACAAGAGTAGAAGCGTGTGTAGACATCAGAGGTGCCCTAGGGTTCAAAGAATATTTGGGAATTTTCTCAGGATTTTAGGAGCAATAAAAATGAGGGTTGCTTTGGAGCATATGTCTCTGAAGTGGGGTTTTGAAGGGAATATTAAATGAAAAATATTCCTAGGATCCTTTTGTGATATATCAGAAGGAAAATGAGGATTTGAGAGAGAGAGAGAGATGGGCCACTTGGGTGAAAATTAAAGGTATGCCCAAGTGTTTAAGTCCAACTGAGTTGATTCAAAACCCAAATTCAAATCAAATGGCAATAAAAATCAGAAAAAGAAAAGAGGCAAAAACCAGTCTGTCACACTTTCATTCTCCTACTCCCTCTCCTTCCCTCTCTCTCCCTCCAATAGAAGTAATAAGGGGGGCGGATCCTACTAGGACTAGGTGAAAGCACATTTGCTCTCCGGGTGGTTTTGGTAATTAATGACAACATACTTTGTGGTTGGACTAATGCTTTTATCAAGTATGTTTCAGGAAATTCAATCACATTGGCATGCCAAAAGGACTAAAGAAGTGGACCCCTCAAAATGCTAAGGCAAGCATTGGCAAAAGCTCAAGACTCCATTTTTGGTTTAGTGATCCAAGATCACATTGAGTCCATAGGAAAAGCCAATACTATTAAAAGGGGATGAGGTTATGATGATGATCTGGTTGCTCAAGTGCTTAGTGATACATCTCCTAAACTATCAGCAACTTTCACTGCCATATACACTCATAAGTAATCTCGGTCCCACCGATATTCCAAACTCAGTCACACCGAGATGAACCACCTCAGCCATAAGCCAAACCCTAGTAAACTCGGATATTCCGATTCTGAACTCGGTCTCACCGAAACATGAGTTGCCAAGGTTCTGTAACCTTTTGTCATCAAATCGGTGTCACCGAGATGATGAAGTCGGTCCCACCGAAACTGGCATGCTCTTGTCATTTGCACGAATCGGACTAACCGAGATTGTATATTCGGTCCCACCGAAAACCCCAACGTTCACATTATTTGAACTTTCGGTCTCACCGAGTTGTCCACTTCGGTCCCATCGAGTTTGCTCAAATGTGTGTAACGGTTGGATTTTGTGTGGAGGCTATTTATACCCCTCCACCCCCTCTTCATTCGTGGAGAGAGCCATCAGAAAGAACTACCACTCCTACCTTACATTTCTGAGAAGAGAACTACCTACCCTTGTGTTGAGATCAAGTTGCTCCACTCCCACCATATGAAGCTTGATCTCTAGCCTTCCCAAGTTGCTTTCCACTCAATCCTTTCTTCCACCACAGCCAAATCAGTGAGGAGAGTTGAGTGTTGGGGAGATTATCATTTGAAGCACAAGAGCAAGGAGTTCATCATCATCTACAACATCTATTACCTTTTGGAGGGTGGTGCCTCCTAGATTGGTTAGGTGTCGCTTGGGAGCCTCCGTCGTCGAGATGTGGAGCTGAACCAAGAAGTTTGTAAGGGCAACGAGATCGCCTACTTCGTGAAGATCTACCCTGAGTAAGGCTAGCCCTCCGTGGGCGTAGGCCATGATGGAATAGACAAGGTTGCTTCTTCGTGGACCCTTCGTGGGTGGAGCCCTCCGTGGACTCGCGCAGCCGTTACCCTCCGTGGGTTGAAGTCTCCATCAACGTGGATGTACGATAGCACCACCTATCGGAACCACGGGAAAAATCATTGTGTCTCCAAATTGCGTTTGATCTTCTCCACTTCTCTCTTTACTACTTGTGCAATTTACTTTCCGCTGCCCATACTCTAGAATTGCATGTGTAGTGTGCTACTTGACTTGTGTGTTATGCAAAATCTGCCAAAATCTGTCCTTGATAAAAGACAGAATTTTTATCTTGTCGAGTAGTCTAATCACCCCCCCTCTAGACACTCTCACCTTCTTCGATCCCTCAATTGGTATCAGAGCTTTGGTCTCCATTGCTTTGGTTTACACACCATTGGAGGAAGATGGACGTGTCTACGTTTGGGAGTGTTAGCCATAGAGTGCCTATTCTTAATGGAGTGTCCTATAACTCGTGGAGGACTGAAATGCTTAGTATCTTTAAGACGTACAATTTGCGCAAATATGTTGAGACCCCCTATGTGCCTCCATTTGACCCCTTGCACCCTACCATGGATGAAGAGCTTGATTTGCTTCATAACCTTAGGACTGTAAATCTTATAATTAGAGGGTTACCCGATTACTTGCTTAAGCTCCTTACAAACTTTGAGTGCGCCTATGCTATGTGGAAGTTCTTGGAAGAACTTTATCCGGACTACTCTTTGAGAGGTCTTGATAAAATTCTATACAAGACTATTGAATTTGATATGATGCACCCCAATGATCCCAACTTTGATAAATGCTTCTTTGAGCTTCGTGATCTTATGAAAAAGAAGGGTGATCCTGATCTTATCAATGTTTTAATTAGAAATGCTCTTGTATTGCATTCCGAAGATTACTGTCACATTGACAAAACTAATGCAAGTAGTTATCAAATTGACCTAGGTGTTGATGATGAACAATCTATGGGTCAATATGATGATGAGCATGAGCATGATGATGATTACTCCGATTCGGACACCGAGCTAGACAAGATCATGAAGAGTCTCAATCTTATGGCAAATCTGAGAGACTACATGTCCGGCGGAAAAGAGTGGATTCTTGATAGTGGATGCACCGACCACATGACCGGAGACAAAGACATGTTTCGAGAGCTTGCAAAGAACGATGGTCCACGCAAGTATGTGACTTTTGGAGACAACTCCAAGGGTAAGGTACTTGGCCTTGGTAAGGTGGCCATATCTCATGATAGCTCTATTCAAAATGTCATGCTTGTAGAATCTCTTGGATACAATTTACTTTCCGTGTCTAGATTAGCTGACTTTGGATTCAATGTGCTATTCACCGAAGTAGATTGCCAAGTCTTTCGTCGTGACAATCACAACATGGCGTTTACCGGTATCCGTAGAGGTGATCTATATATTGTTGATTTCACTAAGAAGCCCAACCTAGAGCTTGCTTCATTGCTAAATCTTCTAAAGGTTGGTTATGGCATAGAAGGCTTGGACATGTTGGTATGCGTAATCTAGACAAGCTGATTAAAGGTGATCATATTCTTGGCGTTAAAGATGATTTCTTTGACAAAGATAGACTTTGTAGTGCTTGTCAAGCAGGAAAACAAGTAGGTGGAAGTCATACCGTGAAGAACATCATGACCACAAGGAGACCGCTTGAGCTTCTTCATATGGATCTCTTCGGTCCCAATGCTTACAAAAGCCTTGGTGGTAACTCCTTTGGTCTAGTTTGTTGGGGAACGTAGTATTTTAAAATTTTCCTACGATCACGCAAGATCTATCTACCAGATGCATAGCAACGAGAGGGAAGAGTGTGTCTACGTACCCTCGTAGACCGGGAGCGGAAGCGTCAAGTGACGCGGTTGATGTTGTCGAACTTCTTCGCGATCCAATCGATCAAGCACCGAACGTACGGCACCTCCGCGTTCAGCACACGTTCAGCTTGATGACGTCTTACGAGCTCTTGATCCAGTTGAGCTTCATGGGAGAGTTTCGTCAGCACGACGGCGTGGTGACGGATATGATGTGTTCACCGGCGCAGGGCTTCGCCTAAGCTCCGCGACGGTATGACCGAGGTGTGATTCTGTGGAGGGGGGCATGCTCATACGGCTAAAACAATTCAACTTGTGTGTCTTTGGGTGCCCCCCTGCCCCCGTATATAAAGGAGCAGGGGAGGGAGGCCAGCCGGCCCTTCCTGGTGCGGCTAGGGAAGGAGTCCTACTAGGAATAGGATTGCAATCCTATTCCTAGTAGGATTCACCGAAAGGAAGAAGGGGGAAAGGAATAGGAGAGGTGGCGCCCCCCCCCCAATCCTAGTCCAACTAGGAACCCTAGGTGGGGGCGCCGGCCAGCCCTATGGGCTGCCTCTGTCTTTCCATTTAGGCCCACTATGGACCATCCCCTCTCGTAGGGGGTTCCGGTAACCCCCTCCGGCATTCCCGATAAATCCGAAACTTTTCCGGTATACTTCCGGTGTCCGAATATAGCCGTCCAATATATCAATCTTTATGTCTCGGACATTCCGAGACTCCTCGTCATGTCCGTGATCTCATCCGGGACTCCGAACTACCTTCGGTACATCAATACTCATAAACTCATAATACCGATCGTCATCAAACGTTAAGCGTGCGAACCCTACGGGTTCGAGAACTATGTAGACATGACCGAGACTCATCTCCGGTCAATAACCAATAGCGGAACCTAGATGTTCATATTGGCTCCTACATATTCTACGAAGATCTTTTATCGGTCAGAACCGCATAACAACATACGTTGTTCCTTTTGTCAAACGGTATGTTACTTGCCGGAGATTCGATCGTCGGTATCTCTATACCTAGTTCAATCTCGTTACCGGCAAGTCTCTTTACTCGTTCCGTAACACATCATCTCGTGACTAACTCATTAGTCTTTTGCTTGCAAGGCTTATTGTGATGTGTGTTACCGAGAGGGCCTAGAGATACCTCTCCGACACTCGGAGTGACAAATCCTAATCTTGATCTATGCCAACACCACGAATACTTTCGGAGACACCTGTAGAGCATCTTTATGATCACCCAGTTACGTTGTGATGTTTGATAGCACACAAGGTGTTCCTACGGTATTCGGGAGTTGCATAATCTCATAGTCATAGGAACATGTATAAGTCATGAAGAAAGCAATAGCAGTAAAACTAAACGATCATAGTGCTATGCTAACGGATGGGTCTTGTCCATCACATCATTCTCCTAATGATGTGATCCCGTTGATCAAATGA